>CM056840.1:2342416-2789916 GCA_029853015.1 Chelidonichthys spinosus
ATGAATCTCCAGTACTTTCATCCTCAGCTACTGTCAGGGTCTCTGTTCTTCTGTTTCACCTGTCTTTCTTTCCTATTGACTGTACGTGGCTTCCTCTTCCTCCTTATTTCCTCTTCTTCCCACTTATCTCTTTCAACTGGCAGGAAGTCACAGGGAAGTAACAAGTTCCTATGCAGAACTCTGGTCCTTCCTGGGCCTGACTCGGGTCGTACTACGTAGACAGGACTATCTTTGTGCTTTCTCTCAGTCACCACATGAACTTCATCCTCCCAATAAGACCTGAGTTTCCCGGGTCCTCCTCTCTCCTTGAAGTTCTGCACCAGCACTCTACTCCCTGGCTGCAGTTCAACTCCATATGTCTTCCGGTCATACTGCTTCTTTGCTCTTTTTTGTTCCTTCTGAGCTGTCTCTGATGCCAGCCGATATGCTTCCTGCATCCGTCTTCTCCATTTATTGGCATACTCACTGTGAGACGTGCTCTGATCACTTGGTGTCAAGCCGAACATTATGTCCACCGGGAGCCGAGGGTTTCTGCCATAGAGGAGGTAATATGGGGCGTAACCTGTCGCTTCACTGCGCGTACAGTTATATGCATGTACAACTTTGGCCAAGGAGCTCTTCCAATCTGATTTGGCTTCTGCTGTCAGGTTTCTAAGCATGGACAGGAGTGTTCGATTAAATCTTTCTGCCTGGCCGTTTCCAGCTGCGTGGTAAGGTGTTGTGCGTGAGCCTTGAATCCCGCAGTATTCTTCCAGCTTGGAAAAGAGCTTGTTCTCGAACTCCTTGCCCTGATCATGGTGTAACTTGGCAGGAAATCCAAACTTGAGCACGAAGTCTCCAAAGATCTTTTCAGCTGCTGTTTTTGCTGACTTGTTGGTACATGCATATGCCTGGGCGAAGCGCGTGAAATGATCTATGATCACTAGGATGTACTCATATCCTCCTTTACAACTTTCCAGATGCAGGTAATCTATCGACACCATTTCAAAGGGGTATGTGGTGACCACATTAACCAGCGGTGCTCTGGTCGGCTTGTTTGGGCGCTTCCGCTTCAGACAGCTACACACCTTGGTCACATAATGGTCCACGTCCCTCTGCATATGAGGCCAATAAAATCTGTCACGGATCAAACTGAGTGTCCTCTCCACTCCGAGGTGACCCATTTCCTCATGCAGCTCCCGGTAGATCAGCTGATGGAACGTCTTTGGCAGCACCAGTTGAGCCCGAGCCATTGACTTTCTGTACAGGATACCATCTTCGTTGACATAGAGTTTGTTTCTGTCCCGGATTAGAACAGAGATGTCATCACGTCGGTCTCTTCCTCCCAGATGAGGCCACTGTCCTGTCACGACATATTCTCACACCTTTCCAATGACTGAATCCTCTTCTTGTGCTTTCTTTAGGGCCTCCGTGGAGATTTCTGCTACTGGGGATGTCACTCGCTCCTGCTCTACATCAGCACATGCTGCAGCGATGGTGCTTGGACACAACCAGGGCTCACGTTCGTGGGACTCAAGCTGAAGTGCCTGTGTGACAGCTGTGATTACCTCTGGCTCTGTTTCCTGTGAGCATGTGCGCATGTACTGTTCCATGTCAAGTGGCATGCGTGACAAACCGTCTGCGTCTCCATTCACTTTTCCAGGCCGATACTTAATTGAGAAATTAAAGTCTGCCAGCTCAGCAATCCACCGGTGTGTTGTGGCGTTCAGTTTTGCTGTGGTTAAAACATAAGTTAAAGGATTATTGTCAGTATAGACAATGAAGGAGGGTGCATAATAGAGGTACTCACGAAACCTTTCACAAATGGCCCACTTCATCGCTAAGAACTCCAACTTGCCCGAATGAAGGTGGTAATTCTTTTCAGGAGCAGTTAGTGTTCTTGACCCATAACCTACTACAACCAGCTTGCCTTCTGTCTCTGGTACAGTACTGCACCCAGCCCCTCCTGCGAGGTGTCACAATGCAGCACAAATGGCTTCTCAAAGTCTGGATAGCCGAGGAGTGGTGGATGCAGCAGGTGCTCTAGCAGCTGACAGATCACTTCCTGGTGTTGTTCTGTCCAGGTGATCGGTCGACTAGAAGGTAGCTGATCTGATTTCTTGTGCTTTCCCTTGTTCTTCTTTACACCGGTTCCTTGTGTTTTGCTCTGTGATGTGTTTTCAGTGCATAACAACATTACAACGGCTTGGCAATGCGTGAAAAATTGGGGATATATTGCCGATAATATGATAGGAAGCCCAGCATTTTCCTCAGGTCTCCCACAGTCTCAGGTTTGCGGTCTCTGAGTGCTTGTACTGGCGCTATCTCAGCCGGATCCATGCAGTAGCCGTCTTTGGACACAATCTTTCCCAGGAATTTCACTCTGTCTTTAAACACATCACACTTTTTTGCTGTTAATTTGACTCCATGTGCTTGATAGCGACGCAACACCTCTCTCATATCCAACAGATGATCATCAAAAGTCTTACTGTGGACGAGGTTGTCATCCAGGAGATGTTTCATTGCGCAAACCTATGAGGCACTCCTCCATGCTGCGCTGGAACTCCGCTGGAGCCGAGGACCGGTCAAAGGGGATCCTAACCCACTCGTACAAGCCCCAGGGTGTTATGAAGGCTGTAAGTGGTCTGCTGCTCTCCTCCACGAACCCCTGATGGTAGGCCTTGCCCTGGTCCAGTATTGAAAACCATGCACTGTGTGGAAGAAAACTCTTCAGGTCCAATTCAGTGGCTGGTTCAAATGAGGTTTAATCACTGACAGTGGAGAAAAGACAATGTCGCGGTTGCCACACAGCCCAATCTGCAATGATGTGAGGCAAGAGACAACTTATACAGAACCAAAGGGACAGGTCTAAACAGTGGATTTACATAGATTCAATACGCGTCTCACCGAGGGGAAGAGACTTCCTGAGACAACATAAAGGTGTGACTTCCCTCGGAACAGCTGGGTTCTTTCTACATAGTGTCACAACAGGGGCCATTCATGAAGGCCTTGATCAAGTATGTGAGGTGAAGGTGTTTCGGGGACGGTCCAGGAAGGGGGACAGACCAGAGGTTCTTTTCATCAACATGACAAGGCTTACATACAATGAATGCAGCTCAGCAGGACATTTGATGTTTAGAGAGAAAGGAACATTATACCAAAACCAAATAAGAATTGTAAGGTAACACAATTTCTTCTACAATTCCCCATTTTTTCCTATAGGACAACACTAAATACACAAGAAAATGTAATCAAGCGAAGTAAGAAAATTACAATACATCAATTCTACACAATTTGTCGAAACCATCATGAAATAATTCTTTAGGTACGTCGTGAGTAGTTCATTGAATCATCATTTTAGTAGTCACCTTAGCTGTAATAATTTTACACATTGCTCTGATACAAGAAAAAATAATAAGGGCTAATAAAAAAAAACAGATTATTCCAACATAACAACAAAAACTATAAAACAGATTAAACCAACAAAAACATATTGAACTATATTTGTACCCCAACGGCCAATGAGTGTTTCCAACCATTCAAAAGGGCTACTAATATCGCTGGTGTGCACTTTATCAGCAATGTGTTTAACATGTGCAATGACATCAGAAAGGCTAGCATTATAATCTGGCACATAAGTACAACATCCAACACCAATCACTGCACAAGTACCACCCTGGGATGCTAAAAGATAGTCTAAAGCTGTAGGCAGGAGGCGTAGAAGAGGTTGAAGTCCAAATTATTAAAGTCCTTGGTCACGGAGGAAAGCACAAAGTGACAATATGAAATTTATGTCATGTCCACTTCTTGTGCCTTTAATACACAATTCTAATGGCCCTGGAACTACACTAAGAGGGGTGGTAGCAGGGGCATCCATGCACGCCTGACACTTGTTTATGGATATTTTGCAGGATAAAGTTCTAATTTCAGGTGAAAACTGGAGAAAGTTCATGGGTGTGAGATGTGTGTGTATTCCGGTGAAGTATATGACACGTGTCACATTCGGAAATGGGCAGAGTCATCAGTGGGAAGAGTTCATCAGTATTATGTGGGATGAATCCACATGTGTAACCGTTATGGTTAGAATTGGAGCTTTGGTCAGCTATCATTCTAGGCAGGTTGATATAAGTGTTTGTAGAAATAATTTGGTCGTGTGTGGAGATTGTATTTGGTCCAGTTTCCCGTTTCTGACGAAGGCTGGAGACTGCAGTCGAGGAGGGATGAGCTATCTCTGATATGCTTCTTTCTGGTGGCTCCATAGCTGCAGTATTAAGAAGGAGATCTTCCGAAGCAACCTTCTGTCCCCATTGCTTAATACTGGTACTGCAAAGGAGCCACAGGAACAATAATCCGGTCACGAGCAGCAACATTGGCGTCAGTCATCAGCATCTGGTCAGAACAGCACCGTTCCAGGTTGTTCTCCTGCTGGGCTGTTGATCTTCACTGGTCCATGTTGGCATCCTGCTGGGCTGTTGATCTTCACTGGTGTGAAGAGTGGATCCATGTGGGGTGTGACACACTTCATGACAGTGTTGTTGGTCAGCAGTATTTGAGATGGGCCGGTCCACCTTGGCTGGAGAGTGTTCCTTTGCTTGAACTGGTTTCAGGGTTGAAATCACTAGGCTGAAGGTTGTGATAGTTCCCGTCAGTGGGAGGCGTGTGGGCTGCGATCACCTGTTAGTGCAGAGCTTAGACAGAAGAACACAGTTCCTTGCAGAGTTCTCGTGTGATAGAGTTGTTGAAATGGGTGTCGTCGTCGCTGTTAATGCAGCGGGGGATCCCAAACAGGCAGACAATGTCTCTGAGGAGCAGATTAGTCACTGTTGTGGTGTCTGCTTTTCTGTTTGCAAAAACTTCAGTCTATGTTGAAAACATATGATTAAAATAACAAAACAATAACAATAACATGTGAACATATGACTTTGTACAAAGTCAATCAGCATATTTACAAAGGAGTCCCACGGGGGGAATGCTCTTCTTGGTTTGTGTCGACAAAATTGTTTGAATATAGGGACGTAACAGGAGCAACGTAAATCTGCTTATTACAGCAACCATTCCCCATTTGCTCCTGTGAGTCACACTATGTGTCACACAAACAAGTTGAGGAAGCAGGAAATGTGTGGCTAATGCGCGGCCGTCGCAGGAGCTCCACAATTCGTAAAACAACACTTCCTGTTTTGCAAATGTCATAGAAAACAGAAAAAAATAGAAAAACTATAAATCACAGCTAAATGGTTTATTCTATTTCATTGTACAAAGGTCAAGCCGTTACCTGTGACGTGTGTGAAGGGCCCCGTTCATCGCTGCTCGCAGATTTTATTTATCGCACATATTACATAAAAGTATATGTAATAACTGGATGTATGGCAGAAATTACACCCAATAAACACAAAGAGTAAAAGTTGTGAATTCATGAAGCCAGAAAAGGGTCGAGGGCGTCAGGGGAACTGTCCGGTCCCTCAGCTTTATAAAAAGTAGCCCCCTGAACAATGTAGTCGACGAGCCCGGCTCTGTCTTGTTGACATATTTTGAGAAATGTTGCCTGTAACAAATCCACATTAAAGTTTGTGAACGAATAACATGATAAGCCACAACCAAAACAGTTTTGGGGAAAACAAACGGATTTGTTTATTTGACTTTTAGGACTTGTTATGGTTTTATTCAGAAGATATTGGCCAATGAACATAAGAGCGTTGTTGCTCCAAAACGCTTGAAAGAACATACATGTCCATTTTCATCAAAATCGAATAATCTGGGGCGCTTCCAAAAAATTCCAAGAATTGCCATTTTTGGCCATCCACAGGGGTTGTTCCTAATCTAACTCGGACTATACAGGTGATCCGATTGATACCAAAGACCAAGTGTGTTTTCCAGGTGGGAGAGGGAATGATGGAGGACTGCAGTGATAACATCTGAGTGGACCTGTTGGGCCGGTAGGCATACTGTAGGGGGTCCGTGGGTCTGGTATCCTGCTCTGAATGTGGGACAGCACCACTCTCTCAAAACATGATTGGAGCGAGTGCTACTGGCCTGTAAAGGAAGGGGGGCGATGGTTGTGGTCTTAAAGCAGGAGGCAACGATGATCTGGCTGAGGGAAAGGGTGAAGATGGAGGTGAGAACATCAAGCAGAGGTTCATCTTCCTCAGGGCTTTGAGTTAAATCATTTAAAGTCATTTTAATTTCCACCCAGAGTTCTGGCATCTGGTTCACTTCATCAGCTGACCCCAGGGAGGTCTGTGATTGGACAGAGGACAAGCTGTGACGATTCAAATAAAATATTACCTCCTGGGGAGGACACTTACCTTGGGGACAGACCACAGATGGCTGGAGAGTATGGAACACATTTGTTGTCATAATTAAAGTTAAAAGTCCAAATATAAAATGAAGAGATAAAAATGATGGCCTTTGGAATCAAAAAACCTAATTCTGAACAGCAAATGGAAAAAAAGAGTAATTTGATTTAATAATTTCCGTTTCCTATTTTGAGTTTCATATTTGATGTTTCCCTTTTCTTATTTTCATTTAGATTTTTCTTTACAGAGAAGCTTTCAGTTTGAACATTTCCATTTAGATTTTGAATTTTAAAATTCACTTTTTTTTTTAAATCACTTTAGATTTAAAATGATAATTGTACCTTTTTCTACTTGGTCATAATTTGCATTATGACCAAGAATATCCTCCATAGAAAACACAACAGTGAAGAGATGAATAATGACACACAGCTGGTGTTTCATATAACATACTCAGTTTATTTGGTGTTGGTGCATTACTTTCTGTTTGTAGTTACAATCTCTCAGACCTCCGTCCAGATGCTCGCCACCATCAGGAGTCCAATGGCTCCATCACCATTGTGTTCCCTCACCATTGCGTTCCCTCAGAGTGACTTCACAGACATTTAGTAAGTGAAAATCTGTGAGATTGTTACTTAAACTTCTGTAAAGTCACACTTTACTTTGCCTTTAAATATACTTATATATACTTCAAGTTTCCTTCTTTTGCTTCTAAGTTACCAGAGCAGAGGGTTCTGTTGCTGGAGGGACATGTGGGCGGGGCAGAGCCGTTAAATACAGGAAGTAGCCAACTGGAATGGACCAACTGTTGTATTTGTAGTTTAGCTGGCACAGTTTGTCTTGCTTTCTAAAATGGCTTCATCTTCCATTATATAAGTTCCACTTTGTCTTCGCTTCGTTAAGTCAGTTGATGCTACGTTAGCATAGCCTGAGTTATCTTCTCTTTACTTGACCAGACCTTCATTACTAGTTTGTGAATTTATTATAAAATGGTAAGACAAATCTTCTACAGTGAGCACAAGGTGAGGACAGGAGAACACGTACTTACACATTTTAATGTTCACGTTTGTGTTGAAGTGAAATCTCTCACACATTACATTTAACAGTCATATGAGGAGAAGTAAAGATATTTCCTGAAACATGCTGGGGTGTCCCCGTTAAGAGCACTTGGAGTATAAGAGCATTAGTGACGCGACACACAGGTGATGTGGTGTTAGTTTATACAGATGCACCATATTAACAATTCATAGAAGAGAGGGGGCAAAAGATACAAAGAGAAAAGCATGGTCCTAGGCCTTGAGGGACCCCGGACCCACAGGAGTCCCCAAAAGGCCCAGCTGGACTGTCTGGTTGTGTGATTAGCTCTAACAGGAATATATGCAGCACAGTACCAGCTGGCTTTCTCACCATTTTGAGACACACATAAAAGTTGAAATATTCTAAATGTTCATCTCCAGGCGTGAAGTCCCATCATTCATCAACTCCTGAGACACTCGGCCCAGGCAGCCAATCAAATGGAGTAAGAGGCAGGCTTTACTACTGAACCACTTCCTTCCTGTTTTGATGGTGGCCGATGTTGCAGAACGGACAATAAAAGGTTAATATATATATATATATTGATATTTTTCATGTCTCTCCCAGGGTTTGATTATAAGCAGCTGATCCTTTTGAGTCTCATCAGAGTTTTAGGGTTTCAAAATAGAAGTACTGCACTAATGGAATAAATAAATCTGGTGGAATGATGGGGCAGAACGTTATGAAAGGAGGGCAACATCAAAACATCAGCAGGACTTTAGTCCTCAGCAAACCCCAAAATCAATGGATCCTACATTTCCCAGAAATCAACCCAGTGAGGTCTTTAAAGTGGCAGTCCGTAACATGTCCATCTATTGAATTGTCTTTTAAGCTCCTATCTATCAAAGAGTGAGTTAAAACAATGGTGGTTGATCATGTGACCACTAAGCGCTTGTTGCTGCTTTGTCCAGAAATAGGATCTCCGTATCTGTGGCCACATTCCTGCTAAACTCTAAATGAGTTTGATCTTTTTACATCAGTCATAGCGGTTGGTCTGCAGGTGGAGCTACTCACGGAAGTATGCTGTTCCATCTACCACCAGAGAGGCCGCTAGAAGCAACGCATCTCAAATCTTAGGGACTGTCACTTAAATTTGTTTAGTTTAGTTTTACAAACTCCATGTTCATGTTGCACTTCCTGTACTGCTGAGCCCCGGATGAGCCAGACCCACAAGTAAAACCAGAACACGTGGTCTGTAAGAGAGCTGCAGTGGAGAGGTCAGGGCTCAGTGGCTCATTGTTACATGGTGCACATGTATACTTGCCTTTGTGTCTCAGATCACCACACACCTGAGTCCATTGTATCAGTTTTCTAACTTTTAGTCTGCTCACTACAGTTTCTGCCATTTTATATTTTGTGAAAACCCCTTTTTTTTTTACAACTCATCCTAAATTGTTGGAATAACCTCATCAAAACGTATCAAAAGTTTGTTGGTAACTATTTTTGTTTTCAACGTAAAGACAGAAACCAAAGCTGAGCGTTTCACTCACACTGACCACTAGGGGGCGTTACTAATGCAGAAAAGGGCCTGGCTCAACACAAATCAGACTAGAAATCAGAAATTCTTCACAAAAATCTTCACAAAACTCAATGTTGAACCACGTGTGAACAAATCATTCTGAAATCACTCTATAGGGGTTGCAGCTATATTATAACGTTATAATTACAGTAATATAACACAGACTGGGAGGGACTGGGAGTGGTAACTGGGGTTTCAGCTGCTTACTTCTGACCTGAGCAGAAATCGGATATGCATCGACATAATTCAGCCACGTTAACGTTAGATGATTGAGTCCAGCAGGCACACAGAGGCCTGGAGGAGAAGAGAGACAAAACACTGAAGAGGAACAAGATGTCGTTGACTTACAGAAATGTCGGCCTTTGATTCACAAAATGGACAAGTGGGTTTGTATAAACAAAGAGGGAGATTACCAGAAAAAGGCACACAGCAAGTGAGAACCTGTAATAAGGCAAAGAACAGTCAGTCTTCAGCCGGTACGAGTCGGCTTCAAATATACAACGCAAACAAGGAAAAGAAAAACAATTATTGAATTTAAAAGAACAACAAAATAAAACAGTCTTGGACACGAAAACAGCATTGAATGAATTCTTTCCGGATCACTGCTGGGTTAGTAGAGGAGAGTGGGTGACGGGCTGAACTCACAGCAGCTTCAGGATCATGCAGAAGGCCAGCGGGCGGCTGCTGGCTCCGTCCTAGCTGTGGTAGAGGCGGATGTGCTGGGAGATGCTGCAGCGGCACAGAGGACACTTCTGCAGAGCGTCGCTGCAGACCTGACAGCAGCACACGTGACCACAGGGCAGGAAGATGACCTGAGACTGGAGACAGGGAGTCAGACACCATCAGCTTTCATGTCTGCACCTCATCACGACAACATTTACAAGAGTCTTCACAGAAGAGAAATCAGCGATTTCACTCTCTCTTTTCAGCCTAATCCCAAACATAAAACCCAAACCGAGTGCGAGGAGGACTGGATTTACCGTGGGGGGTTCCTCCCTCAAACAAAACTCAGACATGTTGCCATGGAGACAGCGGCTGTGTGGTAAATCACTCCATGTCATTACTTCAATCAATAGTTTACCCAATGGCAGGCAGTAAAGGGAGATATTGTCTGTTGCATTGTGGGATTGGTAGCGGTTGGCAATTACTTTTTTCATTCCATTGTTCATCATCATCATAATAATAATAATAATACATTTATTTGTACAGCACATTTCATGCAAAGATGCAGGCCAGAGTATAAAAACAAAACAATAATAACCTGAAACCACAATATTTCAATACTATCTCGATAAGACATAACATCAACAATGAGGCCTCCGATATTTACCTGATTTAAAAGCCCAAATGATTTGTAAACTACACAAGAAGCCAGTGTAGAGATGAGCAGAGGGTTTCTTTACTTTTAAATCCTGGCTGCAGCGTTGTGATTTTACTTTCTCAAAGAAACACAGCAGAAAATGATCCTCGGCTGAAAGGAATCCTGTTTATGAGATCAGAGTGTAAAAGAACGGTGACCTGGCTTGGACAGGAAACTATAGAGTGGATTCATTTACACGCTCAAAGAAAAAGGCGGACATTGAACACAGCACTACGTGGTTGGGAAGTAGAGAGGGAGTAAGACAGCGCTTCGGATTACAAATTGAGCTGCCTCCCCCTTTTTTTAGACCTAGAATTGTTTACTTTTGTTTAATGTGTAGTATTCTGAATGACCTGCAGGTGTAGAATCTAGTAAACATGTAACTACAGACAAAGCAAAGCTGATCATTCTCAGGTCACTTCTGGAGTTACAAAAGCCTTTTTTCAATTCAATTCTAAGACGGTTTATTGAAATTAGAGATGATGCAAAAACACTGAATGTAAAAGTATGTGTTGGCGTCTCAACTCTGCTGGTTAACAATGAACTAATACCTCTTATACTGTTTATATGATCAACTTTCATTTTCATGTTTCCATAATGATCTAGTATCTACTATTAGAGAAATGAGCATTTAGAGAAACATAGTTGGGTTTACTACTAAGGCTACAAGGTTTTCATTCACAAAGTATCAATAAAAGGTATCAGTATCAAATGCAATGTATGGATATCAATAAGGGAAACGTTCAGTGCTACCAGCTCTACTCAGGACTCCTCACTGCCTCCATGAGCACGCTGACCAACCATCCAACTATGACGTCTGACATGAAAACATCATCCCGTTCTCCTTTGAAAAAAGAAACATTTCACCAGGAAACAATGATGTGAAACAACAAGCGTAGGAGTTCAGACTGAGGCGGTCTGGTTTTTCTTACCCCGGTCTCCATGCAGACCACGCACTCGGAGCTCCCTGGTCCCTCCACAGGGCTGGGGGCTGATGGGGTGACGGGGGTCCCGGGGGTGAGTGGTGGACTGGGCATCTGGAAGGTGGAGGTGCTGGGAAGGGATGGAGGGGAGCAAGGGGCCGGAGCTGTGGGGACCACTTGGGTCTCCTCGTCCTGCTGGACAGCCTTACAAGCTCCTGGTGGAGGAGGAGACGGGGAGTCAGCAAACACAGCCTACACTATCATGATCCTCACGCCTCAGAGAGGCTGGAGAAGACGGCTCTGCCATCTAAACATCAAACCGTTTGTAGGATTCTGTTGAAAACGTGTAACTATCCTGTTTGTACAGTTTTATGTTCTGTAATGAGGCTGGATGGACACAATTATGCATCATGGTATCATGATATATTGCTTATAGTAATCAATATATCAATATATATATATCAATATATAAGACCTTGAAATTAGCTGTAAGAAAACATATTTATTTGCCATATTAATAGGTATTCTGAGGCCATTATTAAGTGTTGAAACTAAAGATAAGGAAACCAATATATCATCAGCTAATGTTAGATCTATCAGTATCATAGTATATTAGCCAGTTCAGCAGTTACAGTGTAGAAATGCATGTTTCAGTGACAGTGGGTTGTTGTTCGTAGCTGATCCTCGTTGTTGTTGTTGCTGCTTGTTATTATCATTGTTCAGACCTCACATATCACGGTCTGTGTGCTTTTTGTGACCAGGGTGGGAACAGATGAGGTCTTTGCCTATAAAACAGAAATGTAGGATGTGTTTTTTTGTACCTTCAGGGTTGCGATCCCGAGCCCATTTCAGGAGAGCTTTCTGGATTCCTACTTCATTAATGCCAAGCTGAAAACACAGACATGAAGAATGCTGATTACTCTGCAAATGCACTTTGTAGGCTAAGACAAACACGTAGAATCGATATTACAGTATTATAGTCCAGATCCAACAGTCTGGGTGGGGTTGTGTTTTATATCTTTGGGCTCTGTGCAGGCACCTCTTGTCACCAGTGCCACTCATGCTGGTAGATAGATGGTAACAATGTTGTGGTGGCTGCCCTGGACCGTGAACATCACATGACAGTCACGTCTACCTCAGGGCCTTTTGCCAGTTGGACATCCCTGGAAAACCTCTAAAGGGCGTCCAAGAGGATCCTGATTAGATGTTGAACCACCTCAGCTAGCCCCTTTCGGTATGGAGCCGCTGATGTCTGAGCCCAGCTAACAATGGGCTCAAAGCTCTCGTCATTCAATGACATGTTAACACCATAAATGATGTTACATATCGCAGAGAAATGAGCTGGAGTCATTTATAGAAACATGCACCAGTTTAACCAACACTTTGTGCTGACAGCTAATGTTAGCGTACTACAGTGTGTACAGAGTGATCTCCAATATCAAAGTGGCAACTGATAGCAATGTGTTAGCAACTTTACCTTCTTGAGGTCAGCGGAGGTCATGTGGCGGAGGGCCTCGGTCGTCACATGATGATGGGCCAGGATGGGCAGGTAGTGCTGAGCTGACAGGTTGCATAACAGGTTGACCAACTCTTTCTCCACGCCAGCTTCCTGCAATCAGATTACAGTTCAACAACAGCACAGAGATGTTTCCAGATGTTTCTGCGTGTCCTCCGGGCTCCCTGCTGTACCTGCATGCGCAGTGACAGGGGCTTGGCATCCAACAGTCTCTGGTACTGGATCATCCAGTAGTTCTGCTGGTTGGACTCAGACTTCCGCTCCATCTCCGCCTGAAACACAAAGTGATTCTGGTCTCATTTAACCACTTGACCCCAGAACGCGAAAGAAGACAAAATGTGTCAAAATGAATAACAACTGTCACAATACCAAAGTGTGACTCAATACTAGTGATAGTGAAACAACACCACGCCAAACATCCTGGACTTGGTCTTTATGTTGTCTTGTAGATCCTTTCAGTCCTCTAGATCAGGGGTTCTCAAACTTTTTTGGGCCAGGGACCCCTCAGAAGGGAGGTCGTTTCCCAAGGGCCGCCTCATCATCGTATCACAGATTAAGCATTTCAACCGCTGCTGGAACTATGAGTTCTTGTGCAATTGGGTGCGACTTGTTACTTTCATCAATCAACTGAGCAACTAAATAGGAAGCCTTCTGGGCTTTCTCTGAAGTTGTGGGCAGGTTCACGTTCACGATCCGTGTTTTCTGGCTATAGGTTTGCGGACCCCACTTTGAGAACCTCTGCTCTTGCAGTCCTGCTACTTTGAGTACGGCTACTAAGAAAATGTGGTGAGGACCGTTTTAACAGCAGGGTCACCATTCTTTTGTAGTATCAGTTTACCATGCAACACTACGACACACACAATGGCACCGTTTTGATGACTTGAAACAGAGGAAAGCATGAGTCTCTGATGGACGCTGAAAGAGGACAGAGCAGATGTTTCCTCACCAGAACCTGAAGCAGCTCCTGCTCTCTCTGGTCTCTCTGCTTCAGCAGCTGCTGCAACAAATCACTGAGAGCTGTTCGCTGCTCCACCAGAACCTCCTACACACACACACACACACGCACACGCACACGCACACGCACACGCACACACACACGCACACACACACACACACACACACACACACACACCACACACACACACACACACAATAATGTGAGGTAGAATACACATTCATCAATAAATACTGACGAAAAATCTAAATAAAGACGGTAGCCTGGCTCTGACATTATTAACCGATTCATTGAAATCATGTTTGTAATACCCTTTTACTTCTGCATATTTTGTTGGACCTCAATGTGTACAATGATAAATTGTTGCCATGAAGCAATGACATGGAAATAATCAAAGGAGATATGATATAGTAATCAACGGGGAGAAGAAAAAAAAAAGGCAATGACAGAAGGAGGCGACACCCACCTGCAGGTTCTCAGCATCCAGATTGCGTCTTTTAATCTCCAATCTAGTCAGCTGCATTAATTCACCCTCTATGAGCTTGATCTGGGGACAGTGGAGAAGCAAACGTGAAGCTAGCTGGAAGACGGGACATGCTGCTGAATGCAAAGTCAGGATGAAAACCTTGATGAGATGATGTTCTGTCTGTCTGACTGGGAGCCAACATGTTTTGAAAAGGCAGATGATGTTAGCAGCCAGGTGTCTTTAGCCAACATGCTATTAGCACACATTAGATACTGTATGTTGTGATGTCATGAGAAGTAGTATCATAGAGGGTAGATAATGTAGTCCAGGTCGATGTTCACTAAACTAGTTTTTCTTCTTTGCCTAAAACTGACTGATAATAAAGTAATACATTAACTAAATGTAAAAAAAGACTTCTCACAGGTCTCAAACACCAGTCTCCTGGGTTAAAGTCCTGAGTTTGACCTATCAATCCACCACAGCATGCTCCCTATGTATACAGCACTTTGTCACTCTTTCTACTACAACAACAACAACAACGTTCCTTTCAGCTAGCTAACTAAATTGAGCAGCATATTCAAGTTTGCTGGGTGTAAACAGACTGTCTGTGGTCCCCAAGAGGTCTAGATAGTAGCTCACATTAGTCCAGAGACCAGACCAGACTATGTGGAGAAACCAGAGACTGTCTGTAGTCCAAACAACAAGGTCTCTGCTGTATTTATATCTAGATGACCTTATTTGGAGTTTTAATGGAGCAGCTACAATGTTAGCATAGCCTAGCACCATCAACCAGACTCCATTCAGAAAACCAGCGTTTTAACAGGAGTTATCTTGTGGTCTTCAGACAGACCTAACAAAGCATGACTTCACACTTGTTACTGATCACCATCATGATGGAGTTATTTCAGCATCCTTTTCATCTGGTTATTGATATTAAATCACAGCTAAATAGTTGATTCTGGGTTCCTCCAGCTGTGGTAAACCAGCCCACGTGGGTCTTGTTAGATCCAGTGAATCCAGCTTGGTGAAATCCACCGAGCACCTCTGGATGATTCATGAACCCAGACAGGCCGGTGTTTGGGTTCCTGGTGGATCTGGGACTTCAACATGTACAAAGCAGCAATAGTGATTCAGCCGTGATGGATGAAACGTTGGTGTCTACATGAAGGTAAGCCCCGCCCCCCCTACTCTCTGGTCCATCTAGAGTGACGCGAATAAACCAAAATGATCCTGCAGTCAAACTTTAGTTTTTGCTTTGGTTTAAACACAGCATTACACTCAATATAAGCATGAGTGTACATCCTCTACTGTACCACATTTCATGTGAGCTCATAAAAACCCAGAGACCAGTGACAGGTTGGACTCCACAGACCTGGTTGCGGATGTAGCCGTGTACGGAGTCTTTCTGCAGCTGCAAGGCCTGGAAAGCTGCTTTCTGCATCTCCTCCTGCAGAGAACAGTCATGATCAAAAGCTGTGATTTGAATCACACCGAGGTTGATTTCTGCACGGGTCTCACTACACATGAAGACATACTGTATCAAGACACAACATACCTCCTGTAAGAATGTGGGCGATGGCTTTAGATTTGTCCAAAACTTGGAGGGAAAGCATCTTCTCAAACTTCCTGTCCATATTCTCCATACTGTTAGAAGACACCAAGTTTACATCATGTGTCTCACAGCTTAGGTTTGTAAGTCTAGAGGTCGACCAAGTAGATTTTCAAAGGTTGATATAATCACATCAGTTGGGAGAGTGAAAAGACAGACAATGAGTCGGCACCTCCCCCATAATAAAACATTCAATCTGAATGAACAATCTTTGACTCTATCACACACTGTACAAACTAGATGGATGTCAAACTAAACATCTCAGTCAAAGTAATAATACAAATACATCTGGGTAACTGAACATCAAACTCAAAGTAATACACAGGCCTAGTTAAAGAAATAGCCTACATGAATCTGAAACTGAACATTTTTAATTTGTTGAAAGAGAGAAGTGAAAGTTTCCCAGTTTATGTCATGCTTTACTTTTGTTGGCTACTTTCGCCTCCAACATTTTGAATCTTTGTCACGCTGAATATTAATCCTCTCCTCTTATCTGTCAAACAGGTCCTTGTAATGTTCTCTTGTGCTGTAATCTTGTGCTCCTCTGTTCCCTGGGGTCCCACTAGGCTCCATCATGAGTCCCTTCTTATTCACAGTATACAGCTACCGTTTGGGCTAATAGTGCATCATCATGACATTGACGTCCACTACTGTACAAAGGATTCAAAAACTGATATCCTATTGAAGCCTGGCACCACCAAAGCACCCCGTATAATGTCCTGCCTTAATGAAATTAGAAACTGGATGTCCAAAAATGTCCCAAAATGAATGACTTTCTCCTGTAGCCGCAGCATCTCTCATCTAGTCCTGATGACTTTTCTAACAGCGAACATAGCCGAGACTAGGTGTCATCTCTATTCTTACCAGTCCGAAGACATTTGACTGAGTTGTGGTCGTTCCTCTGCAGACGTAGAAAAGGTCATTCATGCTTTCATCTCCTACAGACTTGATTATTGTAAAACACCTTCCACTGTGATCAGCAGGAGTAAAAAAAGAAAAAAGCAGGAGAAACATCCATGCCAGGCCATGATGGTATATTTTGTTGTATATTGATCTTCCTTATTTTCTTCATGTTTTTACTTTGTTTTTGAAAGGTGCTGTATACATAAAGGATATTTAGATTATTATTAATAGTAAGAGTACATCCTGAAGTAGGATTTCGTGGATGACATCCAAAGGTGTGTGATTATATTTCATTTATGGATAGTTATGTAGTAAAATGATCAGGAAGAGAGAACGTTAAATGATTGCTTTAACTCCCTGTCTGCTTGTCTTGTGGATACAGAGCTGATAGTGTGTTGTATATTTGACAGATGAGAGGAGAAATAAACTGAACACAGGTCAGATCTAACATGAACACCACGTGTCTGTTTGCTCTAAAATCAGCTGTTCACCAGGACCACAAAGATGTATTGAGTTGTTTTCCAGCTAAACTGATAAATCAGTCGCCCTCTCGTTGGTTCCACACTATGTTGCAGCGTCAGCATCCGTCTGCTCAGATATGGTGTCTGTGTGAGTGCATGTTTAACCTTCTGTAGGCCTCAGACGCCATATTCCGTCTGCGAAAGTCATTGGCCTCTTGCAGAAGATTCATGGCACAGCTGTCTGACAGCATCTTCTGCATGGCCACTTCAACACAGAGAGGGAAGGGGAGTTAGAGGAAGAGGCCATGTGAACCAAACCACAGTACAGCTGTAATAGGGGTCAAAGCGTAAACCGTATCCGAGGTTGGTGTGGGATGCAAAGCCATGAGGTCATTACACCTACCAGGTTTACTTTATCCCCTAAAGAGCATGAATGTGCTCAGTAGTTTCCATGACAATCTGCGTATGGGATATCTCATGTGGAAGGTCGACATTAAAAAGGTCGACATAGAAAGTGAAAGGGTTCAACCTCTGGGGGGCATGAGGCTTTCACGCCCCCACCAGATACACCTAAAGTGAGTGAATTTGTAATGAAGATTAAAACTAGAATGACCACATCTTGGTTGTATCTCTCCACCAACCAGTCGAGTGTCAGTTTACATTCATGTGTGACCCAAATGTTATCGCTTCATCACTTAATTGTATGAGACATGTTTGTGAAAGAGTCATGCCCAAAGCCTTTTTTTGTGAGGTCAACACCAACACCAAAAAAGTTG
This sequence comes from Chelidonichthys spinosus, assembly GCA_029853015.1. NCBI lineage: Eukaryota > Metazoa > Chordata > Actinopteri > Perciformes > Triglidae > Chelidonichthys > Chelidonichthys spinosus. Next base: position 2,360,248 of record CM056840.1, read on the forward strand.
GATCAGCCTGTGATTTTCAGTGTGATTCTGAATCCAGCCCTCAATATTTGGATGATTTTGGTTAACATTGACTGTAGTTACGTCAACCTATTCCACAATGTACATCAGTTAAGATTTTCAACTTGAATAATTTGTTCATCGAGATCTGATTTCAGTGTTTCCTTAATGTTTTGGAGCAATGTTAATTATGATTCTGCCTTGATTTAAAAGAAGTGGAGTCGCTGCTGACCTGCAGTCAAAATGCTTCAGTGAAATAGTGCTTGTCTAGTTCATGGAAAGGGTTGCTGCGACTACAATGATCAAATTTAATCTATATGTCACATCATTCATTCTGAATTTCAGGTCCAGTATTGTTCTGATCAGCCATCTGTGAAAAAGGATTTAGTATTTTGTGACAGTTGTTTATTTTTAAGAGAAGATATATTGAATATATTGAAATATTATCCAGACAACTTTTTTCATATTAATCTGGAACTTCATTCAAGTTCCAGAAAAATCATTCAATTATCAATAAATCAGGTGCAGTCGTAGTACAGACTGATGGACGCATGGACGACCTGAAAACATAATGCCTCCAGCCACAGTTATCACTGGCACAGAAACAGAATAATTATTAACAGCAAAGAAATCCTACTCTGCACAAAGTGTTGATGGCTGGACAGATAATGTTGAGTTGAATGTTCTGATACAACAAGCTTTAAGTTGGCAGCTAATTAACTTCTACATATATTTTACTGTAAATATGGAAAGTGATGGAAATACTGGTAACTATTTACATTGTATTTTTTTCTTCTTAAATTACAATGGGTCACTGGTTTAATAATGTGTTGGGGGGGTTCATGGGGGAGTGCAGCCTATATACAGAACACATGGTAGGTGAAGTACATCTCACCTGCCACCTCCCTCTTCCTCAGTGAGTTGGTTTCATCCTGTGTGATGGCCGTCAGATGCTCCATACGGATCCTGAAGGGGAAAGTATTGCTGACTTTATACAGTAAACACAGCTCTAACATGGGACTAAACACCCAAACCACTCCTTTCAGCAGAAAAACAAGCAATATGGTTGTTCAGTGATTCTGCTCCATTTAATTTGAATTCTACATATTGTGATAGAAATATACATAGTGACTGCCCTCTACTGGCTGAAAACAGCTATTGACATGTGATTTTGCTGTTAGCTGATCTGGAGTCAGGTGCATGGAATTAGCTTTTTTTTTATATTTCCAGGCTAGACGCACTTGAGACCAACCTCTGGGGTTAAGTTGGTTTTAAAGGTTCTATATACAGGATTCACAGCATTAATCATTCTCTATATTACAACAAGGACATTAGCTACATACAGATGTAGTGGAGTTACCATGTTTACATCACACAAGTCTGGAACAAACAGTATAATATTCACTACCAACAACTCCTTCACTTCCCTCCCTCGCTCTGCATGAAACACAAGATCAGAGCAGATTTCTGCCGAAAAGTCTGTTGAAGCAGTGTTTTCTCTCCACTAGGTGGCGCTGTAACTCTTTTCTCCTGGTAATGTTGAGACTTTGAAAAGTCATCGACTCTGAAAACCACGAGTGTGTTCTAGTCCTGCTCTGTGTGTAAAGTGTCCTGAGATAACTTCTGTTGTGATATGACACTAGAAATAACATTGAATTGATGCAACGTTTTGAGTCTGAAGTCACAGAGAGGTTTGTCTCCACACGTCAGCCCTGTGACAGACTGGCCACCTGTCCGGGGTGTACCCTGCTTTCGCCCAATGATAGCTGGGATCGGCTCCAGCCCCCCCACGACCCTGAATACAGGATAAGCGGTAGACAATGGATGGATGGATGGATGGATGGAAGTCACAGAGAGCGCTGATGCCCCAAGGAAACGAAAATGTTGAGGGTTCATGATGATGTCAGTCTTTATATAGTATGCCAATTGTTCTTAAGCTTAATAATGAGTAAAGTTTTAACAGGTCCATTCTAAATAGTACTTTTTAATCTGGTCTGTTAAGAGTCAATGATCAGTTAACGTGTCAGCGATCACACTTTACTGTATGTAGATTGTTGTATTGTCATTGGGTTTTATGTTCCTTCTACTGGAGTTTCTTCCTTGTAAAGTCTTCTATAAATAGACTCATCATGGTAAGTGGAAGACAAGTGGATGAGTGCTTTTGTGTGTTGGAGTGTGTCATATCTTTTAGCTGTGATGTACCAGTAGATTAGAGACCAGTGGTCACTCACCGATCTTCCTCCATGGCTTGAAGAAACTCGGCGCTCTTTTTCTGCCTGGAACGATCAAATTGGATATGTTACTCTTCACTCCAACACAGACCATACATCACACAGATAGCTGCTTGTTCCCACCTGTTTTTGTCCATCAGCATGTTGCTGATGCGACTGCTGATGCCGTCTTCAGCCTGTCTGACTTTCTCCAACACCAGCAGCCTCTCGGCCTCCTGAGCTCTCTGCTGCTGGCTGACGCCCAGCTCCAGACGCTCCTGTTCCTAAACATCACACATGTATAACACATGAATTATACACACTAATTATGCACACTCCTGAACCTCAAATCAACATTAAATATACCCTTAGAAACAGCTTGCAAAACAGACATGAAAAATGGTAGTGACCTCACTCAGTGGAGGAATGCAATAGTTCTAATAACCTTTATTTTTTAAGCACTTTTCTAACACATACATACAAAAAACCCAAACACAACAACAGAAAAAAAGGTGATATATGAGTCAAACAGGTTCAACTAATCACACCAATAACCAGACATACAATAGTTCAAAGAGGACAGGGAGTGATTGACATAAAAACTGTTTATAGAAATGATTGAAAGGATTAAACTGATTTGGATTGACTAATCTCCTCCATTCATTCCAAAGTACAGGAGCCCGAATGGACCAAACACAGTCAGCATTAGTCTTGAGCCTGGCCAGTGGCACAAGGATCCAAGGCTATGCTAAATGGTCAACAGTTTAGCAAGCAGCTCAGCCTTATAGCCCTGCTATGAAAGCTACCAATACAATCGTTAGACAGACAGGAGTCGGGGGCGTGAGATTGATTTCTGATGGAGGCAGCTGAGTTGCAGTTGTCTTAACCAGATGAAATAAAGTCAGAAGGAGATTAAAATGATTTTTGGTTCATTTCTGAGCTGAAGGAACTCCCTTTACCGGCTCCTCTAGAGTAAGGTCACTGTAAAACATCACTACGAGGTCTCCAGCCACAGGCTCAATGTTAGATGATACACTATCTTGCCAAAAGTATTCACTCACCATCCAAATAATATAGTAGTTCCAGTGAAAGGAACTCTGAATGCTTCAGCATACTAATAGATGTTGGACAATTCCATGCTCCCAACTTTGTGGACCAGTTTGGGGACGGCCCCTTCCTGTTCCAACATGACTGTGCACCACTGCAAAAAGCAAGGTCCATAAAGACATGGAGGAGAGAGTTTGGTGTGGATGAATTGACTGGCCTGCACAGAGTCCTGACCTCAACCCGATAGAACACTTTGGGATGAATTAGAGTGGAGACTGAGAGCCAGGCCTTCCCTCCAACATCAGTGTGTGACCTCACAAGTACACATCTGGAAGAATGGTCAAAAAGTCCCATAAACACACTCCTAAACCTTGTGGAAAGCCTTCCAGAAGAGTTGAAGCTGTTATAGCTGCAAATGGTGGACCGACGTCATATTAAACCCTATGGATTAAGAATGGAGGTCACTTAAGTTCATATGTGAGTCAAAGCAGGTGAGCATATACTTTTGGCAATATAGTGTCAGCAGTAATATAGAGTCACGACAGGATTTTTTAAATGTCCTTGATTATTATTAAGAGTAATAAAGCAGTTGGAATCATTAAGTCTGAATGGTAGATGTACCTGGAAGTCGTCAGCATAGCTGTGAAAAGAAACATTATGCTCATGGATTATATGACCCAGTGGGAGCATATAAGGGGAGAAAAGGATGGGGCCAAGAATCGAGTAGATCAAAATAAATAAATAAATGCATCTCATGAGCATCAAATGTTTGCTTTTAGCGGCACGATGACATTCAGCCGTCAGAAGGCGCTCAGATACTTGAGACTAAAACAGTGAAATAAATTAAGCAAAATAATATTGGCACCAAATTGGCCCCTTTCCTTGCAAGTGAGTGAGGGATATGAACAATAAATGAATAAAGATCCTTATTCTTTACAGACATCCGTCCCCACTAATTAACACAATTCTGTGTTTATTCCTGCTGTGTCCATCCATGCGTGGCACCGCTGCACTCCAATTCTAGATTAGACACCTGAACTCCTCATTAAATGGAGTGTAGCTAGGGTGTATTGGAAACAACCCTGCCTGCTCCGACAGTTTGGATTCACTGAACAAACAAAGACAACGTTGAGTGAAGACAACAATAGTCCGGCACCGCTGACTTGCTGGCAGTGACAAGGATGAAGTGTTTGGTTTGCTATGATTGGGCTTATAAACGTCTCGTGTGATTTCTGCTATGTTGTTATTGTGCCTATATGAAATGTTAGTGACGGTATGACTGCCTGCAGTAGTAATCATTTTGGCAATAACCCCGTTACTGACCGCACTGCTGTGCACTTTAGGGGCTCCGCCGGAAGCCACAGTGTAATTGGAACCCTGCTTTGTGGTATATATGCTCGCTATTAAACCAAACTGCCTTAATGGTTATATTGAACAACCGTTTCCACTGTTAATAAATGTTTTTGGAGGATTATTTAAGATTATCACAGTGACAAACGAGGGCAGAGCTCCATGACAGAACGTATACAGTAAATGTCTATCAAACCTGTCGGACTGAGTTGAGGATGTTTTCTTTGCGGGAGTTGTTCATGAGTATGAGCTGGGTGTGCTCCTTCTTCTTCTCCTCCAGATGACACTCAAAGGCAAGCTTAGCCTGCTGCTTCTGTTCCTGAAGGACACAGGGACAAGTCGGAGGGGCTTATTTAGACCATCTGGAGTGGAGAGTGTAATGTGTGTCCATTTTCACATTACAATGTGTACAAGAGAGAGCTAGAGCCCCTGGCTGAATCTGTCAGGGCTCACCTTTCTCTTCTCGTAGTCACTGAATTTGTTCTGTAACAGAAAATGAGGAAAGACTGAATGAGACTTCAGCGATCATCAACAGGAACGCCACTACTCATCATACAGGTGACTGTCTAGTCCCGTACGGGGTTGTGTGTGTTGGTGCATCGCGACTGTACCTGCCAGGCCTCCTCCAAACTATCCACACAGTCAGAGTTCTCTTTGCCACAGTCGTTCTCCAGCACTAGCAGAAGATACTGGGAGGGGGGGCAGTACTCCTCACCCAGTTCTGAAAACCATGTCAATCAAGACAACCAGCATTATTCCCTAATACGTCGTGATTTAACACAGAACCAACAAAACCCTGGGAATTCTCAGCCACTTTGAAATGAGGTTGTTGGTTCTATTGTATATTGTCATTGAATATAAAAGATGTGTTTATTGTTGTCCTACTACTTTTGCTACTACTTTTTGTGATTTTAATCCGCAACAATCCCCAAAAAGCACAGAATGTCCTGGAGGGACTGTTACATAGACTTTAACATTTTTTAACATTTAACACAATTATTTTAATTGTCCTAAATATTAAAACCTTTGTTATCAGACAGTATTTTGCGTATTTTAGGGTTAATTTAAAACTTGTTGTCGCTCAGGAGTTTTGTGTTTACAACTATGAAAACAGTTGGTGCTATTCAGGTTCATTTGGAGAATGGGCGTTCACTAGAGGAAAGAGATGCATTGCAATGCTTTGTTGAACGTTTCTGCGCTGATGCAGTAAACTCTAAAATTGAATTGGGAAATCTTTCCACATTTTATATAAGTAACGTAGTAAATTAACTGTATCATACAAATAGGAATTGGTTTGAAAGACTTGAAGGCACAATTCAAACTATAAATAGAGATGCATTGTGATGCTGAGGAACCTAGAGGAACCACTGAGGAACCTAGAGGAACCACTGAGGAACCTAGAGGAACCACTGGGGAACCTAGAGGAACCACTGAGGAACCTAGAGTAAACACTGGGGAACCTAGAGGAAACACTGGGGAACCTAGAGGAACCACTGAGGAACCTAGAGGAAACACTGGGGAACCTAGAGGAACCACTGAGGAACCTAGAGGAACCACTGAGAAACCTAGAGGAACCACTGAGGAACCTAGAGGAACCACTGAGGAACCTAGAGGAAACACTGGGGAACCTAGAGGAAACACTGGGGAACCTAGAGGAACCACTGGGGAACCTAGAGGAACCACTGAGGAACCTAGACGAAACACTGGGGAACCTAGAGGAACCACTGAGGAACCTAGAGGAAACACTGAGGTACCTAGAGGAAACACTGGGGAACCTAGAGGAACCACTGAGGAACCTAGAGGAAACACTGGGGAACCTAGAGGAAACACTGGGGAACCTAGAGGAACCACTGGTGAACCTCGAGGAACCACTGAGGAACCTAGAGTAATCACTGAGGTACCTAGTGGAAACACTGGGGAACCTAGAGGAAACACTGAGGAACCACTGAGGAATCCAGAGGAACCACTGAGGAACCTAGAGGAGACACTGGGGAACCTAGAGGAAACACTGAGGAACCACTGAGGAATCTAGAGGAACCACTGGGGAACCTAGAGGAGACACTGGGGAACCTAGAGGAACCACTGGGGAACCTAGAGGAACCACTGAGGAACCTCGAGGAACCACTGAGGAACCTCGAGGAACCACTGGGGAACCTAGAGGAACCACTGATGAACCTAGAGGAACCACTGGGGAACCTAGAGGAACCACTGATGAACCTAGAGGAACCACTGGGGAACCTAGAGGAAACACTGGGGAACCTAGAGGAACCACTGATGAACCTAGAGGAACCACTGGGGAACCTAGAGGAAACACTGGGGAACCTAGAGGAACCACTGATGAACCTAGAGGAACCACTGGGGAACCTAGAGGAAACACTGGGGAACCTAGAGGAAACACTGGGGAACCTAGACGAACCACTGAGGAACCTAGAGTAATCACTGAGGTACCTAGTGGAAACACTGGGGAACCTAGAGGAACCACTGGGGAACCTAGAGGAACCACTGAGGAACCTAGAGGAAACACTGAGGAACATCGAGGAAACACTGAGGAACCTCAAGGAAAGACTGAGGAACCTCAAGGAAACACTGGGGAACCTAGAAGAAACACTGAGGAACCTAGAGGAACCACTGAGGAACATCGAGGAAACACTGAGGAACCTCAAGGAAACACTGAGGAGCCTAGAGGAAACAGAGAGAAACCTAGAGGAAGCACTGGGGAACCTAGATGAACCTAGAGGAAACACTATATGGAAGCTAGAGTGTGTGTGTGTGTGTGTGTGTGTATTGAATATGATAAGTTAAACCCTCACCGCTACACAGGAAGCGCTGGATACTCTCGGTGCCCTCTGCACACACAGACGCCGGCGGGTAGGACATCATAGCAGCGTCGAGCGTAAAGCTCTGTCACAGAACACAGTGTTTACAACATAGCTCCATGGTCAGCCCTCCTATAACACCCTGTAATGCCAACATACACACCTCTAGTGTGCGGATGGAGACCAGAGCTTTGGGGAGCTGGACAATGTTGTTGTCACTCAGGTCCAGAGTACGCAGGCTGCTCAGAGAACCAACGGAGGACGGCAGCTCACTCAGACAGTTACCTGTCCAGATAAACGGTGACACATCAGGAAAACCTCAAAGTGCCATTTGACTGGTGCATCGCTTATTGTTGCGAGTAAACAGGAAGTAATACCCTTCAAATTGAGCGTCTGCAGAAGCCGCAGGTCCCCGATCCCTACCGGCAGGGCCTTTAAGCGGTTCTTCTCCACATTCAGAATCTGATGGGTCACAAAATGGACACACACAGATGATGAGTAGCACTCATTCACATTGTTTTCTCTGCAAGAGTCCAGGAGGGTTTTTACCTGCAGTGAAGCCAGCTTCCCAATGTCTTCTGGGAGCGAGGTGAGCTTGTTCTCATGCAGATCCAAAACCTTTGGAAGCAGACAGAGTCAACCATGCTCGAGTGTGATGACTTAGACGGTAGAGTTTGGTGCTTTTAAAACAGCTGGTCTTTTGGGAAAGTATTGTAAATGTTTCGTGGTCAGATGGGATGTTGCTCACAGGAAGGACTAGATCTGTTTCTGTTTATTCTCTGCTCACACTGCATTCCGTTTTCTTTATTGGTGCAACATGACATGCACAAAAGCACAGAGGACATCTGGGAGGAGTCAAAATATTAGAATACCAATACATAAAAAAAAAAGATTATTTCAACAATGACTTTGATAATAACAGCAACATTTTATATTAATAATAATGATAATCAAATCAATAAATTGAATACATAAAAGTAGTAACCATCCAGATCAAACTAGTCATCTTCACAATCTACATCTTTTGAATGCTAACAGTGTAATATGCTTTTTACAGGCACTTCCATTTCTCATCATGCTTGCATCTGGTTGACATTACCTTTAGAGTGGCAAGAGTGCTGATGTCACATCCTCTGGGCATCAATGACCTCAGCTCATTGTTATGGAGGATAAAGACCTGAAGGAGAGCAACATGTACTGATACAGGGATGTTGTACAAGCATTGCTGATCCAGTATTTAACACATGAATATACCAGAAAATAAATATACTGTCTCTGTGTTGCTTTCTTACCTTCTTCTGTAGCACCTTGCAAATGGAAAAGGCACTCGAGGGAACCTGTAGCAGAATAGACCACTGATGTCATCATCTGCAGTACTAACCACACACTGATAGGATACAACTAATACTACTTAAAAGGTACAAAATACGGGATTGGGAGCAATTCTAATACATCTCAACAAGTGTCACAATACCAAAACTGTGACTTCGATACGACACCCTCCTAAATATCTGGAGACTGTGATAACAATATCATAGCAATAACCTAAAATATCAGGAAAAGTGATGGAATGATAGATGATAGAAAATGGAACTTAAAATTACTTTTCCCATGAATTAAAAGAGTTTACATGTATTAATTAAAAAATGAAGATGGTATACAGTATTCTGTGTCCCCTATACTTGAGTTTATGTGATTTCTTTGATGCTTAACTTCATATTTATTACAATATCACATTAAACAGCGTTTAATATGACTTGTTTTTTGTATAACAGCGCCCCAGTAACAGTTCAGGTGGAGAGTGGTACTGCAGCAGGGAGGCAGAGAGGCTTCCAAAACAAAAATGCAAAAATTAATAAATTCAGATGAAGTTCTGTGAGAAGTTGATGAGGGAAAGCTGCTAAAAGCAGGAAGTCATTTCAGTCCAGTTCAGGTTCCTGAGAAAGCCGGTAAAACCAGACTCCACCACGTGGTCTCTGGTGGATTATGAGTTGATGGATTACAGGAGACGCTTGGACTGATTCAGAGAAGATGCTGAGTCTCATTTTATCAGAACATCTGGTCACTAATTAGAGCTGCGTTGTTGTTTTCCTGTTGTTTTTTTATTTTTTTAATGGAGTCCTGATAACAACACACGGAGGGTGACTATTAAATTCTTCATCAGCACGGATGCATGCACTCGCACACAATGTTATGTAATTGTATTAGTTATTCCAGTACTATTCAAGTATTTTAATTATTTGGCAAAATTGTTATCTAGAACTAAACATGCCATTATAAGAAATAAATAAATGACTCAATACATAAATAAAATAACATCAGAAAATAAATGTACAAGTAAATGTCCAAGTTAATGTGAAAATAAATAAAGTGCACACAAATAGTGAAAGAGATAAAAAATAAAAAGTATTTATTTAACCAACTACTCACTGTTGTATGTACAGACATAGAGATGGACACATGCATACATACACACAAACACCAGTGTGTCACTTTTCTTTGCTAAAGTCTGGATAGTCAACACCCCCCCCCCCCCCCATTTATACTGAATATATACTGAAATACATTTTCAAAAGAGGGAAATCGATAAATAAGTAAATTAATAAATAAGGAAAATGAAACAGAAAAATAAAAAATAATGTAGTATGAAAATAAATACATTTTGACATTAATCTTTTCTTTATTATTTCATTTCTATGTTGAGTCATTTATTTATTTATTATAATGCAGGTTTACTGCATCATACATTGTTCTTGAAACTTAGCAAACGTAATTGGTAATGAGCCTTTTCATGGAAGACCTCCTCACATGTTACAGTAGGAAAATCACAGGCGGAAATGATCAAATGAATGATGACTTTCAATCTTACCCTCAGAAATAACTGGAATAAAGAAATAAATAGGAAAATGGTTTATTGAATTTGTACTGAAGCTGGCTTTCAAAAGTTTGAAAAAAAAAGGTTGTACTACGTTTGGTCACAAACCGCCCTGTGAGGCAGTAACATACAGACCTCTGAGAGCTCACAAGATGAAATGTCCAAGATGTCATCAGCACCCGTCTCCTTAGACTGAACAACAACAGACACATCATGTTAACACAGACAATACTTCCACACTATAGATGAACAGTACACAACAATATCATGCAACCTTCAGCAGACTTTTCTCAGACTGTGAGATCTGTGACTTTGTGATCGACGAAACAATTTAGTGAAACCCATAATCAAAACACATTGGTTGTACAGATATTAATTGTGGTGGACCACAAGGCATATTTGCTGGACCTGAACAAGTGTTTTAGTTTGAATTCACGTTAAACGTTAACCACATTTAGTTTAGTTGTTAGAAAGGGACTCCGAAGGTCGTTGGGATTTGACAAGTTGGGAATGAGAACGTGTTGATGAAGCTCACGACCTTTCCCAACTCAACTAGAGCTGCTCGCTGTGCACAGGAATCATGCCTGGCAAGGGCCGGCCAGCTCACCTGCTGACAAGTGGTCAAATATTTTCGATTCATATGAAACGTTGGCAGGACAGAATAGACTATGGCGGCCGACAGAAACGAATGGGAAATATTACTCAGACGCTTAACAGAAGTCAAACAGACAAAAACATTTGGATTTTTCAGTCACTGAAAGTCTCAGTTTGTCGTCGTATCATTGACTAAAGTATGAAACCGCTCAGTGAACTACATCTCTGGTCTCACACAACGTACGTCACCGACACGGCCGTTAAGTTTGCCTGCTAGCAGGCTAGCAGCTCCATTCAACCATATATAGAGATGATAATATATCTCATCATCCGGTTTAGGAATACGTCAGGGTCCTCCAGGATCTGGACTAGCTTGCTCAGCCTGCTGCCACCGCGGCCTGGCACTCACGATAAGTGGATTGATTTAACATTAGAACATAAAAACACACTCTTCTTACCCTGTACAGCTGATATTCAAGTCTCTTCTGGGAGTCCTCACTGGGTTTCCTCTTTCTGAAGAACAGAGGCATCTTGTCCCTCCACTACGAGATCCAGTCCAGAGGACCGACGGACAGGTCAGAAAGCACGGACCGTGCCTGCACAATGAAAATAAGAACATTTTGACTAACCAGATGAAGCAATGTGGCTTGTGCTCATATAACAATAAACATATGATGACTGAAAACTATAACTGAATGTGAATGAATGTTTATTCTTTCATCCAACATGAAGCTCAACCATTTCTGATCAGCTCTCATTTGACATCTCTTGTGACTCTGCTGGATAGCAGGAAGTCTTGACTTACAGAGTAAAAGCCAACCATTAGATGTGGGCATCCAGGGAGAGTATGAATTAGCATTATTTGTGTAGCAACAAACCACAAGAAAAACAACTATCTGTCACCCTGTCTGACTTCTCCACTCATTAAAAAAATGAGAATGGGCTAAACAAAAGGTAAACAAACGGTGTGGTGAATTAATCTACTTAAAAAACTGTTATATAACACAGCAAATACAAGCGGGATTGATAGCCAGCGCAGTGAATCAAGCTGTTGTGCTGTTAAGTGCGAGGGGAGTGTCCATAACAAGCAATAAAGATGAAACATAAACCTTAAGCTGCATCACCTCGAGGTCTGGCCTTTATGAGAATACTTGAAAAGGGCTTTTCTGAACTGCTAGAATGTTTCCACTGAGAAGATGCTTCAGAAAGTGATGATTCTGCATTTTATGACAGTGAAAAGCAGAAATAGACATCCACAACAACTCCCATGCAAATAGCAGCCAACACAGCTGAATGCTGAACACAGATGTGATGCAGTAGGCCTGCCTCTAACACCCGATCACATGCTGGCTATAAAATAACTTTACTACTAAATAGAGGTCAATAGAAAACCCCCAACTGCTCTAGAAAACTCAAAGTCCAGCATTTTATTCTGAAATAATTTGAGGCATCAAAATGTACACGATTAGATATGTTGGCCTTCATTCCTAGCAGTCTGCATGCACCATTCCTCTTTAACTACCAGTAGGAGACTAGTCTAGTCTAGTCTAGATTAGTCCATGTCGACTGGAGTCAGGGATGTCACACATGTCGAGGGCGACCAGATGCAGGAACTATAATCACCCACTATGACACACTTCCATGCGCTTATCTTATTAAAGATAAGGAAACATGGACTAATGGGATGGTTCAATGAGATATAAGAGACAACACACAAACGGACCAAGACGCTTAAAGTGAGACGCTAAACAACGTTGTTTTCTTCCAGACAGGTTGAGAGAAGATGAAAGAAGGAAAGATACGTTTTCTCATTCCCAAATTCAATTACACATTACATTACACATACAACACGCGCTAACAGACTCTAAGAGAGACTAATTTGAACCATTTGATTTATTTCCAGATGACAGACCCTGTGATTAACAGGCACCGTGGGTGTGAGCAGTAACATTACCGTAAATCACGAAGACAACGGTACGCATCTTAAAAGCGTAACTAGCACAAACAGCGCCAAACATGATCAACCTAGCTCCACTTTATGACATTACAACCGTTGTGAAGCCAACCATGTTAATCTCAGTAGCAGTCATATTCCTTTTAGCTCGCTTAATGTCGAGTAGTTAGCTCGCTCCATACAAACAAACGGGCTCAATGTCAAGGCAGATAACGTTAGCTTAGCCTGGGCTTTCCCCACAGGCAGCGTCCCTATGACAGTCAGCCACTCCGGATGAAGATACAATTAACAAACACAAGCTAACAAAGCTATCATGTAGCATAACAATAGCCCACATACTGGGAGGACACAGCGAAGTCCAACTAAAGGCAGGCGTCCCACTCACAGGCTGCGTGTTGCTGTTGTTTCACTGCTCTTCACCCGTCTAACGTGTAATGTTAGCGGGACACATTAAAGGGACACTTCCGATGTTTGCGGACGTTCTTCTTCTTCCTCTTCTTCTTCCGCCTCCTCCTCTTCTTCTTCTACTTCTTCTTTGGCGGTGGGCACAATGACTCGCTGCCGCCACCAACTGGCACTACTGTATTCTCTTCTTCTTCTTCTTCTTTTGGATTTTATTGGCGGCTGGCAAACCAACTTAAATGTGCATTACCGCCACCTACTGGACTGGAGTGTGGAACAGTACATTGGCAGACAAAATAAATTAAAACAAACAAACAAAGCAAATATACAATAAATAAATAAATAAAATAAAATAGCAGGAAAACTAACTAAATAAAAAACTAAATAAAGTTGGAATTATATCCTCTCCATTAGACCTGTATCTTTCAGATATGTCATCAAATGCTTGAGCATACTGTCTCCATACTTAATGCCCCCATGGATTTCTCTGCAGCTGCTGACAATGTTCTTCTTTCCTCCTCGTACCCTCTACAGTCCAACAGCACATGTTGGACAAATTCAGTCTGCTCACATTGGTCACATTTGCCATCCGGATGCTTTCCTATTTTATGTAATGTACCGTTCAGTCCTGTGTGCCCTATCCTAAGTCGTGTGATGACTGCTTCCTCCCTGCGGTTCCTGCCCCTCCTTCTTCCCAACCCAACCTGTTTCTGTATGTTATAAAGGTGTCTTCCTGTGTCTTGGATGTCCCAGTATTCTTGCCAAACTTTCCCCAAATGTTTCTTGATTATTGATTTACCCTCTGCCCTACATAATGGGATTACTGTATCTACTGTGAGTGATCTGAGTGATTGTTTGGCCAGCATGTCAACTTCCTCATTTCCTTCTATCCCTACATGGGCAGGAACCCAAATGAAGCAAACTGTCATGCCCTTATTGTGCATTCTGAGAAGTAGACTATGTATTTGATATATGAGATCTTGTCTACACGATTTCATGGTTTTGATGCTTGTAAGTGCTGCCCAACTGTCAGATGCTATTAGTGTATTGTAATGGTTATTTTCCTCTATCCACTCCAAGCCTAAAATGATAGCTACAAGCTCAACTGTATACACTGATAAATGGTCCGTGGTTCTTTTCTTGATGTGTATTTTGTATTGTGGAATGAAAACTGCAGCTCCTGTTCTACCAGTATCTGGGTCTTTTGACCCATCAGTATAGATTACCGTCTTGTCTGAAAAATGTTGCTCCAGATAGCTTTCAGCTACACTTCCCGCCGAGACATGCCCTTTTCTTTTCTTCAACTTTTGCTGTATATCAAAGTTTACTGATGGTGTTACGTATAACCAGGGAGGAGTACATGAATGTGGGACTGAACTGTATATGCTCTAAACCTGCTTGTACTGCTTTTATATTTCCAATCCACCCAAAACTCATAATATTGGATTTATTGTGTTCCCAGCAGTCCTCCAGGATGGTTTTAGCAGGATGTGATGTCCTATGCCCTTGTAGATTTATCCAGTATGCCAACAGAAGTTTGGTTCTCCTGATCCGTAATGGTTGCTCCCCCATTTCCACCTGTATGGCTGCTGCTGGAGATGATTTAAAAGCTCCACTACATATTCTCAGTCCCTGTGTTTGCTGCACATCCAGCTTTTTCAGATGACTATCCGCTGCTGCTAGATAGCCTAAACACCCATAATCAAGTATTGCTCTCATAATTGCATGATAGATATTTAACAGAGACGCTCTGGTTGCACCCCAGTCTCTTCCTGACATGCATTTTAAGAGGTTATTGACTCTCTTGCACTTATCCCTCACTTTGTCAATGTGCTGTCTCCATGTTAATTTTTCATCCATCCACATTCCAAGCAATCTGACAACTCTGACCTGCTCAATTTTTTGACCATATAACTTCAAAGAAGCCTCTTTGTGGCGACCAGAAAAACATATACATTGTGTCTTTGCGACAGAAAACTTAAAGCCCCACTCATCTGCCCACTGCTCCACTGTTGCAATTGCTCTCTGCAGTTTCTTCTGTATATATGCAAGATTCCGGCCCCTTGTCCATAATGCCCCGTCATCTGCATACAATGATTTGCCTATACCTTGCTCAACCTGCTCAAAAATATCATTAATCATAACATTAAAAAGGATTGGGCTGCAGACACTTCCCTGTGGCGTTCCATTCTCTACGCAATATGTTTTAGAATATTCTGTGCCCACCTTAACCTCTATTGTTCTTTCAAACATAAAATCTAACACCCAGTTGTAAAGTTTTCCATTGACCCCTAATCTATTGAGTTTGATGAGTAGCCCTTCCTTCCATAGCATATCATATGCTTTTTCTACCTCAAAAAATACAGCAATCACCATTTCTTTGTTAGTCTGAGCCTTCCTTATTTCTGATTCTAAACA
Organism: Chelidonichthys spinosus; assembly: GCA_029853015.1. NCBI lineage: Eukaryota > Metazoa > Chordata > Actinopteri > Perciformes > Triglidae > Chelidonichthys > Chelidonichthys spinosus. Next base: position 2,375,911 of record CM056840.1, read on the forward strand.
AAAAACACGATCCATCGTCCCTCTTCCTTAACGGAAACCATTCTGGTAGTTTGAGAGAAGGTCTTTACTTTCCAGAAAATGTGACAGTCTCTCTGTTATCAACCGTTCCATGGTTTTCCCTAACTGTGATGTTAATGCAATGGGTCTATAGCTAGAGGGACTTGATGGGTCTTTACCTGGTTTAAGTATTGGTATTATAACTGATTGCTTCCATGTTGAAGGAAGCTTACCTGTTTCCCATATATTATTAAACAGCCTTAACACTGCTTCCAGTGCGCTCTGTCAAATGAGCTAACATGCTGTAGCATACACCATCTTTCCCTGGTGAGGTTTTCCGCGCATTTATAACTGCTTTCCTTAACTCAAATAAAGAAAAAGGCAGATCTAGGTCACCACCTGACAATGTGCTTCTTCTTACTGAGCCTCCTATTTGTTGTGCAAGAGTGTTGTCTCTGCACTGTTTAACTTTAACTGATACATTTTCTGACATACATCTGCTGTCTGTATCAATGCTCTTACCAATTTTTCGTTCATTTCTTCTATATTTATCATACTCTCTTCCAGTAGTTTTACACACCTGCCTTCACTTATTATTTGGAATGCACCCCAATCTGCTTCATCCAACTTCCACCTTGGTGTCCTTGCACCCCCCTCTTGATATACTTCTATTCCTACTTTGACCAATATTGGGTAATGATCACTTCCTATTGTTGACTGGTTTAAGACATCCCAAGTACTGACCCCTGCAATTTCAGTGGACGTGAGCGTCAGATCAATTGCACTATCTGTGTTCTGTGAGCTATTATATCGCGTACCTCTTCCATCATTAATACACACCAGACCCATATCATCCATAAACTCCTCTATTACTGACCCGTTTGCATCTGTATTATTGCTCCCCCATAATGGGCTATGTGCATTGAAGTCCCCACACCATATTACCTTCCCTTGTGTTGGCCCACTTGTATCATTCAGTATGTCAGTTCTCAGTCTGTTGCATGGGTTATAGTAATTTATTATTGTGATGCTACTCTTTCCTGACCACACCTTGATTACAATAGATTCTTGCTCCTTTCCTATCTTAACTAAATTATAGCTCAACCCATTCATCACGATTGTTGCCACTCCTCCCCCGTTCCCAGTTTCCCTATCCTTCCTTATTGCAGTGTACCCATATATAACAAAGTCCCACTGTGGCTTTAACCATGTTTCTTGTACACATATTACATGCGGCTTGTCTGACAGATTTTCCATAAACCTTTTAAATTCTTGTCCATTAGAGGTAAGACTCCTTGCATTCCACTGTAAAATAATTAAGAACATGATGATCCTCCAATCCATGTCTGAGAGTTTGATGCTTCTCTAGCTAACATGTCCTCTACTGCTTCCCAGCTTATCCCCTCCAGACCCAGATATTTCTCAGCTGCCCTCACAATGATCTTAATTTTTTCGGTTTTTCTGCTTGCTTGTGCTGAACAATTGATTACCTCAACCATAAATAGCACAAATTAATTCTTTCCTACCATCAGCATATCATCCTTTATGTTTTTAGCCTTAGCACATTCTCCACATGGTCTGGGGTTATCTTCTACTGCCACTGGTTTAGGGGCAACTGTCTGTTTTACTTTCTTCGCCACCTCTGCATATGAAATCCCCTGGGAGATTTTGACTTTCTGCACCTCAGCTGCTTTTTTGCTCATTTCACACCCTCGGTAAGCAGATGTATGCTCTCCTCCACAGTTGCAGCATTTTAGCTTAGCCCCCTCTTTACACTTGCCATACTCGTGCTCACCTGCACATCTACCGCATCTTTGTTTGCCTTTGCAAACTGCTGCTACATGGCCATACTTTTGACATTTAAAGCATCTTAGTGGTGGCGGAACAAATGCTCTCACTTCGTAGCTCATATATCCTATGTACACTTTGATCGGCAACCTGGGTTCATCAAATTTTAACACCTTAGACAGGCTGTCACATTTCTCTCCATTTCTGTTCGCTTTCAGTCGTCTGGCTTCCAACACCTTTGCTCCCATCACATTTTCTTTAATCTGGTCCGTTGACACAACCGTAGGTATCCCTGAAATGACGCCCCTAATCGATTTCTTCCGATCTTCGGGTATTGAGCACTGCACTTTTTTACCCTCAATCTTGTCCAGTCTTATGGCCTTTCCTTGTTGTATGCTACTCCTACAGAAGATCAACACTGATCCATTACGCAACACTTTAGCTTTCTTTATTTCACCCACAGCCTTATGAATCGCCTTCGTCAGCGTAATAAGGTTCCACTCACCGAACGACGCACCGTCTTGAGAAAGTTTGATGATGATCTTATATTCCTCACTCTCCTTCACTACTGCTGTAGCACCTCCATCGCTATCCGGTCTTTCTGAGCTACCTCTATCTCTTTGCTGTCTTCCTTTCCTACGTTTTCTCTTGTTTACCTTCCCTGGCAAACTCCAGTCATCTTCGCTCCCGCCATCCACTTCAATTCCCATCTCACTTCCTGATCCGTCACTAGCGTCTGCCATCTCCTGCCCATTCACAGTCCAGCCGTTACCAACCGCCAATCTCTTCGCCTCCGGACTACTGTATTCTCAATAGTCAATCCTGAAGTCAAAGAAAAACACCTTTTCAAATATTACCAGCACAGGACCCTTTCAGTGATTTCAGTTTGAGATTTTGTTCTTTACTGAAAACATCGGCCTCTCCTTTTCCCATATAGTTGTATCCTTATTATTATTTACTGTTTTGTCAATGAATGTTCTTGGAGCTTCATCTCCACATTTAATGATTGTATCAATTATTCATCTGGTTTTGTACATTATTAGCCTATTATGCTATTCGGAGGTGGGATGTAATACTTCGTAGAATTTCCAGGTATCTGTACTTTACTTGAGTATTTATTATTCTGACAACTTTTTACTTTCACTCCCTCCATTTTAAAACAAATATATGTACTGTGTGAATGTGGATTTTGGCAAGAATTAAAATCAGATTAATAAGGGAAAATGCATGTCTTTGTCGCTGTAATTATAGCTACCACATATAATGTCTGTATCACTCAAAAGGAAAATCTGAGAAATGATTGTCAACTATAAAGTTTTTAACAACTTTCTACATTTGTATTTGTAGTGTACAACATCCTCCAAATGAAGAAGAACTACGTGTTAGGAAATTCCAGTGTGTACAATTTACATTTATGGGACTCTTTCACTTTTTTTTTTTTTAAAGAACTGTGTCCGTGGATAGAAACTGGATGAACTCAAATGACACCTCTGTTACTTTGTTACCTAGGAGGATTTTTGTGTGGTGAAGACCAAACTTTCTTCCACTTAATTTCCAAAGAACAAATTACTTAGATAAAATGTTGCTGCTGGAACAGAAACCATGTTATCCTGAAATAAAGACCTTATTTTGGAGTTCATACCTTTTAATAATAGAAAAACAAACAGACTACAAGGTGACACTGAAGAAGGCAGTTAGTGGGCAACGCGACAATACAATACAATACTATATTAAATTTTATTTCTAGTAACATATCATGCTGATGATTTTCAGAGTTAATACATTTTCAAAGTCCCAACATCACCAGGAGCAAGTGTTACAGCGACACCTAGTGGAGAGAAAACACTGCTTTAACAGACTTTTAGGCAGAAATCTCGTGCAGCCCAGGCCCTTGGGTTCCAACTGCATTTGGTGTTGGTAGTATAGTAGTAGTAGCATTAACAGTAGTGGTAGTATTAACAGAAGCAATAGTATCAACAGTAGTAGTCCATGGCAGCAGGCACAGTCACGCCGAGATGGATCCATCCCAACCACGTCCCGTAGACCAAAAGCAGGAGTTACAACACAATACAATACAATACAATACATGTCCCTCAGACATTTTCTATGGCATTCAAACTTGCCTCTTAGCAGTTTGTCCACCAGAGGTCGCACACGTTCAAATCAAAGAAGGTAGGAAACATTACACGTACCTGCATGTGTTCATGATCACAATGTGGCTTTCCGAGCTTCATTACCCCCTTTTATAGTGAACTCATACAGGTTCATGTGTTTGGACGTCCTTTTAATTGACACCACATCTCAATGTTTAGGGTCACATCAGCTGATTGCAGCTGGATCAAGTTGTTTGACTTTGTTCTTGTTGCCTGTTCTCTTCCTGCTGTGGTCACTGAGGCGATTAGCGCTGCCGTCTTTAGACTGGACCTCTGCAGGTGTGATGCAGGACTGTGGTGTGGCCGTAGACCACGGAGCAGACTATAAATAACCACATGATTAAAGGTGTTGACAGGGAACTGACACTGTGGTCTCACTGCACTGCACCCCTGAAAACACCAGTATACAGCAGCAGTCTGCCACCTCACAATCAATCAGGAGATCAATTAGATAAGAGCTCTATTCAAGAATGGAAACATCCACAAGTCCAAACCTTGAACCTACCAACCTTCCACTCATCTACTTGTTCACTAATGACCTTGACAAAGTTGCATTTTTTGGGTATTAATTATATGCAAAGCAAGAGTATTAGCCAATCAGAGGCAGAGAGATTTTCATGGATTGCGGATCAAGCAAAATACTGTAAATAATTACATACTTACAAAAAACACATTCCATTCACTGTTCATGTAAAAATATTGATGAGTGCAACTCTAAGTCATACCTTCTGTGTGAGGAAGTTCTTCTCTTGGTAGTCCACAGAATCCTGCTCGATGACCTATGACCCTCTCAACCCTGTGAGAGGTTTTGGTCTGGTCTTAAGGGACCTTTGAGGCTACTCATTGAAACATGTCCTGCAATAATGTGTACATAAGAACATTTAGCTGGCGGGACATAACTCTGGGAACTTGATTTCATGGTTGATGGTGCTAGGCTATGCTAACATTGTTGCTGCTCCATCAACACTCCAAATAAGGTCATCTAGACAAATACAAAATCTTGTTTGGACCACAGACAGTCTCTGGTTCCTCCACATAGTCTGGTCTGGTCTCTGGACTAATGTGAGCTACTATCTAGACCACTGGGGGACCACATGAGCATAATCTTGCATTGACATCCCGACTGAGGAGGATCAGTCATCTCTTCTACACACTGGCTTTAAACTGACACTCATTTTACTGCTGCTTTTATGTATTGCTTTTAGGGTTCTGGTGGCAATTTACATGTCAAATTTATTTATTTATTTAATGGCATTTGTTTCATCTGTTGAACTGTTCTGTTATCAGTGTTCTAATTGTCATTTGTTTGGCCTCATATTATGATCGTGTATCTCACTTTAACTTTGCTTGTCTGTCAAAACTCTTAGTAAAGTCTGTTTTTAGAGGTGCTATATAAATTCAGTTATTTGTATAAGTATCTTTTATTTCGTTAATTTAACACACTATTTAATAATTTCACATATAGAGCAGATCAAACATGTATGCCCCATAAAACTGACTTTTGACAATCCATTTAGAAAAAGAAAATAAATAAATCTGAGGATAAAAAAGTTCCAGAATAACATACCATGTACAATAAATATATGTGAAAAATATTAATCTTCTACAAATAAATTAAAGAGTTCAAGAGTTGTAATCCTTGTTTTTTTTAAGTTATTACATTTGAGAGATTTTTTGATAATTCTGGAATTCAATTTGGAAAGCGATAGAGTTGGGGATAGTTTTTGTTACCTTACATCTGTGCAAATCAAATTATTTGTGTTACAATTACAAAGTAGGCAGAACTCCCCAAGCAGTCACCCATTATCCTGACAGGAGCCACGCCCCCTCCAGGAGGAGTCGTTCCAAGCCGTTTAAATGATGAAGATCACCTACCTCTGTGCCGTTGTTCTCCGTGAGGAATCTAACCGGCACGCCGTCCGTCCGCTCTGCAGTCCGATCCGTCCGTGGACACCGAATGTGAGAAGAGAAGAGGACTCGGGCTCCTATCCGGCAGCGACCCGGAACATCTGGTCCTGGTCTTTAACCGGAGATCACTTTCATCAACTCTTCAGTCGACGACTGCCAAGTTAACAGCGGTGAGGTGAGTGGGACGTCGCCTGTGAACACGCCATCAGGACGCAAGTACGGAGGGGACGGTTCTGCTTTTCACCACAGAGACGAGGTCGCCCCTGATTCATGCCCACATATTTAACAAAAGCATATTTAAATAAAACATTTTATTATTTATCATTATTATTATTATTATTATTATTATTATTATTATTATTACAGTAGTTACTGTTGGAGGCAGGAAAATGACATGAAAATATAGTATACAATACGAGTTTCTCCTACAGAATATCAACTTGCAATGTTGATTTTAAAAATCGTTTTTTCTCAGCAGCAGGCTGCTTTCCCAGCTGGCATTCGACTGAAATGAAATGTTAAAATGTTGTTGAAATAATGTCAGTTATGATAAAACATTAATTCAACGTCAAAACAACGTTGAACACCAAATAGTTGAAGTGGTTGTTAACTCACTCTGGATTCAACATTGAAATGACCATTTTTGAGTTGTATGTCAAATCAAGGTTATTTATCAACAGTGACTCGATGTTAAAATGCTAGTTGCTTCATGTAAAGTGCAGAACTATCACCTTTATAATTTGCCTGCAGCTGTATTATTGTAGTTATTATTGTCACTGTTATTTTAACTATTGGTGGTAGGGAAATTAAATTATTTATTTTATCAGTAACTATTCTCATCTCATCAAACGGGAGTTACAGTAGATATTATAATTTTTTATGATTATTTTATTCTAATGTGTTGTTGATGAGCATGCTGGCTGCATCATGTGAGTCTACAGGACTATAGATTGGCTGTAGTCTCCTGCTGGAGGACACTTGTGCCCCAGGTGTTAAAAAAAACATGTCAATGAAGCAGCGAGAGGAAAACCTGAATGTGTCTCAGGACCAGTTAGACCATCGTCTCTGCAGGACTGGAGACTGTGGTGTCCCCCGGTGCCTTCAGTCATGTGACCTTAGTGGCTTCCCCCAGACACGGTTGACCCAGTGAGTGTGTGTCAGGGATCCATGATTAAATTAGTGTATTTCTATCAATGAAGGAGGTAATAAGTAGTGTAAAAAATCTCAATGAAGTGCTGTCATTTCCTACAGTTCCAGATCTCAGAATCAAACGGCTGTAAATCAGATTGTAAACTGAATCTAAATCTGCCTTAAACTACAGGTCAGGAAAACAAAGTTGACTCACCAGACTGAACACATTTCTGAAATTATGAAAACACAATATGCCAAAGCTCAAGTAAAAATCTTCATATTGCTGCAAATTAAATATGCAAAAGATATTCAGCTTTACGTATATAAAACAGAACTATTCCTAATCTTAATACACGTATAAAGGCCCGTCAGCCTGGACTGAAGGAGGACTCAGATGCAGAGTGGGATCAGTAAAACAGGCTTAAACTACCCTAAACTACACTCCAATACTGAGCTATGAAATTGTACAATAAAGATCACTTCAACGGAGGAAAAGAATGGCTATAAACTTAAACTGCGAGACAAAGCTGCACTATAAAATTATCAAACACAAAATCACTCGTTAAGAGGCAAAAGAATGCAAAGTTACCAACAAGGAAATCAAGGCTCGGCCAAGACGAGAGCTGTGGTGAAAAGCTGTGCACGGTTGAACGAGACACTGTGGCACAAGACAGAGAGACAGTCTATAAGACACATGAGGGAGAGGGGGACAGTTGGACACAATCAGGAATCAGGGGAGATGTCAGACCAGTGACACATGAGGAAGGACAAGTGACCTGAAACGAGAGGAGAGTTACTTTTCAAAATAAAACAGGAAGTCAAGAAACAAAAAACCCAGAGCAAGACAACCCTCACCGTGGTGTGACAAGCCCTTTGCACACTCAATGCATATTTTAACATTTTATTTTTTCATTTTCACGTTAATATTACTTTGGAACCTGTTTCCAGTCAATGCAAGATTTCACATCAGCGACGGAATTTCGCTGAGCGTTATTTCAATGATCTTGAGCTTTCCTTTCTGACATGTGAACATTACATTTACATTTACATTTAGGTCATTTAGCAGACGCTTTTGTCCAAAGCGACTTACAATAAGTACATTTGTCAAAAGAAGGAAACAAAGAAACCACGACGTATCATTGCCGATGCAGTAAGAGCTAAAAATAGAACAAGTGTTAGGTCCTCATCTGAGTAAAGTAGTACTTCAAGAGCAACAGTGCTAAGATCAGAGTGCTATAGGTAAGGTTTTGTTTTTTTTTTTTTTTTGTTTTTTTTGGGGGGGGGGGGGTCGAGGGAGGGTGCTAGTGGGTCATGCTATGTAGAGTCAAGGTGAAGTCTGAACAGGTGAGTCTTGAGCCTTTTTCGGAAGATGGCAAATGACTCTGCTGTCCTGACATTGGTCGGGAGTTCATTCCACCACTGAGGCGCCAGAACGGAGAAGAGTCTGGACTTTGCTGAGCGACATTTGTTTGATTTCAGCGATGGTGGTACCAGCCGGCCAGCTGAAGTAGAGGAGCGAAGTGCTCGCTTCGGGGCATGAGGTTTGACCAGTGTTTGAAGGTAGAAGGGTGCCGTTCCATTGATGGCCCTGAAGGCCAGTGTCATCGTCTTGAATTGGATGCGTGCTGCAACAGGGAGCCAGTGGAGGTCACGGAGGAGGGGGGTCACGTGGGAGAATTTGGGTAGATTGAAGATAAGGCGTGCTGCGGCATTCTGGATACGCTGTAATGGTTTAATCGCAGAGGCCGGGAGTCCGGCCAGGAGAGAGTTGCAGTAGTCAAGGCGGGAGATGACCAGTTCTTGGACCAAGAGCTGCGTTGCAACCGACAGGTCCATGCGAGGGCAGTCTTTCCCTGGGATGAAGAGGAGTTCGGTTTTATTCAGGTTAAGCTTGAGGTGATGTGCAGTTGTCCAGACAGAGATGTCAGCCAGACAGTTCGAGATGCGAGTTGCAATGTGAGCGTCAGAGGACGGGGGAAAAGAGAGGAACAGCTGGGTGTCATCTGCGTAGCAATGGTAGGAGAATCCATGCGATGTGATAACAGAACCTAGTGATCTGGTGTATAGTGAGAACAGAAGCGGTCCTAATACTGAGCCTTGAGGGACGCCCGTGTCCAGAGAGCAGGGTTTGGACATAGAGCCATTCCATGTGACCTGGAAGGTGCGGTTTGTCAGGTATGATGTAAACCAGGTGAGAGCACAGTCAGTTATGCCAAGTTCAGCCAGAGTGGAGAGGAGGATTTGGTGGTTGACTGTGTCGAATGCAGCAGATAGGTCGAGGAGAATGAGAACGGAGGAGTGGGACGAGGCTCTGGCGTCTCGCAGGGACTCGGTCACTGTGAGGAGGGCCGTCTCAGTGGAGTGAGCAGTCCTGAATCCTGATTGATTAGGGTCTAGGAGGTTGTTCCGCGAGAGATAGGATGACAGTTGGTTGTAGGCGGCACGTTCCAAGGTTTTAGAGAGGAATGAAAGAAGAGATACAGGTCTGTAGCTTTGGATGTCAGTAGCGTCTAGGGTGGGTTTTTTAAGGAGAGGCTTCACGATAGCGGTCTTAAAATCCGCTGGAATGACACCTGAGGTGAGGGAGGAGTTGATCAGGGTGGTGAGGAATGGCAAGATGTCGTGTGAGATGTCCTGGAGAAGAGAGGAGGGAATCGGGTCAAGGGAGCAGGTGGTGGCGCGGTTAGATGTAACAAGTGCGTGGACGTCCTCAGAGGTGAGGGAGCTAAAGCTGGTAAGACCATCCGAGTTGAGAGTTGGGGGAGATGTCTTCTGGGAGGGAATAGGCGTGAATGAGGAGCTGATGTCATGTACTTTCTTGGTAAAGTAAGTTGCAAAGTCATCGGCAGTAAGGGAGGAAGGGGGGGTAGGGGCAGGAGGGGTGAGGAGGGAAGAGAACACGGAGAAGAGTTTCCTGGGGTTGGAGGCAGAAGAGTTGATCTTAGCCAGGTAGAAGGCAGATTTGGCTGCCGAAACAGTTGAGGTGAAGTCAGAGAGGAGGAGGTGGTAGTGAGCAAGGTCCTCGTGCTGTCCCGATTTCTTCCATTTTCTCTCTGACGCTCGCAACAATGATCTGTTGGTTCGCAGAGGTTCAGACAGCCAGGGAGGGGCGGGAGATGATCGCGCAGGTCGTGAGATTGGGGGACAGAGAGTGTCCAAAGAAGAGGAGAGTGAGGACATCAGTATGGAGGAGGCTTCCTCAGTAGGCATTAAGGAGAACTGTTCCGAGGATGGGAGCGAGGAGATAACAGTTGAGGAGAGAGCGGAAGGAGTGAGGGATTTCAGGTTGCGGCGGCTGGTGACCATTCGAGGCGTAGAGTGGAGGGATGAGGTGGGCTTCATGGGGATGGAGAAAGTCACAGAGTGGTGGTCGGACACGGTGAGCAGGGTAACAGAGAGTGCCGAGATGCCACAGGATCTTGTGAAGACAAGGTCAAGTTGGTTCCCGGCCCGGTGAGTTGGTGGAGAGGGGGAGAGTGTAAGGTCAAATGCGGAAAAGAAGTCTATGAATTCAGATGAATGCAGCTTTCCCGGGTGGATGTTGAAGTCACCGAGGATGACGAGTGGTGTGCCATCATCAGGGGAGCAGCTCAGGAGGGCATCCATCTCATCCAAAAAGTCACCAAGAGGACCGGGTGGGCGATAGATCACTATGATGTTGAGTTTGAAAGGAAGGGTGACAGAGACGGCGTGAAATTCAAGCATAGATCGGGGTAGGTGGTCGAGAGGAAGGACCTGGTAGGACCATGTGGGTGAGATGAGGAGCCCAGTTCCTCCTCCTCGCCCTGTTCGTCTTGGGGAGTGTGAAAACGAGTAGGCAGTTGAAAGGGCAGCAGGAGTGGCAGTGTTTTCAGGGGTGATCCAGGTCTCTGTGAGGGCCAGGAAGTGGAGAGTCTGCAGGGAGGCATAGGCTGAGATGGTGTCCGCCTTCTTGACTGCAGACTGGCAGTTCCACAGCCCCCCTAGTACTTCAAGTTCCTTACCGGTGGAGAGTGGTGGGTAGCAGAGATTGGATGGGTTAGGGCCTCGAGTGAAGGATCTTCGGTAAAATCTTCTCCAGTGTGATGTCCTGACTGGGATAAGACACATGGCTGCGAGGGGGGGGGGGGGGGGTTGAGATGTTATACCTACCTCAATGGGCTTCCTCGATGGACTCCCGCAGATAGACTCCCTTGTCTTTGTTCAGCTGTCTTGACTCCCGCAGATAGACTCCCTTGTCTTTGTTCAGCTGTCTTGACTCCCGCAGATAGACTCCCTTGTCTTTGTTCAGCTGTCTTCGTTCTGATGGCCCGACGCTGCAGCTGACGCTGAAGTGACAGCCTTTTAAGTGCTCAATTTACCGCAAGTACTGACTGTGGCTCCTCCTTCCCTCTAATCAAGTCTATTCACTACAGGTGAGCTGGCTCAAAACAAGCTGATTGCTCACTTAGCACAGACAGCTTCACAAGAATTTCAACAACAAGCTATCAATACTAGACTAAATGTTACCACTAGCTTTACTCACACAATGCCTAAACTCGAATCTACAATTAGTTTCTGACTTACCAACAAGAGACAAAGCAGCTTCCTTCCTTTCTCCAGACAAAATGAGAACATCAGACCAATCAAAAGGCATGTTGCTAACGTCACTTTCAAAACTTTCAACAAGGTCTGAATAAGTATCAATGCGTACAGGCCAATAAACACCACATGGGGAATTAATAAAGTGTGTGGTTGGATTGTCTGTTAACTCAGGCCTCGAAAGGATAGATCAGACCCCGAAGTGACTCAACTCCTATCAACTCAATGTACACACAGCAAACAAACTGGTCTTTTAAATTTAATGTAAAAAGCCCAAATCAAACTTTTCGCCGGCCATCTTAAAGTAGGTTCTGGAGTGGCTTTGGTCCAGTTTAAGCTCCTGAACCAAGGCGTGGAACTCTCTAAGTTCTCTCTTTTTCTCACATTTTTGTCCTTGTTATTAAGTAAAAGGTGATTTATCACTTGATGTTGAATCCATTGTTTATTTCCCATGATGTGAATAGTCAGGCACGTCAAAATTAGCCTCCGATTAATTTGTCATTTTGTGCTGTTTATCTGCGTCGCTGTTGGTGTGTAAAGGTCTCTCTCAAGAGTCCTTGTCGGCATCCTCCTGGAACAATAACCTGGCATGGCTTCAGACATGGGCTGCAGGTATCGAATATTTGTAGAATTGATAAAAAAATCATACCACAATTCTGAAGCCCCAAACCTGATCCAGAATCATACTGGGTCCGCCAGTCATCAACGGACTAAAAACGATGACTGAGCACAAACTTGGCTATGTCTGGGGACAAATAATATCAATATATATTGATCATTGTTACCTTATTAATATCATATCTTTGCTGGAAAACCAGTCAAATAATGAGAAGGCATCCAGATGATCCATGTGACAGCGCTTCTACAGAACTGTCACATTCTGACACCAGTTTGGCTCCGCCCACAAAATATGTCAGAGCTGTTTACAACAGAAAGGTCTCTTTATTGAATGTATAGACTTTTAAAGTTTGCTTTTAATGAGTGGGTAGAGTCCATCAGTATTTAGTGTTTACATATAAAATAGTATTTGTTGTGAAACTTACGAGCATCCAAGTCCCTCGATGATCCAACTCCGTTATCTGTGGTCACGTACAGAACGTCAAGCACCAGGACACAGACTAACAGCTTTGACTTCTTTGACTTTTACAAACAGTCCAGTGGTGGTCACCACGTTAATCGATACCACCCCTGGTGTTTGGGTTTAACCAGTGACCGTGTTATCTGGTGAATCTCAGTTGAAAGTGTCTGTGGTTGCTCGTAGTGACGGCAGCTGTTGAAAATACCAACAGAACTTTTAGGTGTCTGTGTAAAAGCCTTCAATCCATTGGTTTATTATCTATGCCAACTATTTACTAAAGTTAGGCCACTACCAGCTGAAAGTCACCAGTAAACACGGTTACTGGTTAAACTGAAACACCTGTTGCTGTGTAACTGTCATGATCCTGTCTGATCTGAGGGAGTTGACGGGGAGTCACATCCTCAACATGAGACAAACGCACAATCCACGATGGCACAGGAAATACTGGACACACAACCCTGATCATCAGGACACAGCACGGACACTTCCACCGTTGGCTGGGCCTGGAGCTCAGGAGAACACGATGAGCATGGAATGAAAAGACTTGTAACAGAAATTCAATAGTTGGATCACGATGAACTACCAATGGGGTAAACGGAAAGACAGTCCCAGTTTGTATGCAGCAGGTGAGTAGATTGGGTGATTGCCTGCAGCTGTGCTGAGTGGCAGGCAGGAACTAATCACCAGGCTCCCTGGTGATCAACGCACAGACACAGGGGAGAACAGACAAGAGACACAAGGAAGGGAAGAAACACCAGACACAGGAGGGAGAGAGAGGGATACGGGGAAAACTTGATGGATTTTCATGGTTCTGGGGAGTTTGACACCAGATGGGTTGATGATTGTAATCATTTCAAATGGGGGGGGGATAACTTATTGGAGTCAATTCATAAAGGAATGTTATTAGAGGAAAGCCAAACCTTGTGTCCAGTCTCGTAAGCCAGAGCAGGAATCTGATGACAGTCAGTGATGCACAGTTCTCCATAGGGCTGCGCGGGTATCCCTCCAACTTACGGCAATGTCGTAGATGTGTTGGACTGAAGACACAGCAATGCACAGGAAACAATTGAGCGGTGCTTCAAACCTGTTGCAGACCTAGGCAAAGAGTTACATGCATACTCAATCCAGACTAGATGGGAAGACCAGGAGGAGGGATTAGTCAACACAACACAGCGTAAAGCAGACTCCAGATCCTGATTGGCTCTCTCAGCTTGCCCATTAGACTGAGGGTGGAACCTCGTTCCTTACAGAAATCACTCCAAACTTGTGAGATGAATTGTGGACCTGGGTCCCAAACAATATCCATAGGGATGCCATGTAGACGAAACACTTTGGTCACAAAACAGTTCAGCAGCCTCTTTAGCTGAGGGCAACTTCTTCAAGGTAACAAAGTGAACTGCCTTGGAAAACCTAGTGACTATAGTCAGAATCACTGAGTTACCTTTTGATGGCTCTCAGCCAGTGACAAAGTGGCAGGGGCCCTCAGAAAACCCACAGGTGTGAGGACTTTCCCTGAACCCAGGTGGAACAGGACCCAACAAAGTTCCAACTGTCTGCCTACAGTGTGGGCCAGCAGAAGTGTTGCTTCACCAAGGCTATGGTGTGATTACTGCCGGGATGAGAGGCGACGCCAGATGCGTGGGCCCCCTGCAGGACCTGAGGACGGACAGCATGAGGTACAAAGATGAGGTTAGGGGGTCAGGCTGGGTCCATTGATCCTCACGGAACATGGACTCAGTCTCCCAGCTTAGACTTGATCCTGAGCCTTAATTTCCCGTTATCTAATTAAAGATTAGGTTAGGTTAGTTTATTGGTCTTGTAGAAGAAATTGTGTTACCTTACAATTCTTATTTGGTTTTGGTATAATGTTGTTTTCTCTCTAAACATCAAATGTCCTGCTGAGCTGCATTCATTGTATGTAAGCCTTGTCATGTTGATGAAAAGACCCTCTGGTCTGTCCCCCTTCCTGGACCGTCCCCGAAACACCTTCACCTCACATACTTGATCAAGGCCTTCATGAATGGCCCCTGTTGTGACACTATGTAGAAAGAACCCAGCTGTTCCGAGGGAAGTCACACCTTTATGTTGTCTCAGGAAGTCTCTTCCCCTCTGTGAGACGCGTATTGAATCTATGTAAATCCATTGTTTAGACCTGCCCCGTTGGTTCTGTCTAAGTTGTCTCTTGCCTCACATCATGGCAGATTGGGCTGTGTGGCAACCGCAACATTGTCTTTTCTCCACTGTCAGTGATTAAACCTCATTTGAACCAGCCACTGAATTGGACCTGAAGAGTTTTCTTCCACAGTCTCCACCAGGGAGAAATTTGTTGCGGAGACAGGGAACATGTTGCATACATAAAAAACACATACAGTACAAAAAGAACATCAAGTTAAAAGACTGGTGGAGTAAACAGACCACACTGGACAATCCTGCACATGCAGCAAGCCGACGTGAACGTCATTCACATGCACCACATGCATCCACACCGCTACTCCCATATTATACTGTTTTCATCACTTTCACACAGCTGTCAGAGGTCCAACAACACTGTTTTCGATATGCATTGCCCCAAACTCATCTGTGGTCCTGAATTTCAGCTGTCTAAAAGTTGCTCAAATGAGCTCTACTGAGAACATGCTGCTTCTGTTTTTGCACCTTTAAATGCTAATCAGCTCTGTCTGTCATCGCCTACTCGGAGAGAGACAGGACGCCGCTTGCGCTACGCGGCAACATGCGGCAATGTTTATGTGGATGTATCACTATGGCTTGCCTATGTGATACAAGTTCACAAGTTGCTGGGCCCGTATTGTGGGGACAGATCCATTTACAGGGCTCCAGACTAACTTTTTGCATTGGTTGCACTGGTGCGCCTAACTTTTTTTTTTTAGGTGCACCAGCACAAAATTTAGGTGCACCCACATTTTTCATCGTGTCGCCTTTAACGCCAAAAAGTCACCTTTTTATCGCTCTCCTTTTACATAATGACACCCCCCTTATGGCCTAGCTTAACTGCAGCACCATCAGCACCCAGAGGAACCGTTTTCTGCAGCCAATCTGCACACTGATGCCCAAGCACAGTAAATGCTTGCTTTGTGGCAGCATAAAAAGATCATACAGGTCACTAGCCTATAGATTGCAAATGGAAAACTGTTTATGTGATCTTAGCCTAGCCTACTTATATTTTTACTTAGGCTATTCATTTTTAATAATAATATTAGGAATAGGCTACTATACAATTTCCTATTCATGATCTCTCATGCTGTAATGTGGGCCTTCAAACACTGTGCGTGTCCATGCTCCACCTCGACATGTCCAATTAACATGTTGGCCGGCCTCCCTTTACGCAAAATGCAGCAGTAGACAATAACGCACTCCTTCGTAGAGACGTCTGTGTCGCCGTCAGTCATGAATGACGTGTACGTGGCGTTTCCAACCTCCGCAGCTGTCTCGTTCTTTAGTGTCGGCATTTTGTTTCATCAGAGTCATTTCGGACTTAAATTTAGTGAACGGCAACTCCTCCTTTGCAATATTGTATGCGACGTTGAATTTTATAATAATTTCAGATTCCTCAGCGGACCTGATCGATACAGCCTGACGCTGAAATGCAGCTGGATGAGAGGACACTTTATTAACACACTTATCACGGCATGTAGTATGCTTTTTGGACATATTGCGCTTTTTCAACGTCTCGATGCAAAATGTTGTTGACTCCTCCACAAACGCACTATTACCGGACAAATTCTGACCGCACTCCCGAACAATAAATGCAGTGCATTGAGTCCCTTTCTTTATCGTACATCAGACAGGGAAATTGCTTCAACCAGTCCGGTCTGAAGGCATATTTTTGGGCTTTTTAATTAGTCTCGGGGCGAGGCTTTCTGCCTCTCTTCACTTTCAAAGAGAATCGAAGCGCTCAGAGTACCTGCTCAGCTCGCTCGCATTGTTCGAACCGACACAATTTACAGCAGTGAAAAGGACCACAGCCAATCAGAGGCAAGGACCCGCCCGAGCTCCGTCTCTTATTGGTTTAGACCACGATGCCGTCAGGAGAACATAAAGAGATACTGCGCTTATGATTTTTTTTTTTCACTCGAGCAGCGTTAGGTGCACCAGTGCGACCTACTATTTTTTTCAGTCGCACTCATAAAAATTTTGGTCGCATATGCGACCAAAATGGTCGCACTCTGGAGCCCTGATTTATGAGGGTCAGTGTCAAAGCCAGCTTTGTTCTGACCCTCGTTACTGAAGCAGCCCGATGTGAAGTGGTTAGCACACACATACAAGCTAACACGGGCCGTAGCCGTAAAAATGAAATGCAAGAGACCAGACCTGGACCTTCGTGCACGTTGCTCTGTCAGACACGCGCCCCCGGGTTCCGTCCGACCGGAGGCAGCAGTGAAGACGCACCAGAGCACGTGAGACAGAGGGATTCCCGCACCAGGATTTATTCACGGAGCACCAGCCGGATCACCCAGCGCCATGACCGGTAAGTTGGGCTGCACTCTCCGTGAAATCACTCCAAACTTGTGAGATGAATTGTGGACCTGGGTCCCAAACAATATCCATAGGGATGCCATGTAGACGAAACACTTATAAAGAGGAAATCAAGCTATGATCATAACATAAATATAGTTAAGTTGCCTAAACCTTACTACATAGTTTAGTTGTATGAAACCTAAGTATATAGTTTTGTTGTTTAAACCCAACCAAGTACTTTTGTTGTCCAAACATAAAGTCCCAGTCGGCTAGTCCGGTGGTGGATCGAGGGCACAGATTCTGAATGTTTCCAACTCTCAAGCTCCTCCCCCACGACTACCCAGCTCCTCCCCCACGACCACCATCTCCTTCCCCAAGACTTCGTGCCTTTTGAAATCCCTTAGATCACGCCACCTTTGAAACGCGGGTCCGATGTTGACTCTGGTTTTATCACGGGCACCGTCTCAATCTTTCTTTTTTTCCTTCTTTTCCAACACTGTTTTCTTTTCCTTGGTTGTTTCGGACCTCCTCGTTTTGGTTTTTAACAAAGGAATTGGAAGCTTGTTGCTACTTCCCTCCGCCTCCACCCTGTGATAGTGGAACGACCCAAGGGAACGACTCAACAGGCTCTACGTGCACGTAGAGGTGCGCTTTTTTTCTAAAACCGGATGATTTATGTTGTTCTATCGGTGCATAGTGTCGGCTTCAGTGAATATGATCAAAAAAATGTTGGGACTTTAACTATGTAGTTTTGCTTCCTAAACCTAACTATGTAGTTAATGTATAGTGTGGGGACATAATTTAGTAGGAGACAGAGTTGTGTTGAGTTGTGCACTGCTGTTAAAGTTGGAAAAGGGCTCAATAATATAAACACCTTAAAGTGATTTCAGTCTCTGAAAGGAGAATTGAAAGGTGATATTGGGAACACCAGGATTCCGTTTGTGAATTAGATAGATGGACTCAGTTCATTCATGAAAATGCGTTTACTAACAGGAAGGTTAGGTCCCGGTGCATGGGGCTGTTTGTGCTTTAATACAGCCTTGGGCTTCTTAACATGGTGTTCCTGTGGCTGATTAGAGCCAGGTGTCTACTCAACAAAATGAGGGTATTGAGGGCAGCCTGCCTCGCTGCAGAGGACCAGCTGCTGCAATCTCAAATAATCTTGTGGGAGGCCAGTCGTAAAGCTAAACATGCCCTTGCTGAAATTAGACGCTCTAGAGGACAAATTGTGCTGCTGTTGCTCATTTGGAAAATGAAATCTGGCCCTGCAATTATTTGATGTTGTTGTTGGCGCTAATTATAAATCATGAAGAGGCAGTGTTGCTGACTCACTGCTGAGTAGCTCACACGGCTATGGCTCTACTCAGTGTGGTTCAAAGGCAGTATTATTCCCAGCTGTGCATGAAATCAGCTCAGTTTTGGAATGGAAGAATGAAGACAGAGAAATACAGGAAATGTTGCCTAATGTATAACACAGTTTCCACCGACAGCTACAGCAACTTAACTCAGAACCTTTTTTTGTTGTTTGTTTGACACTAAGTTTGAAAGAGAGGATGAAGAAATAAGCTGCTGAATTAATGAACTCATTTCCAGGCAGTGAAGGTCTGTGCTTCCAGTCAGAGCAGCTTCTTGGACTTATCATAGTGAAGAGTTATTTGTTGGCCCATAGGAGTGTGTGTGTGTGTGGGGAGGGGGGTGGGGGGGTATTTGAGTTGGACACAACTTTGACTTTGGGCTTGGGATCTGTGTGGAGTTTGCATGTTTTCCCCGTGTTAGCGTGGGTTCTCTCTGGGTTCTTCCTCCCACAGTCAAACAAATGCAGGATGGGGTTAGGTTCATTGATGAATCTAAGGCCACATTTACACGTAGCAGGGTATTTAGAGAAACAAATACCCCCCCGTTTTAAAAAATAACATTGTACACACAACATCGTTCAGCCCACATAAATCCGCTGTCGAGCGCCATTATAACTATACCAAACCTATCGGGCGGCAGTGTAGGGAGAAGGATAAAGCCATGCAAGCCAATCAGAATCCTCAAAATCAACAACAACAAATAACACAAGCGGCTTCCTGTGATGGTTGAGAACCTAAAACCCTGTTTCTCCCAGTTGACACAACAACCCTTAACCGGCGTTATCCAAAATCTCCACTTTGGCCGGAGTTTTTAGAAATAATCCTTTTCTGTGATAAAAACGGCTTTTTTCGTGTAAATGAGAGGCCAAACTGCGTGGAAATATCTGTGTTTTCCCTTCGTGTAAACGGGGCCTTAATTGCCAATAGGTGTGAATGTGACTGTGATAGACTGGTTACCTGTCTGTCTCTACATGTCAGCCCTGTGATAGACTGGTTACCTGTCTGTCTCTACATGTCTCCCTGTGATAGACTGGTTACCTGTCTGTCTCTATATGTCTCCCTGTGATAGACTGGTTACCTGTCTGTCTCTATATGTCTCCCTGTGATAGACTGGTTACCTGTCTGTCTCTGCATGTCTCCCTGTGATAGACTGGTTACCTGTCTGTCTCTACATGTCAGCCCTGTGATAGAATGGTTACCTGTCTGTCTCTACATGTCAGCCCTGTGATAGACTGGTTACCTGTCTGTCTCTACATGTCTCCCTGTGATAGACTGGTTACCTGTCTGTCTCTATATGTCTCCCTGTGATAGACTGGTTACCTGTCTGTCTCTACATGTCTCCCTGTGATAGACTGGTTACCTGTCTGTCTCTACATGTCTCCCTGTGATAGACTGGTTACCTGTCTGTCTCTATATGTCTCCCTGTGATAGACTGGTTACCTGTCTGTCTCTACATGTCTCCCTGTGATAGACTGGTTACCTGTCTGTCTCTACATGTCAGCCCTGTGATAGAATGGTTACCTGTCTGTCTCTACATGTCAGCCCTGTGATAACTGGTTACCTGTCGAGGTGAACCCTGCCTGCGCCCAATGACAGCTCGGATCAACCAAGTGGTTCATCCTCCAATCAGAAGATTGGTGGTTCAGCCTGGAGGGCCGTGGATTGAACCAGGCCACATGCCAAAGAGTCCTTGGGCAAGATACTGAACCCCCCTGCCTCAACTGCCCCCGCAGGCTGTGCCAACGGTGTGAGAGTGTGCATGAATGTGTTAGATTTAGATGGGCAGGTGGACCCTTGTGTTCAGCCCCTCTCCAGTGGCGGCGCCAGGGGGGAGCTAGGTGGTGCTGTAGCTCCCCCTATAATAGCCATAACACCCGCCCAGCACCCCCAAGAAATGTCTGTAATTTTTTATATTCATATTTTAACGTCATGCACGGACGTAATTTGGGGGGGGGGGGGGGACACAGGGGACATGTCCCTGCACTTTTTCAAAAGGCCGTTTGGTCCCCTGCACTTTTTACGGTCCAAAAACAATGTTACGCTACAGTCGTAACATTGTTACGAGCGCTAGGACCAAGCGGAAAACGGCCGCTCAAGCTGAAGCTTGTTTCCCTTGGTCTAGACCGCCCACAAGCTCCTCGGTTGGCCCTGCCGTTACTTGTGTGATTGGCCGTCCCCACTGTCACTCCATCTTGCTTGCACACCGGTCTGCTAGTCTGCGGTCAGGAGTCCTACAGGAGTCCGCTACTGTGCGTTGGGAGTTTGTTCTGCCTGGTTCACGTCTGCTAGAAGGATTGTAATATCAGAGGTTTCATTTACATCAACGTTTGAATCGGTGTCCGTGTGTGTGTGTGTTGTGTGTGTGTGTGTGTGTGTGTGTGTGTGTGTGTGTGTTTGGTAATTAGACGCAGCCAGGATGTCTAGAGAAAAGTGGACATAAGAGACTTCTTTAGAAGTCAAAGTGTAAGTTACTCAAAGAAATGCGTTACACCCATCCTGCAACACCTTCACTGGCTCCCAATAAAGCAGCATATCCACTTCAAGATCCTCCTCATCATTTACAAAGCTCTCAATAATCTGATCAATAAAATGTATTATTATTATTGTTGTTATTATTACTATTGGATTAGAATTGGGTGATAATGTTTTGCTACATGATTTACAACCAGTCAAACCAAAAAACGGAACAGTAAACTTAAATGTAGCAATAGAAAACTAGAAGAACTACTAGAAAACACAGTGAACTGAAAGAGTTAGTTTTATTTAAAATACCCACACACCTCTGAAATCAAAATTTTGTCCTTGATGTCATGTATGTTGTATAGCCCTTGTGTTGAATACTTTTACATATATGCTTATAGTCGCGGAACGAGTATAGTTAATGTGGGCGTTGTGTAGCTATATATACCAAGGGTGGTCCGATGCAACCGCCATAATGAAATGCCCCGAAATTCAAAGCACCTTCTCTTAAGTGTTGAGCATCCCCATAGCACCTGCAACAGAAAATCTCTGGAGCCGCCACTGCCCCTCTCTGTGTGTGAACGGGTGAATGTTTACATGTAGTGTAGTTCACTTTGAGTGACCGGAAGACTAGAAAAGCACTATGAATGCAGGTCTATTTACCATCTACATTTGCCCCTCCCGTTGCTTAGTAACCAGCTGCGGTTGACCATAAAGAGGGACTGTAACTAACATTATCTGATTAAAATGGAGCCCGACGTCATATTTGATTCTTTTTATTTATTTATTGTGTGTGTGTGTGTGTGTATTATATTTCTGCACTCAAGCAAAAGTATATAAAAACACAGGAGATTTCCTCCTTTCCTGGTGATGGGATCGCATATCTATGACTGAGGGGTTTCTCCCTGCGTTGATATCAAGGTGGTTTTAGCTAACTTACCATCAGAACAGTGATGTTATAAAATCACCTCTGGAGTCCGGGTCCTGCTGTGCACTCAGAGAGTTTCTAGTGGAGCAACATGACCCCCCCCCCCCCCCCACCACACACCACACACACACACACCTTGATTACAAACCAATTTGCTGTCTGTTTTCTATGTATATTTGTTGAACAAAAAGTTGAAAAAAGAAGATGCACCTTGGGCTCTGCAGATTTCCTATCTGTTGAGTGTTCCACGGCTCTCCGTCACCTTCTACAGTGTGTTTCTAGTTAGCTACCTTTGAGACTCGGGGTGTAAAAGTTTGTCATGCTTCTGGACTGATCATCAGGAAGGGGCCTTGCATCTTGCAATTTAACAACTTTAAATTATGCAGTTTGTCAACATGTTTTATCTAATAAGTAGGACTGCACAATTAAAACAATTTCTTTGATACATTTCACACCTTATTTAGTGATTCTTTATTAAATTCCTTATTAATGTAAATACTTATTCCCAAAAACATTTAAAAACATGTCTGATTAATATGTCAATGTTTTGTTCAGTCATCTTTTAAAAACAAACAAACATAACAAGATAATTGACCCCATTTGTCAGATGATCAAAATGTACTGGACCTCAAATTCAAAAGGATTGATGGATTAATTTAATAACTGTATGTGATAGTAACCTTTACCTGAACTGGAGAATCAGTAAAATGTTAAATGATGAGTGATTCTATGAGTTGATGATGTCATGTATGATGCTTGTGGACAGTCTTGTCTTGACAAAGTCCTCCAGGTGTTTCCTCTGAAGAGTTCGTCCATCAGGGTCGTACTGCTGGGATGAACCATTTCCAATTTCTTACTCCACACTAGTGGATGGCGTTGGATTCTTTGAGCTCAGCTTGATCTCTGGGAGAACACAGCCTTGCTACGTATTGATGCTTGTTATGCAAATAGATGTATTTTATTGCAACCCTACTAATAATTAAACCAGTATTATTGCACCAAATGAAAAACACGCCACCTTTGTTTTGACGAACTTCCTGTCAATCAATTTATTTTATTTTATTTAACCTTTATTTAACCAAGCCCATTGAGATCGGAGATCTCTTTCACAAGGGTGACCTGGCCAAGAAGGCAACAGCACACGTCAGAACGAGTATACAAAGACATACAAACAGCAAGACACAAGATTAAATACACAGACAAGACCAGAGATCAAATACACATACATTGTCCAAATGATTTAAATTCAAGGTCCTTCAAAATCATATCAAAGTCATTTTTTGGGATCAGGTCTGGCAGCTTTAAATCCTTCTGGAAGGAGTTCCAGGCTACTTAGCGTCTGTGTACTGACACAATATTCTCACACAAAATATTGTGAAACTATGTATCGACTTTTTCTCCCACCCGAATTATTGCAAATAACTGTTTCCTGCTCCAGTCTTCTCACATTTCTTCTTACCATCCCCCGTCTTCAGGTTGCCATGGTGAACAGCAGGGTGGAGGCGCCCACCGTGGCAGTGATGGGCGGTGGCGGAGGCACAGCGAGCAGGGTGTGTGCAGGATGTGGCAGTCGAATCGCGGACCGCTTCCTGCTCTTCTCCATGGAACGATACTGGCACACGAGGTGCCTCAAGTGTTCCTGCTGCCACGCTCAGCTGGGCGAGTACAGCAGCACCTGCTACAGCAAAGGAGGCATGATCCTCTGCAAGAACGACTACATCAGGTGGGTCCTGCTCGCCTGTGGACAGAAAACATGCGTCTGATTAAAGAGACTAAAGGCCTTTGCACACTGAGTCTGTTAAAAAATAATTAGGACCAATCACATTGACACACAGACTCTGAAGCTTTCGTCTGTCAAAAAAACTTTTCTGAACCGGTTCGATTTGATGTGTTCTTTTGCATCTGTCAAAAAGCGTTTAGAGAGTTGTTTGACCACTGTAGAGCTACAAACAGTCTGAAGAATATTACGATGCAGAGATGAAGGACAGATTGTGGCGGCGATCACTGAACAGTTTGGGATCGGGAAACGAACTGCAGATGCTGATCAAGGTCGTGTGGATCATGGAGATCGGTGGACTTCTTTCTGATGTGCGGGTTCAGTAGTGCTGCAAACTGGACCAATGACATCCTGAAGTCCACCTGGACCCGATCAGGATCATTGAAAATAAACGCCATGGTAAAAGTCATGGTGGACTTCAGGATTTTACGTTACCTTTGCTTGTGTTGCTGCAGCTTCATCAAGCCTCGAGAGGCAACGTAGTGCTGATAAACAGAATAAAGGCCTGGGGAAGGATGAACACAGTGGCCCCACTCTGCCAGCCAGACTAGAACAAACATTTAACTGTGGTTTCTGAAAAACGAAGAATCCTATTTCGCCTTGAAATCAAATCATCCTTTCCTTTAAAGAGGACTGGATGTGAAATCACCCATAAAGTGACACCTAAAATCTACCTTTGATAAATAAATAGGCTACTCTCTTTAGGCTTGTCTGTGAAGACGTTGTAGTTTGCTTCTTTACAAAGAACAGTTTACGTCCTGTCACGTAAACTGTTCACAATGTTTTCCCTCCTTTTGAAGTTTGATGTTTTTTTTCAGATGGTCATGAAATGATCAGTTCCTTGTGAAGAATCTCAGCAGCATCATGTGAATTCTGTTTCGCAGCAAAGTGCTGATGTAGCTGCTGATGCGATGGTGTTCTGTAGTTGAAGTGACACGCTTGTGGTTTTGTGTGCAGGCTGTTTGGACACAGTGGAGCCTGCAGTGCCTGTGGACAGTCGATACCTGCTAGTGAGATGGTGATGCGAGCACAAGGCAACGTTTACCACCTTAAGGTAACTGTGATTACCGAATGTATCATTACCGCAGTTGTTCTCCATAACCTCATCTTATAATAACTTAAAGTACCTTAATCATACATTGATAATGATTGATCATCGTGTTTTTGGAGCTCAAAAGAGGACCAGAATGAATGCCAGGAAACTGCGATTCAACAAATGGCGAGCTAATAACAAAAACTCAGAGAAAAACAAAAACCAAAAGTGAGTTAGCAGGAGTGTATTCAAGAAAACAGGTCTAACAAACTCTGAACCTAACCCTGGACCCTGAACCTAACTCAACTCTGAACCTAACCCTGGACTCTGAACCTTACCCTCAACTCTGAACCTACCCCTGAAAGCTGAACCTAACCCTGGACTCTGAACCTAAACCTGGACTCTGAACCTAACCCTGGACTCTGAACCTAACCCTCAACTCTGAACCTATCCCTGAAAGCTGAACCTAACCCTGGACCCTGAACTTAACCCTGGACTCCTAAACTCTGAGTTTTCGGTTCCAGCATAGCTGTTCTGAATAAGTAAGTTTACCATCATCAATGGAGCTCTGTTACTATGAGTCACCATGGCAACTGAAGAGAAATGAGGTCCTCCTAGTTCACGCCATTACAGTTAGAGATAATAAGTTGTGCTTATGGAGAAAATGAGCTCATCCAAGTGATGTTCCCCTTAGCAGCTCCAGGCAGTTGGTGTGGGAGCTGCTGTCTGAGTCAATGCATAAGACTGAATGAAAAAGTTCTAGCACAGTGGCTAGCAACGCTGACTAATACAAAGCAAATGGGGTTCAATTCCAGTGATGCTTGGCTGAAAGTAGTGAAAGGTAATAATATCTTTTTGATTGAGGTGCAATCCCACAGGCACAAAAAGAATATGGCTGTAGCTGAAAATCAAGCATGAGAATATCATGCAAACAGGTAGCCTAAGGTGTATGGATTTAATCACAGTTCACAAAATAAAAATCTAAGAATATGAAGAAAGGAAAAAGACTGACATCATCCAGAGATGTTCGGTGAATTTCGCCAAGCTGGATTCACAGGTTTACCAGAGCTGCCGCAAACTATTTATCTGTGATGCTGAAATAACTCCATAATGATGGTGATCAGTAACACGTCTGAAGTCATGCTTTGTTAGGTCTGTCTGAAGACCACAAGATAACTACTTTTAAAATGCTTGTTTTCTGAATGGAGTCTGGTTGATGGGTTCTAGGCTATGCTAACATAGTAGCTGTTCCCTCAACACTCCAAATAAGGTCATCTAGACATAAATACAGCAGAGACCTTGTTGTTTGGAGAAGAGACAGTCTCTGGTTTCTCCACATAGTCTGGTCTCTGGACTAAAGGCAGGAACACACCGGCCCAACCGTTGGACGTCTGAAGCGTTTGGAGAGGCTCGGACGAGGTCGGGAACACATATGTTTGGTGTGTACAGCTGCGTCTGAAGCTTTCGCAGCCGCGCGGACGTTGTCTGTTCAGACTTCGCATGCGAAGTCTGAGGAGGTGGGCCGTTGGACGTCTGAGCCATTGGATACTCTGATTGGCGGTGTGCTAGCGAATCAGAGTATCCAATGGCGGTGTGTGGGCGGGGCGGAAGTGACGGTGCGGTTTCTCCGTATTACTCGTTCCCTACTGAGACGACGTCTTTGTAAAATAATGAGTCCGAGAGCACACAACGCGAGTGTCACCCCAGCCAGAGTCATCTTTCCAGAAATGCCAAGTATTTAGTCCACAAAGGTCTTCTCGAGTCGAACGATTACTGAACCAAGACTGTGTGTGCATTGTTTTTATCTGCACTCCGTTCCGTCATTTCCTGTTTTGGAGTACTGGCACGAGACTAGCGCCACCCGCTGTTAAGGAGGCTTATTGCATCTCGCGCAAGCGCAGAACGTACACGCTGCTGTGTTGTCGGAAGCACGTCGAAGCGGTGTCTACAACGCAACTTTTCTGCCGAACGGGTCAGACGAGAGGCAACAGAGTGGGCGGAGAGTAGTCGGATAAGGCAGTTGGACGTCTGGGCGGTGTGTGGGGGGCTTAATGTGAGCTACTATCTAGACCTGGGGGACCTCAGACAGTCTCTGGTTCCTCCACATAGCCTGGTCTGGTCTCTGGACTAATGTGAGCTACTATCTAGACCTCTGGGGGACCACAGACAGTCTCTGGTTTCTCCACATAGTTTGGTCTGGTCTCTGGACTAATGTGAGTTACTATCGTAGACCTCTGGGAGACCACAGACAGTCTCTGGTTTCTCCACATAGTTTGGTCTGGTCTCTGGACTAATGTGAGCTACTATCGTAGACCTCTGGGAGACCACAGACACAGGAGACATCTGTTTCCTCCATGTGAATATGTGAATGAGGTGAATTTCCCTTTAGGGCGAATTGAAAACTAATGAAACAAAGGGAACAGAACAATGCTGAAAAGACTAAAATAACACCGGTGGTACACAGAAAAAATTTAGGAAAACCACAAAGACAAGTCAAATTGACCCAAGACACAAGCAGCAGGGGTCATCAAAATAATACAGGAAATTCACCAAATAAAACTCATCACCGACAATAATCATACTATTTCTCACTTATTTTGCCAGTGTTTTACCTGTGCGACCTGTAGGAACCGCCTGGTCCCTGGTGATCGCTTTCACTATGTCAATGGTACTATCTTCTGTGAACATGATCGGCCAGGAGGAGGGCTGCTCACTGGACATCCAACTCCACTGCAGGCCAACAACATAATGTCCGACCAACAGGTGAGAGGCCATGTGATGCTAGTCAACAATTTCTTTATACACTTGTTATAATGAGGACACAAAATAAGGCTATTTGGAGAATTAGGTTGTTTCCACTAAACAAAGAAAGGAAAAATCTTCAACGATGATTGTGCCATAGAGAGGCTAAGCCCCGCCCCTTCCTGTGCTTCCCATGGGAACATAATTCAGAAACAATTTGTACGATCAACTGTGTGAGACAAATCATTTTTAATTTTGTTTGAATTATGGCATGACTTACATACATGATGTTATGATTAATGATCATTTAACACGTCGCTGTGACTGTGAAAATACTTAAAATGTATGAAGATGACACACCCACATTATTTTATAAAATAGAAATAAAATCCCACTCACTAGTACCGCCAAAAGTGTCTCTCCTTCCCCACTCACTAGTACCGCCACAAGTGTCTCTCCTTCCCCACTCACTAGTACCGCCACAAGTGTCTCTCCTTCCCCACTCACTAGTACCGCCACAAGTGTCTCTCCTTCCCCACTCACTAGTACCGCCACAAGCTGTGGATCACTTCTTGGATTGTGTGACAATTGAAATCTGTGTAACGAAAGGTAAAATATAGTTATAAGCTGTGTTTACAGAGCACCTAACTCAAAAATAGAAGACACACATAAATGTGTGAGTGAAATATTATATTCTACAACAATATACTCTGTACAGACAGTTCATTAAATCAGGACGGCCCAGTCAGAACGCTAGAAAGAATATTACAGCAATTTACTAGCAGAAGTATACAAAAAATTATGGCATATTCTAAACAACGTGATTAAAAATAAAAGTAAAACACCAAACTACCCTCCCTACCTCAAGTTTAACATCACGCAGAAGGACAACCCGGTGGTCATAACAAATAGATAAGGATGGAGACAGAAATCCCAGCTCAATGTTTCTCACACCAGTGACAGAGATTAGACACCTGGTCTACAAATGCGTAGCCAAAACTTCTACTGATGTTGATGCGCCACTATACCCTGACTTGGACATGAGGCGATTTGACCCCCTTCAGACTTTGTTACATGATGAGACTGCTGCTCACTCGTGATGAACTAATACGGACACGTGTGCAGACGCACACGTAATCTGTATGCACTGGACTTCAGCTCTCTGAACCACCTACTGCTGTAACATGTTATGTCAAATGTCACAAGAAAAAGGAAAAGTTATGTCAAGTGGAAAATGCAATGATAAGAAAAGATTATGATGACGAATATATCCTGTGGATAATGGGGGCAGGACTAGATAAGCCTTGGCTTCTCCCGCTTTCCCTTTCGGCCATGTGTATTTTACTATGTGAACAAAGATGTGTGATGATGATTTAACGGACATGCCCGAAATAAACAAATAAATAAATAAATGGACCTGTAACATTGTAACAAATGTGATAAGATTGTTAAATCTGTATTTTTAAATGCAACTGTCTCCCAGCAACATTACCATGACATCAAACCTGAAGTCACATATATCTCTACAATAGATTAAGTTTAGGCTGCAGCATCTGTGTTTGAATTCATTTGAAGAAATGACATGTTCATCCTCATTCATCCAAAAATGAGAGCCCTTGTTCGAGCCAACACAGCTAGACATAATCAAGACAATAAAACATCAATCAATCATCAAGTAAAGAGTTGGTTAAACTTGACCGCTAAAAATTGTGGAAATCTTCATATAGTATACTGTCATTCAGAATTCCTAAAACTGTGGTCACATACTAACTATTGCTTGATGATGCAACTACAACAGAAATCAATAGCACAGCAGTGGTTTGATTGGACATTTTGACAAAAAATGCAAATAAATGTTCATTTCCATTCAGTCTTGTTATGCAGACACTTCAAGAAAATAAAGCAAGACCAGTTGCCTACAATTAGGCTTTCAAAGTTTATAATTGCATTGTTTCAGTGAGACCAAGATGTGTTCATTCAAATTCAAACACGAAACCAATAGATTGCATTTCATACCAGCTGTGAATCTGGACTGAACATTTCCAACCTGTTGTCTCCACCGTTTGCAGGTCTGCTGAGGAAGAGGATGGAAAACCCAACGTGTGCCTCGTCCCCCACCTCTCTCTGTCTCTCCTCCACGCTCTTCCTCCACCCATAATTCCTGCCATTGGTCGCCCTCCAGTCTGGATGTCGTCATTCCTGCTCCGCCTTTAGAACTCAACACAACAACAGGGACTGGCTGCTTTGAGTCAACTGTGTGGACTGTGTTGAAATCTGGACTCATCTGTTGGAGGGACGCGGATGCTGACGCTGGTTGGAATGTATTTGTACAGTAGACTGTTGTGTCTATTGTGAACTGCGGCAATATTAATGATATGAGCTGGCTAATGGGTCAAAAAGGAAGACTGCCATGGAATGATTCCTTCACCTTTACCCAGCCAGCCAGTTACAGTGGGCATTGAATTCCTGCAGGAGGTGAAATATACTTCCACGTCACACAGACCACACATACACACTCACACACACACTATTTTTTCTTTTTGTTTGAGGAAAATATGTATGAAGTCGTGATTTCATCTACTGGATGTTTCAAGGTTGAGTTCATTGTCATTGCGTTGCACATTCAGGGGACAATTCAGTTTGTTGTCCCAATTTGCTACATAAGAACAATACAGAACTTTTTATAGTGTCTTTTAGGATTAATGTAGGAGTCTCTCAGTTGCTCTGAAGTCTGCTGGTTCTTCAGCTGATCCTTGTGTATCTCTTCAAGACAGCAGCAGGGTGAACAGGCGGTCTGGGTAAGTTGTCTTTTAATATCTTTGGGCTCTGTGCAGGCACCTCTCGTCACCAATATATGTGGTAGATGGTGCCAATGATGTTCTGGTGGTTTGTAGAGTGCTCCTGTCCTGGACCCTGAACATCCCATGACAGTTTGTAATGTTTCCAGTCAGCAGGATTTCTATTGCTCCTTCCGCAAAGTTTACAAGAACCTCTTTAGTTTCCTTAAGAAATCCAGCCGTTTTATGAGCTTTTTTCAACAGAATGGAGATATGTGATGTCAGGTTATTTGTGATTCAGATGTTCACTTACTCCACCTCAGCTCCATTCATGTCGACAAGATTGTGTGTTTCAATCAACAATCAACTTCTTGGTTTTACTGACGATGAGCAGCACGTTCAGACACGTGAACAAGACAACTATCTATGATGACATTTACTTCTCTGTGTGATTCTCTTTCAAATATTCAACCAGCATGTTTGCTGCAGGTTGGTTTTAACCCCATGGATTGGAGGTGATAGTCGTCCTCTGATGTTGACATTCCATTTTAGACAAAGGTAGCTTCACAATTCTCTGTACTCAACCTTTGTACAAAACTGATGAAATAAAGGACCAGACTTGGTTATATTTGATGTTCTAGCCCATAATCTTCAAATTTTGTTCATCATATATTCTCGAATCATCGCTGAGGCATTTATTTACCTCGAGTGACTTGACCCATGTCAGATTTATGTCACCAGATTAGGGACTTGCTTGAGTAACAGTAATAAAAGCCTTGACTTGACTTTGACTTGCTATCCATGACTTGAGACTTGACTTAGACTTGCATGAAATTACTTGACAAGTCATTGCTGTCTTGGTTGATATGTGAATTATTAAAAATATGTTTATTTTCCCCGATCGGATGTTGCATGTGGGCGAACCTGACAACCAATCTAACCAAGTGACGCACTCATCACTCCAGCGGTTTAGACTAGAATCACTGCAGACAGACAACAACACTGGATTCAATATGCATTGCCCCAAACCCATCCGGGGTCCTGAATTTCAGCTGTCTAAAGAGACCATTAATATTATTTTATTGCCATTGTATAAAAGGGTTGCATGATGCATGAAATGCAGAAAATAAACATTTTTTTTACTTGATAAATTCAATGTTATGTCCATGTCCACAGCATACATTGCATTAGCACAGCAGTTTCTCCTATACTATTTGATTTTAGCATACATTTAATTAATTAGAAGTCTTATGGCTTCCCCTTTATAGAAGGGCCTGTATTGTGAACAAGTGAGTATACAACCATTATCACTATTAACAATAGAAAGTGACAAAGTTGTAAGTATGACATGGCGCTGTTAACACTAATAGAAATGGTACTTGTTGCTGAATTCACAATGAGGCAACACGTGTTTCCATCGTTACATCAGATTTGAGATGGATTCCTCAAGATGAAGGCAGCCATTAGGTCTTCACTTTAGTTCAGAACACTGTGAATATGTGAATTAACTGGAAGCTGAACGTTTGCACAAAGTATGCAATTCATCCCAATCAGGGATTTATACCTTTTAATTATAACAAGAACATGTTATACTGGCATGAACACGCTGGACTAAAATAATCTGTTTCTAAATCTGGAATGTATGCTTTGGAAAATGGACGTCATCATCGTCGCCTGACATCTTGGTTTTGTTCCCCTCAGGGTGAATGGTAATCATATTTTCCTCTAGTGGCATCATCAGGTCAAAGTTTATATTTCTGAAATTCTTTATGACTTAATATCTGAAAACTGCAAAATCAACCATACTTTGCATTTAGTGCTGCAGTAATTAGCATGGCAGCAAACATTAGCATGCTAACAGTCTAAACTAAACTAATGGTGAACATTATAAACATTACCTTATTATTAAACATCAGCATGTTCAAGAAAAATGGTGGTCGATTACGACGTGGATATTGTCGTTGCTTTGACCATTGGTTCTATCAGACATGACAACATTTTGTCTCCGCTCTGACATTGCTAAGATACACCAGGAAGCTGCTAGAAATGGGGAATCAAAGCATTCATACTTTAGATTTTACAGCCACACTGACATAAATCTATGTTCTTGCAAAATATTTCACAAATTATCATTTTTCGCCCAAAAATCGCAGATTTAGTTTACTTATTCTTTGGTAAAGTTGAAGTTGAT
The DNA here is from genome assembly GCA_029853015.1 of Chelidonichthys spinosus. NCBI lineage: Eukaryota > Metazoa > Chordata > Actinopteri > Perciformes > Triglidae > Chelidonichthys > Chelidonichthys spinosus. Next base: position 2,408,265 of record CM056840.1, read on the forward strand.
GAGAAGTGATTGTGAGGCTCAGGGGTGTTATTATGAATCCCAATGCTTTTCTATATAAGACCTGTCCTGTGTAGCATTTAGGCGCTAGCATTGGCTAAGTGGCTCGCTTAGGTACCTGATTGGTGCCCTGACCTGTGGGCTATCCTGCCCCTAACTACTCCAGCTCTTGCATAGAGAAGCAGTGGGATAGTCGCCATCTTAGTCAAGTTAGGCTGACTTGCACTTGAGCTGGAGCTTTGGCTGTTTATGGCTCATCGCTACACCATTACAACTTAGTGTATGGTCTTATGGCTTTTAGCGTATAAACTGATCTGTTCATAGTTTATGAATGAGTGAAGAAGATGGGGAGGATATGTGCAAAAGAACATCCTGTATCTTTGTATGCTACAGTGTATGAATCATGTTTTCTGTGGGTTTTTTCAATATGAAGAGTTGTTTTACTCAGATAACATGTCAGTGTTGATAATTATCTGGCTGAAGCTACAGTGGGAGCGTAGTTACAGGTCGCCGATGCAGACTGAGGACTAAGTAAGAATGCTGGCGGTTCTCCGGCAAATATGGCTGATTACCCACAGGAATGGGATTTCAAAGGCCTGAGTGGAAGCCATTGCAGAAGCAATTAAAGTGGGATGCGCTGGAGGCCTGTATGGGCTTTAGCTGCGCTCCAGTGTTGCAGCCTAATGAGGCCTAATCTGGTGAGCTGGTCTAATTAAAGGGAGGGAGCTTTTTCCTGTGGGCACCAGGCAGCCAGCAGTTTGTGCTCTCTGAAGCCGTCTGAGGGGGAAAGTCACAAAACGCAAACAAGTTTAATATTTCTCCATTCTCCATTTAAATTAAAACTTGACATTTTGAAAAATGTTTCTGGTCTCTGGTCTTTCAAAGGTCTCTACTCTGGTTTGTCCTGATTGCTTTTTTGGCATGAAACGTGTATTGAAATGGGCCTTTTTTATATGTACAGTTGGCACGGAAACTACGAGATGGTTTCTTCCAGGCTAATTTTAGGTTGGCTACTTCTCCACAGTGTCTGTGTGGCTTTCTGCAGAGCAGAATGGAAGCCAGTGGGACGAGTAGAGGCACACATAAGAAGCCAGCTGTGACTCTTCAAATTAACTCAGAAGCTTCTCTCACATGGTCCGTCCAATTAGCTTCACATTCACAGCAACAATGAGGCTTTGAATGGAAGCATTTCAAAGTGCTCCTTCGTACTGATGGATGGGGAACACATTCCTCTGCTTTTTCAGTCATGACTCCAAACCTGAGTCATGCCAAGTTGCTTCTGAATTGACTAGACTGCTTTTGTTTTGTTGCTACCTGAGATCACTGATCAATGACGATAGTGGACTGAACACCTTTAAATTTGTGTTCAACTAAAGTAAAGGCTTGATTTTCACCCAAATCCCACGTACCTCGAGAGGTATGGTATGGTTTCTCTCTGGAAGGTTATTGTGATAGGTATAGATACTGAACTTATATCCAGATTAATTCAATGTTGTTGTTTTTTAAAGTGTAAAATCATAAGTTATCATGGCACCTTTAGATAAAGCAGGTCTAGACCGTCCTCTATAATTCACAGAGACCCAACAAGAGGGAACGCCAAGTCTGAGGTGACAGTGACATACCCCTTGGGCAGAACCTGGCTCTGCCATGGTTGTTTGGGTTTAGACAAAGAGAGGGATGGGCAGAGATGCACAGCAACAACAACAGAGAGGGTAAGTCCCTTCCCTATTGGTTTTGAGCCCGTGTTGTACCAAGAATTATACGTATGACGTTTGGCATTTTTAAAAGATTATTTTAAAAGTCAAGAAAGTCTAATTTTGTCATATAACTGTTGGAAGTATAAGACTGAAAATATGTTATAAGATAGACTACACACCCGGAAGAACTCCAGAGTGGTCTCGCCTTAGACACCGGCCTCCTGCCCGAACCCCGGAGAGGTCCCACCTCCGAAGCCAGTCTCCTGCCTGGCCTCCAGAGGCCCAACTTTGATGCCGGCATCCTGCCCCAACACTAGAGGGCGTCCGCCTAAGATACCGGCATCCTGCCCAACACTAGAGGGGGTCCGCCTTAGACACCAGTATCCTGCCTGACTAGCGAATCAGTGAAGCCCGGAAGTGACGATGGTAAACATACCAGACATACCAGTGGTCGAGAGAGGACCGCCTACTTCCGGTTTTCGTGTTTTTTGGCCCACAATACAGATTAGCGCCGCCTGTTGTTTTGGAGACATTACATCTCGCGCAAGCGCGGAACGTATGGCGTCGGCTGTAGTTCCGTAGGTGTGAACCGGCCATGTCGTTGTTCGAGTCAGCCATGTTAAGTAGCGCGACTTCATTTACCGACGCGGATCGGGCAGTCGGTCCGGTGTGGACCCGCCTTAAGACACCAACATCCTGCCCCAACACTAGAGGGGGCCCGCCTTAGACGCCAGCATCCTGCCCAACACTAGAGGGGTTACTAAAATGAAACGAGGGAGCTTTGTTTATTTCCCTTTGACTTCATATCATGAAATTAAGATAAGTCACTCTGGGACACTGAAGCTGATTATAACTGAGGATAATAGAGAAAATAAATTCCACAATCAAACTTGCATTAATTGCTCACAGATGTTGTTACACACCAGAAACCTCCTTTGTGCATGGTGGTGTATATCTATGTCATACCCTCAAAAAACTTTTATTGGCCTCACCTTTGCTGTCTTACTAATTGGCTCTTGAACTCGTCAGGATAATTAATGATATGCAGATGAGGCTTGATTGGTTCGAGTGTGGCAGGGAACTTGCAGCGTTGAGGGAGATTTGGAGACCCCCCTGCTTGCTTATCAAGATATGGAGATAATTGCAATTAAATTAATTTGCATGTGCTAATGAATTTGTCTTATGCTTTTTGTGATCACAGACAGTAAATAATTGATTTCCTATCAGCACTGAGCACGTCAAACTGCTTTTGTCATGTCAAAGTGAAAGCTGTTTTATTCCAGGGAAGGGACTCTACTCAAGCAATGTGTGATAGATGTGTAAAGCTGCTGTGATGCGTGTCACAGCCAGACAGACGATCCGGACCTGGACCCCGGCTCCAGTTGTTCTCTCTGCTGTTTCTCAGTCAAGGATCCAGTAGGACCGGACCTTCTAAGTCAGGTCCTCCGGAGTCTAGACTCCTTCCCAGCATTTAGCATCTCTCTCAATGTGTCATTGAGAGAGAGTGTGTTGGTGGACAGAAGAAATTGTTGTTGTTTTTTTTAATTTATTGAGTATAATTTAGTACATTATAGTTTATAGTAGTAATATTGATTTTGCATTCCTCAAAACAATATACACAGATTCAAAATACTTAGACCAATTAAAGGGGTAAGGGATTTTTACAATTATTGTAATTTGTTAATGTACAAAACTAAAAAAAATATGTATCCTCAATGTCCCAGAATCCATTTCATTTTGACCTGGCTGATTGTAAAATGCTCATGAAAACAGTCTTGGTTAGCTCTTTACATTGTTCCAACCACCAACTCTGGTTTGGATGAAATTGTGAAAATGAACAGCTGTTATTTATACAGCACCACATAGTGGAGAAAAAAACTGTCTTAGCAGACAAGCAAAACAAGAATACACATGAAATTATAATCAACTACAAAAATTTAACAAAAAGTGTGATTGGTTAACGCAAGTGAAAATTAAACAATTATCATGACTGTGTTTTTTTGTTTTGGTGCCACATGCATCAAATATTTACTCAGTGGACACTTTGGGCCCTAGTTTCTTGGCGCAGCGCAGGGCGGCGCAGGGTGGCGGAGCCGGCGTAATGCAAGTTTCGACGCACGCAGCCTTGCACACGGTCAGTTTGGCAGTTTGGTTGATCGCCTGCGCCAAGATGGGTGTGGCGGCGCAGAAGAGGGAGACGTCACATATTCAGCTTGGCGTAGCGGAAGTTTCGTGGCAAAAAGCCTTGCCGAGACTGCGCTGAAAGCTCGCCAGCTCCAGCCTGGTCTACTCTCGGCGCAAGGCGCAAATAAAGTCCATTCATTCAATGCGAATCACAGCTGGCGGAGTGGAAGTTTGGCTGACGGCGCGCAGTGCGCACACGTCACCGAGACCTCACAGGCAGGTTTCCACAGTTCCAGGCACATTTAAATACAATAAATAATCACAACAAACACTATTTAATGCAACTAATTGAATCAACACGTGAATTTATATCTATATAGATTGTCCCGTCACATCTGACGTCAGATCAAAGGCGGATGGCACGCGTAACGGAAACTCAGCCTCTCGGACCAAAACATCTCCCTCTCTCTCTCCTGTTTTTTTAATATCGGCATTGTTATTATTATGATACGCACGTACAGCGCGTGATGCGCGTGGTCGGAGCGGCGGCGCTGCTTCTGTCATCGGGTTGTCAAGTGACGGACCTTGCACTGAACCTCCCCTAACGCATTAAAGGTGAGGAGAGGAGCTCATTTGATTGGTGAAGATCTGAATCGGCTGTATTAATCACAGTCCACGCCTTGTCTCCTCCTCGTCCCCCACTCACGCCTTCTTCTCCTCCCTCACTTGCGGGGGTGGGCGAGACGGGAGGTGTGCCTGCGCGAGCCTGCGCGGTGCAGGAAACTTGCAAAGTCCAGGCGGACACGCCCCGTCGGCGCGGCGCAGGTGCGCTGAATGCTGACTGCGCCTGGTCTACGAAACTAGGGCCCTTTATCTTGAACACTGCTCACGAGTGCTCTTCCACATGCCTGTAACTTTCTTGTCCACACTCCAATATATTAGTGTTGGGTCATGTGGGGTCAGGTGTAAATGTCCCTGCGCCCAAAATGGCTGCTCGTCTTTCAACCACAGATGGTATGTAAGAAGTGGGCGTAGTCATGGTGACTACAGTTTTGAAGCTGTCGCCATCTCGGTTTTCTTGCAACCAATGCAGCAAGTGACCATATTCTGAATGTGGAGGAGCGACTGGTGGGTCTGATGTACTCAAGCGGCAGAGCAGCAACCTTACTGGATCTGGATCCAGTAAGGCTCAGTAAGATCTGGAATCCAGTGGATTCTGGTGTGAAGCTGCTAACAAAGTAAGCTTCATGATTCAAGGTCAACTTTACAGCTGAGTGTTAAAGTCATCTTAGTAGCTAACTGCATTGGTAGCGTGGTAGCGACCTGTCAATCAGGTAGCGGGTAGCCCCGCCCCTAAAGCTGAACATCATGCTGGATTGAAGAAGACTTGAAACTAGAGATTGAGACATAAACTCATGTTTACAATGTTTACTGTGATAATACGATGGCCAGTAGAGATAATGCAAGTGTAAGGCACATTTAAGGTGTAATGTCATCACTACCTTAATGCCTCTGCTATATCTCTTCAGCTTTTTTCTTCATTCACTCTGTCTGTCGTGATTGTCCCTCGAGGAAAGAGGCAGGGCTGTTGTTGCCATAGTAACAGAATTCCTCTTTGTCTTCACCATTGTTTACAAATCGCTCCTATCGGTCAAAGTGGCGGCCGTGATGGAATAAAAGTAAAAAAAAAACATGCTGGACTTCCTGTCAGGACGTTGTGACGTGTCCCAGAAGCGGCGTCGCTTTCAGTCTTCTATGACTCACAAAACCATCGATGGTCATTCTGGTCCTGATCTGAGCCGACACGGCCGTCAGGATAGAATCAGGATGAGATTATAGAGTCTGAAACAAAGCATCTAATAGTAGATTATGATAACGGAAAACAAAAATGAAAGGCAGTCGGAGTAAGGAACATAAAAACAAGTAACCACCACCAGGTGTAAGCATGACGTATGGACGCTTCGGTCAGCAGCCAAAGGAACAGCATCGCTCCGAAGAACACCCAAGCAATAATATTGCAATGCACTGTATGTGAAACCACTTAGCAGAATATAATCACGCACATGAATATGAGGACACATTAGACCATGATGCAATGAGAGTGACCCATTTACCAGAATACAATGGATGGGATTAATTGGCACAAATGTATGAATAGTAGTCATTTAGATGAACACTATGAATGAGAAAGAAATGAAGAGAGCAGTAGAAATGTAGAAATAAGTGGATAATGGTGAACGTGAAAGCTTTTATCTGAATAGAATGAAAAGTAGCAACTACAGAAATCCATCCATCCATCCATCGTCTACCGCTTATCCTGTATTCAGGGTTGCGGGGGGCTGGAGCCGATCCCAGCTGTCTTTGGGTGAAGGCAGGGTACACCCTGGACAGGTAACCAGTCTATCACAGGGCTGACATGTAGAGACAGACAACCATTCACGCTCACATTCACACCTATGGGCAATTAAGAGTCACCAATTAACCTATCCCCATCCTGCATATCTTTGGACTGTGGGAGGAACTACAGAAATCAATTAATGTAATCATCAGAAGAATAAATAACTGAACAATATGCCAAAATATGATATGAATGAAATATTATAAACATGCTGGCACTGATCTGGCCTGTCACTTCTGAGAAGCCAAACCAGTTATATGTCTAAAGAATCACAGCTATGCACACTTATAGATCAGGCACCTAATGACAATAAAGGCATTGGTCATGTGACCACTCGTGATGAGGACTTTGTGCAGCAGTTGTGAGATCTGCAGTCTCTTTCGCTTAAAAGGGAAACATTTGCCTTCTTGGCCGACCCTCCTGAAGGTCAAAGCATAACGGAGCGGCCCACAGACTCCCGTCACCTTCTGTGATATGGAATGGATACACTGTGAACTGAGTGTGTAAGATGGAAGTTGAAGCAGGGAGGAGGGGGGTTGTAATTTCATCCAATCAGACTTTGAATAATTAAACTGATTAACTTAATTAGCTCAATTAAGTTGATTTGACCATGGAAAATTGCCATATGGCACAAGGAAACAAAAGAGAGGGAACTAATTAAAAGTAAAATAATGAGGATTTTAATTAACTGGTTCCCCAGACGTCAGCAAGCGGGATGTGGAGTTGTAATTAAAAAGTCCTGTAGTGCTGGCAAAATTCTCTCCTCTCTGTTTTCATAACGGCAAGGGCTCACATCCATCTAATTAAATCTGTAAATGAATTAGCAACATTAAGGGTCTCTGCTTGAGTTTTACACCCCACCTCCCGCAGCAAACCTTCCAGATACTTCTGGAAATTCTGTCATGAAAAAGGAAGGAAAAGAAAAAGAGGGAGAAGAAGAAAAGAGGAATATTCCTTTTACCTTTTTAAACTCACATCATTCCAATTCCTTCCCGAATTCTTTTGTGGTGTGCAAATATCTCATTGTAATGGATGTATTCATTTCATCATAAACAAAAAGAATTTGAGGACCCTATTTTAACAGTTTAATCTAAAGTCTAAATCCGTGGTCATGAGTGGCTTGTTTGTGTTGCCAATGCAGTGAAGGTTCAGCAGTAGGAAAAGAGGATCGGACAAAGAGGAATAATTAAAAGCACGTGTGATCGAGGCTGTCTTCAATCATGGCCAATCAAATCACCTCATTATAACGGCACATATGCCGTGGACAGTGCACTGACCAACTCATAATGGCTGAGGGACGTCCAGACTCCAGAAATAACAATAGACTGTGGCCAGGGCCGTAGCCAGGGTTTAGTATTTAGTGAGGTCCAGAATTTTGTCTGTTAATGGAGCTTATTTACTGAATTTCTGGACGAGCCAAAACGACACCTGCAAACACAACCCAAGCTATACACCACACGCAACTCATTATCTATAATTCAATACATACAGAGGGACCTGTTGTGTGCGTGTGTGTATGTACTTTTGTAAAACATGCACTGAATCCTCACATCTCTGTTTGGATATGATTTCACGTTCATTTCTAATATAAATATATATATATATATATATATATATATATATATATATATATATATATATATGAAATAATGACCAAGGTCCGGACCTAGGTGACCTCATAGCATGACAGTGGCGATCAAACGACAACCTATACGCTGACTGCTTAGCCCATACAGTCATTATATTATTGTGATCCAGCCTTAGTTATAACCACCTTACGACTGGCTGTTGTCAACTGCCTACGAGTCTATTTAGAGTCGAGGTGGAGATCCGCCTGCAGCCTGGATTAACAACACCCAGAGGTCTGCAGCTGCCCCCCCACGAGCCCACCATCAGCTGCTGCCCATTTCTGTCTTCATCACTGTTAAGTCCTGTGTTTCACTATCCGTGACTGTGTGTCGGTGTTTTGTCACTTCCTCCTCTGGGAGTTGGAGACAAGGTGCTGAGCTGGTCTTCAGTCGGCCCACCAGGACTACAGGCGTTCATTAGCACTCTGTATTTAGGAACAGATGCAATTTGCAGCGCAGTGTTCAGCTCTCACACCAAAAACCTGCATGCATGGAGGCCCGCTGACACGTACTGTACCTCGGTCACTGACGCAGACCGGGACCCCCCCAGTTCACCTCACACTAGCTCACAGGCCTTCAGAGCACTTGGTCATTTGGTTATTTGTTAGAAAGATGAACAATACACACATCATGTAGGTGTTCAGCCATCATGCAGCATCATTAGAGAAACGTATAAAGCCTGCACACGACTCCATGACATAATTTATTGCTTTGTTAATGTTTCCATCCTGCTTGGGTCTTCACCAGGTCAAAACCTTTGAACAAAGGAAGTCACACACTTATGTATAGGCTACATAATGCACTCAGCAAACCGTTCACACCATTCAATCCGTTCAAAACGTTTTCAAACTGAAAATGTAAACGTTCCCTGGAAATGAGAATGAGAGTCCAGTTTAGTTGTATGGAGAGGTAACTATGTAAGAAACAGAGTTGATACAAATACTGTTCAACATCTTGGCAAATGTGCTGATTCACTTTCTCACCACTCTCACGTCTGTTTGCTAAATATGAAGCCACCCAACTAGCCAGCTAGCTTAGCTTAGCATAAAGACTGGAAGCAGAAACAGCTATCATATAGAGATCTCTTAAGTTCACTAATTGACACCTTAAATGGCATTTGTTTAATCTATGCAAAATGTAACGTTAAAAAAATGACAATTTGCTTTTTTGGGGAGGTTATGTGTTGAAATATTTCTCTCTGTAAGGAAACCAGAGAGTGATGTCACAGCGCTGCAGACATGTCTGTCTAGTTAGGGACTGTTCGTTATTTATTTTAATACCCACCGGAGGGATTTTCGGACCTCTGATCACTTCATGCATAACCCCCCTGGCGATATCATTTATCTTAACATGACCCTGCAATCGACATGGCAGAATTGATATGACCCCCCGGATCTGCTCCAGTCGCGAAATCTGTGTGAATGCGTAAGTTAATAGTCGTATAATATGACTGCTCCATCATAAGGGCACTACTAGATCTGACTGATTAAATGAATGTGTTAACTCTGCTGATAGCTCAGTGGTAGAGTTACCAACAATGTACTAGAGGCCCTTTTGAAGTGGCGGTGCCTGTTGAGACGATTCTCTGTATGATCGGGACCTTACGAGAACCAATCACAAGACTCTGAATCTGCAACCTATTTACCATTGAACATTTACACCAGTGCTTTTGTGGGTGATTTGACTTGTTGAATGTTAAATATATTATAACATTGGCAGCAGTAAACAGCCGCAGACATGAATACCAGCATCCATAACTGTTGCATTACCACCATCTGCTGGACTACCCATCTATTCTTTGCCATGGCATGTAAAATGGGGGGGAAACGAAATGTTCCTCAATGTGTGACGAGTGGAAATCACGAGCGCCGCCTGAAAGGTTATCCCAGTAATTAACTGGGAACTACTGTATGTGTGAAAGGGTATTTATTTTTTTAGTTTTTCCAGCTGGTCATTCCTGGAGTCGAGTCACACATGTGTGCAACCCTACCTCCCTGTCCTCCCACTGCCCCCACAGCCTGCACCACACTGCCCAGTTCCCCTCAATTCTCACCATCGTCCCATCGTCCCATAGTCCCATAGTCTAGATAGTCCAGATCCAATTTCGCTAATATCCCTAATTGCCTCATTAAATTGACACACAAGCCAGGACAGAGGCTGAGGCCAGGACCCTAATTAGACACCTAAACATGAAGACAAGGGCGTTTTATGGAGGGGCACTTTGGGGAATGTTTTAATGAGGACGTGGTGCTGAGAATAGCTTTAGAGTCATTTGTTGACGCAGGAGTTGCAGCCGGTGGCCAGCATCGCTAAACACACACACACACACACACACACACACACACACACACACAGAGTGAAACAAAGACAAACCTAAACCTTAAGTCCTGCTACTGCCCCCTACAGGCTGCACTGTGCTGGATGGAGAAAAGTTTTGACTTTTGTTGTTTTGTATTTAGTGGAATAAAATGCTATGGATCATTAAAGTCCAAAAGGTTTATCATCTAAGGCACATGAGGTTTCTGTACAACAATGTATTAGGGACATAGGTAAAAAGAAAATGGAGAAGAGAGAGGGTGGGCAGTATTCTGAGACAAAAATCAGAATTGGGTGTTAAACAACACATGCCTTCTGATTTGGATGAGGTGATAATTGCCGCAATTAAGCAAATGGATCATTCCGTGTCATTTCATCAAATTTCTGAAAATCTTCCCACCTGACCATCTCAGAATGTCCTAAATTCAAGTACAAAGACACACTTGTAAATAGGACAAATATTAGGTCTCTACTGTCAACAGTTTTCTCATGAAACATCATTGAATGAAGGGAAGTTTAGACGGTTTTTGGCATCATACTCTGAAAAGCCATTTTTAAACAGCAATATCTGGAAAACTATCTCACCTGTTGCCTTCAGCATTTCTACAGTGTATATCTGTTACTAATAGCCTCCAGACATGAAATATCAGGGGTGTAGCTCAATGATAACCTAGTATGGTAGGTACTTAAAATGAGGCTTGTCGAAATGAAGTAGTACATTTGAAGAGTGACTGAGCTCCCATTTTTGCAGATAAAAGACTTCTATCACTTCTGCCTCTATCTCTGGTGTTAGCTTAAACATTATACAAAATATGGTTTCTCTTAGATGATTAGTTTCACAGATATTTAAGCTCAAAAATGGAAGTAAACACATCTTCCCCCAACTTCACAGTCATATTCCAAAAAACTGACAATACGTATCAGGTCCAAACTTACTTTTTTTGAAAGATCATAGTCTTGTTAAAATCGTATTAAAAAATCGGGAGGGTTTTTTGCCTCAATTTGTCGCAGTGATTTTTTAAAATCCTGATATTGGTGGGGTTTTTGTGGCCGGTTTTGGTGCTGAATGTCCTAATATCCTACTGGTAAACATCACAGGAGGACAATTCAATAGTGTTTTTTTTACCATTTACCAAAGACTTACATGTGACTAAATGCTACTGATAAATTTAGCCTTGTGAAAACATTAAAATGTAGCACAGATGTACAGTAGTTACAGAGGCAATAAGTCCTTGAATGTGAGTTAAACATGCTGAAAGCAGTTAATGTCTTAAACCATAAACAAACATGATAGCATAATATTGAAGACTGTACATTTTGTCATACTTTAAGTACATAACATTACACAACCAAATCAAATAATAATCTTAATTTGAGCATAAAGATTTTACATTACAGTACACAAGTCTCCAAATAGTGATATTGAATAACAGTTTGTCTCTATGCTCACTGTGAGGGATCACATATTTTTCATCTTTTAGATCCAATTCCTTCGTCACATTCATAGAGACAAACTGTTATTCAATATGAGACTTTGGAGACTTTTGTACTGTAATGTAAAATCTTTATGCTCAAATTAAGATTATTTTTTGATTTGGTTGTGTAATTTATATACTTAAAGTATGACAAAATGTACAGTCTTCAATATTATGCTATGTTTGATCATGGTTTAACACATTAAAAGCTGCTTTCAGCATGTTTAACTCACATTCAAGGACTTATTGCCTCTGTAACTACATCTGTGCTACATTTTAATGTTGTCGTGAGGCTAAATTTATCAGTAGCATTTAGTCACATGTAAGTCTTTGGTAAATGGCAAAAAAAACACAATTGAATTGCCCTGCTGTGATGTTTACTAGTAGGCTGTTAGGACATGCAGTACCAAAACCGTCCACAAAAACCCCACCAATATCAGGATTTTAAAAAATCACTGTGACAAATTGAGGCAAAACACCCTCCTGATTTTTAATATGATTTTAACAAGAATATGATCTTTTAAAAAAAGTAAGTTTGGACCTGATACTTGTCAGTTTTTTGGAATATGACTCTGAAGTTGGGCAAATATGTGTTTACTTCCATTTTTAAGCCTTAATATCTGTGAAACTAATCATCTGAGAGAGACCATATTTTGTAGAATGTTTAAGCTAACACCAGAGATAGAGGCAGAAGTGATAGAAGTCTTTTATCTGTAAAAATGGGAGCTCAGCCACTCTTCAAATGTACTACTTTATTTCAACAAGCCACATTTTAAGTACCTACCATACTAGGTTATCATTGAGCTAAACCCCTGATATTTCATGTCTGGAGGCTATTAGTAACAGATATACACTGTAGAAATTTTGAAGGTCACAGGTGAGATAGTTTTCCAGATATTGTCTGTTTAAAAATGGCATTTCAGAGCATGATGCCAAAAGCCGTCTAAACTACCCTTCATTCAATGATGTTTCAAGAGAAAACTGTTGACAGTAGAGACCTAATATTTTGGATCCTATTAACAAGTGTGTCTTTGTACTTGAATTTTTTCAGGACATTCTGAGATGGTCAGGTGGGAGGCATTTGATGAAATGACACGGAATGACCCAAATGTCTCTTCAAAGTCTGGATGCTTATGATAGTATGGTGATTCTGAGCTAAAATTGCGAGTATTTCCTTGTTGCTAAAGTTGTGGAGGTGGGCGTGGTCCAGAATCTGGCTGCAGGAGAGAGAGGTGTGTGTGGATTGCTCACGGGTCTAGCTGCAGGTGATTTGGTTTGATTAACAAGCCGTGTTGTACTCCACAGTAGCGTTCCTGAACACATGGCACTACTCCATGTGGTCCTCCCACCTACCACCTCTGTGCCTGGGAGTGGTTTCAGGTCAGCACACGGTGTCTCTTGTCGAACACTGCACACTGTCACATCATTGTGTTACTAGTGCACATCAAAAAAGCAGCACATGCCCACATGCCTCTTCTGCAGGCAATGGAAAAGGCCTGCGGAGACATTGAGGTGGTCACACAAGGGGATATTTTCCCCGATGCCTAGTGGGAGAAGACATTGCTTGCGATGTGGATGAGATCCTGTGGCCAGACCCATACAGACAGCAGGATCCATTAGCCCACCTACAAACAATTGCTATGTTTTTCTGTGTTTACAGTATAGTGTATTTTTGGTTTTATTTTTGTTATATTTTTGCTTTACCTGAATTTACCTTACTGTGAAGTACAGTACTGCAATGTATTGTATTGAGTATTTTATTTTTTGGTTGTTGTGAAAACGTGCCTTCTGTGGAACTGAATAAAAACTGAGAAAAGACTGCAGTGTTTAATATAAAGTAGACTAGTGTATTGCTGCTGATCTGAAAGTGTATTCATATGGTGCTGTAATGTTGTGATTTTGTTAATGTGGTTGTGTTTTTGTTAATGTCATTGTGTTTTTCGTTTTGTTTTTGTTAATGGTGTTTTTCTTTCTGTCATTGTGTTTTTTTTAATGTTCTTGTTGTTTTGTTTTTTGTTAATGTTATGTTTTGGTTAATGCCGTTGTGTTTTTCTTCATTGTGTTTTTGTTAATGTTGTATTTTTCTGTTTGTGGTTTGTTTTTCTTTTTGGGGTTGTGTTTTTCTTTTTGTCATTGTCGTTTGCCCTTCAGGGCCACCGTAGGTACCAACACTGGTGAAGACATGTCATGTGAAGTCACAGCCTCCACCTCATCTGTGATGTGGCTTGATGGAGTCGAAAGAATTATTTCTATTCCCCTGTTAAACACTGGCCACCTCTGTCTCTATCTGTTCCACTGTCACAGCCCTCAGACATAGTGCAGGTCTCCACTAAGGATCCTTCAGAGACACACTGAGGGCACAAAGACTCCCGTCACACAAGCCTAACAGGAAACAGACATCCAGCATCCCACTGCTGCAACACTCAAGCCTTCAGCCTGAACCTGCTTTCTCTCCCATTAGATTTCTGCTATGATGTTCTGTGAGGATGTATTCACTGTAGCTAAGGTGACTTTTCTAAATTACAGCTATTTTCTTTACTATTCCCCAAAATATTTGTAACTCCTTAACGTTCAGCGTTAAACCCATGACCTGGGGCCCGTTTCACAAAGCAGGTTCAACAAACTCTGAACCTAACCCTGAACTCTGAGTTGAACAACTCTGAGATGGAAAACTCTGAGTTTTCGGTTTCAGAACAGTGGTTTTGAATTAGTTCAGTCAACTCTGAGTATGTAAACTCTGAGTTACGCCCGTGCCTGCCGACTCTACAAAGCCATCATCAATGGATCTCCGATACTACAATTCACCATGGCAACGGGGAGAGCGTCATTAGATATTACTGAGTGTTTATGTAGAAAACGAGCTCATCCTGAGAAAGCGGAGCAACGTAACTGCAGCAAAGTAACGATAGTTGGCGTGGCAGACAATTACTGCCCGACTTAATGTGTATAACTGAATGAAACAGTCTATTGATCTAAAGGCAAAAAGTGTTCATTTTCAAGTTTGGAGAGCGACACTGTGGTGTAATGGTTAGCAACGCTGCCTATGGTGCAGGCGACAGCAGTTCAATTCCTGTAGTTCACAAAGTAGCGCTACAAATAAGTCATTATTTTCATTGGGTGTAATCCCCCCAGGCACAAAAAGAAAGTGGCTTCAGTTGAAAATTAAGCATAAGAATATTGTGCAAATACTTTGACTAAGGCATATGATTTTAATCATATTTCACATATTAAACAGTAAATATAAGCAGGTATTTCAACACAGGAATGTACTTAAACATTTCATAAATCTCCCGTTCGCAAAAACACTACCTCCGCAAAGAATCTGGTTGCGGATTATGTCCGCGATATGAAATGTTGAAAATGTCGGAGAATATTGTTTAGATAATATCTAATGTGATTGAAAGGAAAGGTAATCAAAATCCTCTCCCGACGCAAAGCTGCTAGAATCACTTTTATTTCCATATCGATTAGGTTGACGATGAAAGGACGGCACAATTTTTCAGAGTTGTTTCAGATTCCGGAAAAAGGCGGAGACATGTAGGGAGAAACTCAGGGTTTGTTGAAGCAAATCTGCTAGCGAGCAGGTTAGTTTCACGGAGCATGTTACCCGGGTAACTGACCCAGATTCATGCTGAACTGGCTTTGTGAAACCGAAAAACCAGAGTTTCCCTTATCTCAGGGTTAACTAACTCAAGGTTTTCACTAAACCTGCTTTGTGAAACGGACCCCTGATGTGACTATGACGCGATTGAAGATGAGAAACCTGCAGGATCCAAACGGGCACGTTTCATATTTCCCTGGATGAGGCTGCCATCTGTTGACTGAACAAACCTCTTCATTGTGTGTGAGGTAACGCATTTTAATTTGATGTAATATGATAGTCGTCCCAAGGAAATTGCTCGTGAGCATCAAAAGCCACTGAACCATTATGTGAAGAAGCAGCTGGGTGACCAGATGAGTCTGCAGCTTAGGAGGAGCATTTCTATTCACTTTCTATCACATTTCCTGTCTTTGCTCATCAACATCAGGGTGTAAAAATCTGAAAATGAACTGTATGGTGTCCCGTTCATTTAAAGCATAACTAAAGCCCCGGACATTTAATTACAAGTATTTGAATTGTACACAATGTGTTATAGTGACTGCTGTACGGGTTGAAAAACTATGTAAAAGCAGGTGATCATAAGGACACACCTGGGGCCCGTTTCACAAAGCAGGGTCAACAAACTCTGAACCTAACCCTGAACTCTGAGTTGATCAACTCTGAGATGGGCAACTCTGAGTTTTCAGTTTCAGAACAGCGGTTTTGAATTAGTTCACTCAACTCTGAGTATGTAAACTCTGAGTTACGCGCGTGCCTGCCGACTCTACAAAGCCATCATCAATGGAGCTCCGATACTACGATTCACCATGGCAACGGGGAGAGCGTCATTAGATATTACCGAGTGTTTATGTAGAAAACGAGCTCATCCTGAGAAAGCAGAGCACCATAACTGCAGCAAAAATAGCGATAGTTTGATACGAATTCCTACGGCGAAGGAAAGGACCAAGGGCAGACCAGCTACAATGCCGTTAAACAGCTTTATTGTGACCAAACAGAAGGGGGGGACGATGGGAGGAGGGGAGATCCGGGGAGATCCAGGGAGGGGTGAGAGTCCAGGGGTGCGGGGAGGGAATCCTGGGGGGGAGCCGAAGAGGGAGGGGTAGTCCAGGGAGGAGGGCAGGTCCAGGGACGGCGACAAGGAGGCAGGGGCAGAGGAACTGGAGGCAGAGGAAAACAGGGGTCAAAAATAAGTAACAAAGAAACTCTGAAGAGCGCACGAGAACAAATAGCTGAGGCCTGACTGTTACCGCAGAGAAGACTGTAAAGTTCTGGCAGCGATGAGTGAGGAGACCAGGGTTTTTGAGCCGGTGAGTGATGAGGTGATGTGTTGCAGCTGTGTCCCCTGCACACCTGTCGCCAATCCCTGGAGCACTGCCTGAGAGGGAGAGAGAGACACCCACACTGGGAGGGGCAGGGCAGAATGCAACAGGGCCCCCCCCTCAACGGTCGCCTCCAGGCGACCGCCCGGGTTTGCCAGGATTGGCCCGGTAAAACTCCTCCAGCACCACCGGGTCCACGATGAAGGAGCGGGGGATCCAGCACCGTTCTGGGCCGTAGCCCTCCCAGTCGACCAGGTACTGGAACCCCCGCCCACGCCGACGCACATCCAGGAGCCGCCGGACGGCATAAACAGGACCCCCACCAACCAACTGGGGGGGCGGGGGGGGGGGGGGCGGCCGGAGGGCACAGGGGACTGGTGGAGACTGGTTTGAGTTGGGAAACATGAAAAACAGGGTGGATCCGAAGGGAAGAGGGAAGCCGGAGTCTTACTGAGACCGGATTTACCAGGGAGTCAATGACAAAAGGGCCCAGGAAGCGAGGAGACAGTTTACGGGAGTGAGCTTTGAGTGGAATATTTTTTGAAGACAGCCAAACACTCTGACCTGGAGCGTACTGTGGAGCAGGGAGGCGGCGGCGGTCCGCCAGTCTGCGGTTCCTTTGCTCCGAGCGCAGCAGAGCGGCGCGGGCCTGTCTCCAGATGCGGCGGCAGCGGCGGAGATGGAGCTGGATGGACGGGACTGCGATCTCCCCCTCCTGGGCTGGGAATAGTGGAGGCAGGTATCCTAGGGAACATTCAAAAGGGGTAAGGCCTGTGGATGAGCTGGAGAGTGAGTTATGGGCATACTCAACCCAGGGTAGATGATCGCTCCAGGATGCTGGGTTTTGTGCTGCCACACAGCGGAGAGCAGCTTCCAGCCCTTGGTTGGCTCTCTCCGCCTGCCCGTTGGATTGGGGATGGTACCCCGATGACAGGCTGACCGATGCCCCCAGAGCTGTACAAAACGCCTTCCAGACGCGGGAGATGAACTGCGGCCCTCTGTCAGAGACGATGTCCATCGGGATGCCATGGAGACGGAAGACATTGGACACGAGGAAGTCGGCTGTTTCCTTGGCAGAGGGTAACTTGGGGAGTGCGATGAAGTGAGCAGATTTAGAAAATCTGTCAATGATGGTGAGGATGGTAGTGTTACCTTTTGATGCAGGCAAACCTGTAACGAAGTCCAGGGCAATGTGGGACCACGGACGGCCGGGGACCGGCAGGGGATGGAGGAGACCAGCGGGGGCTTTGTGGGATGCTTTGCCCCGGGCACAGGTCTGGCAGGCAGCCACAAATTCCTTGGTGTCTGCCAACATGGAGGGCCACCAGAAGTGGCGACGGAGGAGCTGGAGGGTCCGGTTCATGCCTGGGTGACAAGAAAAAGGGGAGCAGTGTGCCCACTGTAACACCTGGGATCTCACCGCATCTGGAACAAAGCGCTTTCCTGGGGGGCCATTGCCAGGGTCTGGCTGGGTGCGCAAAGCGTCCTCGATCATCCCCTCAATCTCCCATCTGAGGGATCCTATGACGCAGGAGGGCGGCAGGATGGTGTCAGGGCTCGAGGGAGTGTCTGAAACTGAGAATTGCCTGGACAGAGCATCTGGCTTCACATTCTTGCTTCCAGGAAGGTAAGTGAGGGAGAAGTTGAAGCGGTCAAAAAACAGCGCCCACCGGGCCTGTCGTGAGTTCATTCTTTTGGTTGACTGAATGTAAGAGAGATTTTTATGGTCAGTCTATACCGTAAAAGGATGCTCCGCTCCCTCGAGCCAGTGCCGCCACTCCTCCAGAGCCAGTTTGACAGCCAGGAGTTCCCTGTCTCCCACATCATAGTTGCGCTCCGGGGCAGACAGTCTGCGGGAAAAAAACGCAGGGATGAAGTACGTTGTTTGACTCACCGCGCTGTGAGAGCACTGCTCCTACTCCCACATCCGAGGCGTCTACCTCCACAATAAAAGGCCGTCGGGGGTCAGGCTGGATGAGGATTGGGGCTGAGGTGAAGAGCTCTTTGAGTCTGCAGAAAGCGTCATTGGCCTGAGGTGTCCACCTGAATGGTATCTTAGGGGAAGTGAGAGCAGACAGGGGGGCAACAACCGAGCTGAAACCCTTGATAAAACGACGTTAAAAATTAGCAAAGCCCAGGAAACGCTGGAGTTGTTTGACGGAGGTGGAGATTGGCCACTGAGTCACAGCTTTCAGTTTCTCCGGATCCGCTCTCACCTGGCCACTCTGGATGATGTGTCCCAGGAAGGAGACTGATCTGCAGTGAAACTCACATTTTTCTGCTTTGGCGAAGAGCCGATTCTCCAGCAGTCGCTGTAGGACCTGTCGTACATGCCCCCTGTGTTCCGCCTCCGAGTTGGAAAAAATGAGGATGTCATCTAAATAGACAAAACAGAAATGATTGATAAAATCCCTCAGCACGTCATTTACCAGAGCCTGGAACACTGCAGGTGCGTTTGTGAGTCCAAACGGCATCACCAGGTACTCAAAGTGGCCCAGGTGAGTATTAAAGGCGGTTTTCCATTCATCCCCCTCTTTTATACGTACCAGGTGATACGCGTTCCTGAGATCCAGCTTGGAAAAAATGGTGGCACCATGCAGAAGCTCAAAGGCGGATGACATGAGGGGCAAGGGATATTTATTTCTAACAGTGATTTGATTGAGGCCACGGAAATCAATACAGGGACGGAGTGTTTTGTCTTTTTTACTCACAAAAAAAAATCCTGCTCCAAGTGGGGAGGTGGAGGGTCTGATGATGCCCGCTGCAAGGGAGTCAGCGATGTATTTCTCCATGGCTTCTCTCTCGGGCTGAGAGAGGTTGTAGAGACGGCCAGAGGGGAGGGGCGCATCTGGAATGAGATCAATAGCGCAGTCGTAGGGCCGATGGGGAGGCAAAGAGAGGGCGCTCACTTTGCTGAACACAGGGGCGAGGTCGTGGTACATGGGGGGAACCAGGGAGAGGTCAGGGGTGGAAGGCTGGGAAGGAGTGACGTCCCCCCCCTGAGGACGAGCAGACTGCAGACAGTTTTGAAAACAGTGGTTTCCCCAATTGAGGATCTTACCCGCAGCCCAGTCGATCTGAGGATTATGACGCACCAGCCAAGGATGACCCAGGACCATAGGTGGAGAGGGAGAAGACAGGATCTTAAAGGACAGGCTCTCACCGTGGTTACCGGATACCAGGATCTGGAGTGGGAGTGTCTGACGGACCACTCGGGACAGCTCCTTACCATCCAAGGCTCGAACCACTATGGGCCTCTCCAGGGACTCTGTAGAGAGCTTGGCTTGGGACACAAGGAGCTCATCGATGAAGTTGTCCTCCGCCCCGGAGTCAATGAGTGCCTGGAGCTGTAAGGGGCCGGAGGGGGTGCTCAGGGATACAGGGATAGTGAGACGGTTTGGTCTGGCTGGGCAGGAGTGGGTTAGGCTCACCTGCCGCTCCTCAACAGCAGGTGAGCCTAGTCTTTTGGCCGAGCAGGGCATGCAGCAATGAAATGACCAGCTCGACCGCAGTAAAGGCACTCGTTGGCGGACATACGCCTCTGCCGCTCCTCCAGGGTGAGCCGGGCCCGGCCCAGCTGCATTGGCTCGGGGTCCGACGGGGTCCCAGGGAGGGTTGTTTGGGAGGGGTGGGATGACGCCGGCCTGGTCGGCGGATTCACCGAGGAAAACGGATGCCACCGTGCTGGAGAAGGTGGGGGGCGTGGTGCTGGGGGTTGGCTGCCTCTCTCCCTTTGACGCTGTCTCAGGCGGCTGTCAATCCCCAACTCATCCTTCAGCCGCTCGGACAGGCCCCGTGTGAATGCGCCACAAAGCGCTGCGTCGTTCCATCCAGAGCTGGCCGCCGCCACTCTAAATTCAACAGAGTAATCCGCCACGCTCCTCACCCTTTGACGGATGGAGAGGAGTTGGGAGGATGCCTCTCGGGCCTGGAGGGAATGGTCAAAAACTCTTTTAAACTCGTCAATAAACAGGGAAAAAGATGAGAAATAGACATTGGAAACCTCCCACAGAGCCGTGGCCCATTCTAATGCCCGCCCCCGCAGCAACCCGACAATATACTGAACTTTGGACTCATCAGAGACAAAGGTTAGAGGGCGGTGATCCAGAACCAGGGAGCACTGGAGCAAAAAAGGCCGACAGCGAGCGGGATCCCCCGCATATGGCTCGGGGTCCACGGTGTGGGGCTCCCGAATCGGGACAGGGCTGCTAGCCCTGGCTGGGGCTGGAGCAGGAGCAGGGGAGGGTTCTGGAGGCTGGGAAAGGGTGATATGGGAGAGTTGACCAGGGAGAGCAGAGAGTTGATTTGTGATGGTGCTTACTTGTGCTGCGAGGGCTGCGGAGTTTTCCATGAGGGATCCCAACAGTTGATCATGCTTGCGGAGGAGTGAGTCCTGAGAGGTGAGGGTGTCCCGGAGGTCGTTGGCGTCTGCGTGGTCCATGTTGGCCAGAACTTTCTGTTACGAATTCCTACGGCGAAGGAAAGGACCAAGGGCAGACCAGCTACAATGCCGTTAAACAGCTTTATTGTGACCAAACAGAAGAGGGGGACGATGGGAGGAGGGGAGATCAAGGGAGGGGTGAGAGTCCAGGGGTGCGGGGAGGGAATCCTGGGGGGGAGCCGAAGAGGGAGGGGTAGTCCAGGGAGGAGGGCAGGTCCAGGGACGGCGACAAGGAGGCAGGGGCAGAGGAACTGGAGGCAGAGGAAAACAGGGGTCAAAAATAAGTAACAAAGAAACTCTGAAGAGCGCACGAGAACAAATAGCTGAGGACTGACTGTTACCGCAGAGAAGACTGTAAAGTTCTGGCAGCGATGAGTGAGGAGACCAGGGTTTTTGAGCCGGTGAGTGATGAGGTGATGTGTTGCAGCTGTGTCCCCTGCACACCTGTCGCGAATCCCTGGAGCACTGCCTGAGAGGGAGAGAGAGACACCCACACTGGGAGGGGCAGGGCAGAATGCAACATAGTTGGCGTGGCAGACAATTACTGCCCGATCTAATGTGTATAACTGAATAAAACAGTCAATTGATCTAAAGGTAAAAAGTGTTCATTTTCATGTTAGGAGAGCGACGCTGTGGTCTCATGGTTAGTAACGCTGCCTATGGTGCAGGCGACAGGGCTTCAATTCCCGAAGTTCACAAAGTAGCGCAACAAATAAATTATTATTTTTATTGGGTGTAATCCCCCCAGGCACAGAAAGAAAGTGGCTTCAGTTGAAAATTAAGCATAAGAATATTGCGCAAATACGTTGACTAAGGCGTATGATTTTAATCATATTTCACATATTAAACAGTAAATATAAGCAGGTATTTAAACACAGGAATGTACTTAAACATTTCATAAATCTCCCGTTCGCAAAAACACTACATCCGCAAAGAATCTGGTTGCGGATTATGTCCGCGATATGAAATGTTGAAAATGTCGGAGAATATTGTTTAGATAATATCTAATGTGATTGAAAGGAAAGGTAATCAAAATCCTCTCCCAACGCAAAGCTGCTAGAATCACTTTTATTTCCATATCGATTAGGTTGACGATGAAAGGACGGCACATTTCTTTCAGAGTTGGTTCAGATTCTGGAAAAAGGCGGAGACATGTAGGGAGAAACTCAGGGTTTGTTGAAGCAAACCTGCTAGCGAGCAGGTTAGGTTCACGGAGCATGTTACCCGGGTAACTGACTCAGATTTATGCTGAACTGGCTTTGTGAAACCGAAAAACCAGAGTTTCCCTCATCTCAGGGTTAACTAACTCAAGGTTTTCACCAAACCTGCTTTGTGAAACGGACCCCTGGTGAAACCTGAACCTAACCCTGGACTCTGAACCTATGGACTCTGAACCTAACTCTCAACTCTGAACCTAACCCTGGACTCTGAACCTAACACTGGACCCTGAACCTAACCCTGGACTCTGAACCTAACCCTGGACTCTGAACCTAACTCTCAACTCTGAACCTAACCCTGGACCCTGAACCTAACCCTGGACTCTGAACCTAACGCTGGACCCTGAACCTAACCCTGGACTCTGAACCTAACCCTGGACCCTGAACTTAACCCTGGACACAGCTGAATCAAAGGAGAGACTCAATGAAGTCTCAATTAAATAATCAACTGATTTTAAAGTTATTAACATTTTATTTACACTTCTACAGCGTGGGACAACAGTGTAATGTTAGCAATGCTGATTAATATATTTTTTTAACACTCTAGAATACACCTGTTAGAACCAAGTAGTTAAGTTGTGGTTTCGATTCAATTTCATAGCTAATTTGTTTTTTACTAAACCTAATTATATAGTTTCCCACTGAGCAATTCTAAAATGTTTAAATAGATGAATATTAGACATCTATTTTAAATTCTGGTTATTCGGGGTTGAAAAGTCTCAAATCAAAGTTACTAGTTTACCTCTCCAACAAGTATATGTTATGGTTTTGTTTTGGTGTCCTCAAGTCTATTCTCTGAGGAAGAAACCTGTGAATGTTAAAATCTCCAAATCCTGGCTGAATGCTCTTAATGTATGGGCAATAAAAGGGCAGTGGTCCTGTTGGCAGGCCCAGCTGGCCACCAAGAGGCCACTCTTTGTTGACTTGTCTGATAGAAATCTGCACTGACATTTCCGTCTTCTTTCTATCTGAAAGAGCCCAGGACTGACATTCCAGCTAAGCATTTCAAAGGCCCAGTCAAATAGCTCTGTTTGATATTGAGTGAGGCCAGCCTCCTGGGTACCGTGAAGAAAGACCAGGAGCATGTAAGACCGAGACCATTTCAACAAAGCAGCAATAGCAGTACAGTGACCCAAATACAAGACCTCTGTGAACTTTATAAACTCTCCAACTGAAAAAGTCCCAAATATCTAGGGCTTTGAAAGATTTCAGGTAGAGACATGAACATGTGACTTTGTATCCAGAGAGTTCAAAGAGAAAGTCAACCCTTTGGTACATTTCTCAGCTCAGAATTGAAATTCTCAAAATTACTTTTTCAATTGTCATCATCATAGTGCATCATAGTGCACATCAAAAAAGCAGTTTATCATTTCGTTGAAATGCTTTGCTACATCCATGCAAATTTAAGCATTAGTTCAGCGCAAGTTGTCATAATATGTCAAGCATATTTGTATACATTTCCATGAGACTTTTTTTCTAAATCTATCCTGAATTGCTAAAATTGCTCCCAGGTGAATCATGACTTTCTCTGACGAAGGGAAATGTGTGAAGCATTAGATCGACTAATGATCAACCAGTTTTCTGAAATAGCTCAAAGGTGCATATCATGAACCATCAACAGGCAAGGATATATATATTTAGCCCTGTGACCCTTATTTTCATTCATTTATATGCAGACATTAAAATGTTTGTTGTTAATAACCATTCATGTAATGTAACTATGTTTAAAATGTGTCAGAGTTATATGTTAAACATTCATTTTATTCATTATTCATTTTATGTCTCGTTTACTTCAACAACCTTATTGTGTTCAGTCACACTCTGGAAGAACATGAAGAGCATCTTCTGCGTGTACTTGACCACCTAGCAGAGGTCGGCTTGAAACATTCCCTGGATAAGTGCCAATTTTGCCAGCCGAAAGTAAAGTATGTGGGACATATTGTGTCCGCAGCAGGCATTGCGACTGACCCTGACAAAATCAAGGCTGTAGCACAGTGGCAGCCGCCCACCCACTTGAAGTCGCTGCTGTCATTTCTGGGGTTTTGTGGTTATCGCAAGTTCATCAAAGGGATACCCTCCTGTAAGTATTAAATCCAATGTTAATGACTATTATCGAACATCTGAACCCTTTGGCGAGCGCTGGACCCCAGCATGTACAGATGCATTTTGTCAAATCATCCAGCCTCACCAGTGCTCCAGTGTTGGCTTTTGCCGATGCGACAAAGCCTTACATCCTACACGTGGATGCCAGCCTAAACGAGCTTGGCGCAGTCCTCAATCAAGAATACCCTGACGGGTTGCGACCTGTGGCATTTGCTAGCCGTAAGTTATGCCCATCAGAGAGAAACTACCCTATCCACCAGCTTGAATTTCTGGCCTTGAAGTGGACCATAGTAGATAAGTTTCATGACTATCTCTATGGTGCCAGATTTACAGTGAGAACGGACAACAACCAACTCACCTATGTGCTCACAACTGCAAAGTTGAGCGCTACTGGCCATAGGTGGTTGGCTAACTTAACTACATATGACTTTGACATTAAGTATAAGCCCGGCAGGGAAAACGTGGATGTTGACTGGTTGTCCAGGAACGCCATGGAAGAGGACGATGGATGGAGACACATCCCTCAAGCAGGTGTTAAAGGGATAGTTCAGAATTTTGGACATAAGACCTATTTTCCAAGTGAGCCGGTGTGTTCGAGACGTAAGGAGATGTTTTCAAGAAATTTCATTCAGTTCTTCTAGTTGCCGAGTTCGCTTATGCTATGGCTAGTGCAAGTCAATCGTTCTTAGCTAGCATGGCATTAAAAATAGTCTTGCCCACTCCACAGTGCACCCGAGGCAAATCCATTGTAACGGCAGACTATCGATGTACATATGTGTTGATAGAATGTTTTAAATAAAACCAACCTTGCATTTTTAAGGATTTATGTCTCAGCAGCAGCAGCAGCGTGTCATACTTCCTAGTAGGCTATGGCAGCGGTGGAGTGATATCACCTAGCACTTATAAGTTACCGGTTCTATAATAGTTTGTTTACCTGCTGTCATTGCTACAGACGCAGAGTAGCCTGCAGTGCTACTTTCTTCAATCTCACAGAAATGGACACTTTTGGAGAATATACTGAAACTTTTGAAGTTTTGAGTTTTTTTCCACCCAAACCCAACCGTACCTGTACGAGCTTGAATATACAGAGGAAGAATTGCGCGAGAGGGATGCTCAAAGGGCAGAACGTGAACGAGCATCTGTGGAGACCGAGATAGCTGAAGCTGAGAACCGGGACCGAACAAACGGAGACTGGTGGTGCCAGGAGGGAATCCGGTTTACGGGTCTATGGATGAAGCAGAGGTCCGGCTTCGCGGTGCGTAATTGTGGCTTCGCGCGGCTGTGAGCTGCCCGGTGTTTGAGTGAGCTCCAAGGGCTTTTCAGACAGCCTTTGGGGCACAAGTGCAGAGAGTTCGGCGGTGTTGAGCCGCGTGTTTACTGGTTGGATTGCGAGCGGCGCGTCTTAGAGTTTTAAGTCTGACGGAGAGTCCGCATGTGGGGATTTTCGTGGCCGTGGGCTGCCCGGTGTTTGAGTGAGGACCAAGGGCTTTTCACCCAGCTCTGAGGGCACGAGGCCCGAATATTTGGCGGTGTTCATGTGTCTATTTACCGGAGGGAATCCCCACAACGCGTCCGAGGGTTTACGGTTCTCCGGACGGACCAGGTTCGCGGTGCGTAATTGTGGCTTTGCGTGGCCGAGGGCTGCCTGGTGTTTGAGTGAGCTCCGAGGGCTTTTCAGACAGCCTTGGGGGTATAAGTGCCGACAGTTTGGCCCGGTTCGATTGCCTATTTACGGCCAGTATTTCGGGCTGCGCGTCTTACAAGTTTTGAGTCCGACGGAGCAAAGTTCTGCTGCTGCTGAAGGGAAACTAGTTCCTCAAAAAATTGATTATTCATGCGATGCGAGGTTAGTTTTGTTTCAAATATTATTCTATCAACACACATATGTACATCGACAGTCTAGTGTTTTAATGGATTTGCCTCAGGTGCACTGTGGAGTGGGCAAGACTGTTTTTAATGCTTTTCTAGCTAAGAACCATTGACTCGCGCTAGCTATAGCATAAGCGAACTCGGCAACTAGAAGAACTGAATGAAATTTCTTGAAAACGTCTCCTTACGTCTCGAACACATAGGCTCACTTGGAAAATAGGTCTTATGTCCAAAATTCTGAGCTATCCCTTTAAAGCTCTTTGTCGGCAATTTAGTGTCACTCAATCATCTGACATACCTAACCATCTCATATACCAATTGGGAGTTCCCCCAAGTATCATCCTACCTGCTTACTTTTTAGCCACTCAGCTTGGAGTGAGTACTTTGGAACAGCTAAGCAACGAGAAGCTGCGCAAAGCACAAGATTTGGACCCTGTCATCAGTATTGCCAAACAAGCTGTACAAAGTGGAGTCTGGCCTGTGACCTCCAAAAGCCACCCTCCAGATATTGCTTTGCTGCAACGAGAAAGCAGCAGGCTTATCATAAAGTCAGGTCTGTACAGGAAAACCACCAGACCAGTGGGCGGGCAGATTTTCCAACTAATCCCCCCCAGTGAGCACCGTTGTAAAGTGCTCAAGTCTGTTCACGATGATTCTGGCCATCTGGGAGTTGACCGCACCACTGACCTGGTAAAATACAGATTTTACTGGCCAAAAATGGCCTCTGACATTTCCCAGTACATCAAGAACTGTGGTCGGTGTGTCGCTTGTAAAACGTTACCTCACAGGGCCACACCTTTGAAACAGATAACCAGCAATGGTCCACTCGACCTAGTGTGTATAGACTCTGTCTATAGAGCCAGATTCAAAGGGTTTGACCAACGTCCTGGTGGTAACAGACCACTTTATGCGATATGCACAGGCTTATGTGACTAAAGATCAAAGAGCAACAACCGTCGCCAAGGTGCTGGTCGAGACATTTTTTGTACATTATGGCTTGCCATCCAGAATCCATTCAGACCAAGGGCGCAACTTCGAGAGTCGCCTCATCAAAGAGCTCTTGGGAATGTTAGGCATCAAAAAATCCAGAACAAATCCATATCACCCTCAAGGTGACCCGCAGCCAGAGCGTTTTAACCGAACACTCTTGTCTATGCTCGGTACTCTCCAACCCAGTCAAAAACAAAAATGGAGCCAATACGTCAGTTCGCTCCTCCACGCCTTCAACTGTACCCGTAACGACGCGACTGGCTACTCTCCATACTACTTAATGTTTGGGCGTGAAGCTCGTCTGCCCATTGATCTGTGTTTTTGGACTTCCCCTGATGGGGATGACTGTAGTAACTACTTACAGTATGTTGACAAACTGAAAAGTGACCTGAAAAGGGCATACGAGTTAGCAGTGACAGTAGCTGACAAGTCGCATGACAAAAACAGAGTGAGAGACCAAGTGTTAGAGATGGGGGATTGTGTGCTTGTACGAGCTCTAGGCTTGCCAGCAAAGCACAAGCTTGGTGATAAATGGCATTCTGACCCTTATGTTGTTGTTGAAAAACTGCCAAACCTACCTGTGTACCAAGTAAAACTTGAAAAGGGAAGAGGCACGGTCAAGACACTGCACCGGGACCACCTTTTACCTATAGGGTATCTGGTCAGGTTTCCCTAGGAGGTAGCGGTGGATGGGCTACCGCAGAGGCCAGTCACACGATTGCATGAAAAGGAAAAGTCAATTGAAAATCAAAACGAGGGAGAATATTCGGAAGATGAGGATGAACACTGTAACCTACCTGCTGACCGGAGGGAGGACCTCTTATTTGCCCTTGATCTGCTGGCAGATCAGTTAAATAGAGATGTTCTCCTGGACCATACAACACTTGCAGGTGTATTTCAGCCTAACATTGGTGAAGAGGAAGTTGAAGTGGATATTGAGGAGGTTGTGGATACAATCCCGGAAGGACAAGATGAAGAGCAGACTGAGCAATTGCAAAGGGACACTGTGGTGGACACGGGTCTAGAAGGGGGAGAGCTCCTCTCTATTAGTCAGTCTCAAAGTAGTGCTGAGCCTGTTTGTAACCGTCCCGCCCGTAGACAAGTGAAGCCAGTTGTTCGGTTAAGCTATGAAAGGCCTGGCCATCCCACCAATAAACCTATTATAATTGTACATAGAGGATTGAGAATCACTATTAAAAGAGACTCCCCATTGCTTTATCCAAGTTGGGGTAATGATACAACACATAATTATGACCCTAGTCTGTAGCATACATGCCAGACAATGATATTGACATAAATACCGGACGTATGTAAACTTTTGTGATGAGGGCATCAACACCTTTTAGAAAGGGGAGGATGTAGCCCTGTGACCCTTATTCTCATTCATTTATATGCAGACATGAAAACTGTTCTTGAAATGTAACTATGTTTAAAATGTGTGAGAGTTATATGTTATACATTCATTTTATATACAGTTAAGTCAGAGCGAAAAGAAGAGTGGTGTTCCACAATCATTCATGGTTGGTTGTCTGCACAAATACCCAAAGACCACGTTTGTTTGTGGGGCAGTGAAGCATCTTTTATTCTCTCATCTCTTTTGGTATGTTTGTAGTCCTGAACCAATCCTGTCCTCACCTTGTTCAAGGAGGAGGTGTTTAGCGTCACCTCCGTGCCGCTGCAAGGTTAGCGACGGGGCAGAAGTGGCATTCGAGCAGGATAGCTGTAACGCTAAAAGTAAAACTCCTAACTTCCAAGACTGACGGAGAGTCGTTCTGTAGGTGATGTGTGTGAACTCTGAGAAGCTGCCAGAGGACCGGACATTTGCCGTTAGAGGGAGACAGTGAGGACCAGGAGAGCCCTGGACCATTGGAGAGAGACTGTAGCTGCTGTACATGAACGTGGTTCGCCGCCGCGTGTGCTGCTGCAACTGCAACTTGCCATTGCCCTCCCCCCATTCCCCAATCTTCATCTCTGACTGTTGTGGACTTGTGAGTACACTTCTAACTGTGAACGTGCTTTTAAATGCTGGCTAAACCCAGTGAACTGGGCCTTTCGTTTCTGGCCTCAATGCTCACGAGCATCGACCAGGCCCGCAATGTTTTCTTTTATTTACATTTAATAGTCCGGTGTGAATGAGTGTGGGCTGTGGACATTTCAGTAATTCTGATTTGACCTGTTTTCTGTGTATTCATCACGGGACATTTGTCAAGCTACCAGAGCATATTGTGAAAGAGTTTTGAACACTGTTATTATTGCATATATAAAGGTCAACAGTGAACCAGTTAACTATTTTCCGAATACTTTGTAATAAATAAGACTGGTTGTTTCACTTAAATCCTGTGTTGTAATTGCAAAGGTGATACTCTCTATATATTAAGTGATAACAGGTTAGCGCAAACTTTTATTTTCAAGGGGAAGTACCAAAATGTGTGTCTACTTCTAGACAGTTATTGGAGGCACTGCCAAGTTATTTTATATCACTTACCCAGTTATCACAGGTACAAAGCGCCAACTTACGACAAACTAAGGCCCCGTCCAATTTTACTACAACACCCTTGGGGCCCTAGTTTCGTAGACCAGGCGTAGTCAGCGCGCAGTGCACCTGCGCCACGCCGACGGTGTGTGTCCGCCTGGACTTTGCAAGTTTCGTGCACAGCACAGGCCACTATAGAAATTGTAGGCGCATTTTAGGCATGTCTATCACAAAACAGGGTCAGGGTGCACAGCAGTAGACATAATAAACGAGCCGGCCGGGCCATTCATCATCATCATCACCGTCTTCATCATCTGCGCTCCACAGCTGCACCGGATTCCCCATCCAACACCAGAACCGGGACACCGGGACCTCTCATGCCGCTCAGACCAGCTGCAGCCCCAGCTCCGGTTCCAGCTCGCGGCAAAGCTGCGCGTTTCCACGGACAACAGGCTGCCGAGGCGCGAGACCAGGCACGAGCTGCTGTATTTTTTTTTATGATTTTTTCAGGCATAGACGCATTTTATTAGCAGTGGATAGATATGAAAAACAGGAGAGAGAGAGAGAGAGAGAGAGAGATGTTTTGGTCCGAGAGGTCCAAGTTTCAGCTGTGTTAATTCAGTCAGGCTGAGTTTCCGTTATGCGTGCCATCCGCCTTTGATCTGACGTCAGATGTGACGGAACAATCTATATAGATATAAATTCACGTGTTGATTCAATTAGTTGCATTAAATAGTGTTTTTTGTGATTATTTATTGCATTTAAATGTGCCTGGAACTGTGGAAACCTGCCTGTGAGGTCTTGGTGACGTGTGCGGACTGCTCGCCGGTCAGCCAAACTGCCACTCCGCCAGCTGTAATTCACCTTGTGCCAAGAGTTGAAGCCTAATTGGCGGAGTTTCAGGAGCAGGTCCACACCTCAACAGCGCCAACTTCCGCACTTCTATAAATAACCACCTGACCCTCTCCTCCGCTTCGCTCTCGTATTCTGCGATCGCTCTCATATCCTGCGCTCGCTCTCGTGTTCGTTCACTCTCATGTTCGGCCAGAGACGAGTGAACGCGACTTCGCCTCGAGTGCAACCAAACTTTCGCAGAGCAAACACCAGCTTTGGCTCACCTCGCAGCTTAACTCACCTTACCACGGATTTCGTCTCTCCATCCCCGGCCGCCGACGATCCTTTCCATTGAGATCAGGACCATAATCCACCAGCTGATGCCACCTCCGTACCCAAGACCCCGACTTCAGTGGCTCAAACGACGTCCAGGACGCAAGCAACTTCGAAGAAAACCAACTCCGTCTCATCCACGCCCACCTCCTTTAGGAGCTTGGAGAGGATGAGGAAACTCACGGACAGAACGTCGCCGGAGTTCGCCGAACCCTTCGCCTCCGAACATCACTCCAGCCTCCTGCCATCGTCCCGACAACACCGGCCGAACAACTCGCCAGTCGCAGCGTCACCACACTCCAGCAAGATACCCGACCAGTTTCAATCTTCAAAGAATCTCCAACCGGAAAGACGCCAAAAGACGTTCCATCGATCGGACAATAAAGCAAACTCCACACTCGTGGCTGCTCGTTCCGTCAATACCAGGTCGCTTCCGGGTGACGTCATCACGCACACCCGTACAGGCCGTGACGTCGACGCTCTTGTTAAAGGGACAGTACTGGTAGAATTTGCTTTCACTGTGTTGCCTTTAGACTAGTACTTTTTCACCGAACCCATATAAATCACTGGTCGTGCTCATGAGTACAGAGTGACTTTTCAAACTGTTGCGTGGCACCGGCCCGCCCGTGGGCCGTTTTGCACTAGTTTCGCATTCATTCCATTTAATCGCATATTACTTCGAATGTGTCTGCGTCATATTATACATAATTTGAAAGCTGCGAGTCTCGTGAATCGAACGAAACAAGCCCTTTTAGGCTCACGGAAACGCATCAAAAGCAAACACAGCGTGCGTGCAAGGAGCGCAAAAAAAAAAGCCGAAGGACAAAACTCAAACACGATTCATGTTACATTTCCGTAAGTTAACGTCCGAGACAGCTGACCAGTAAGGCTGGGTTGTGTGAAAGTTTAAATTCCGTACGGGGCAGTCCCAGCCCAAGAAGATAAAATGTGTCCAGCACCCGGAAACGGAGTTCTTTCCGACCGAGATCTTGCGGGAGCCCTGCCATTCCGAGCCCAGGCCCGCCATACTTTACTGTGGCCTGAACAAATTCTATTTTCATGAACTGAAGATTTCTTCGGTTTATCCTTGGGCTTCCAACAAAAGAACCGGGGGCTAATAGTACCATCAAATAACACAGCCAGACAATGAGGGGGGCGTGGCTAGGCCGCAATGGAGTGAGCAGTGTTCGACGTGAGCTCCCGTTAAACCTCTATTTTAACTGAAAAATTTAATCCCTCTCATACAACAGTAAACTTTCACTAAACTCCACCGGATAGTGGAAGAAAACAACGCTGGTACCCTGATGGACAAGAGGCTGAAGAAATTTAAGTATTCTGGGCCCTCCAAAACAAGGCCCAATACCTTCCCGGTCCAGAGTGCTACCAAGAGCCCAGCTAAACAAGTGACTGACGTTGCACCTTCACCTGCCTCGGGAAAGATGGACGCTAAAGGCTTGAAGTCAGAAATCCTTCTATCTCTGAAAGCGGACATTTCAATGGTGGTAAAGTAAGAGCTGAGAAATGCCTTCGCTGATGATTTCGAAATGCTCAAGAACGAGCTGAAGGCGGTGAAAACAGAGATAATAAATAACACTGTGGCGCTGAAGTCCGAGATCGAGCAGGTGAAAGTTAGCGTCAAAGAGGTAGAGGGGGCTATCAGCTTGGTCAGATGAAGTGGCTACGTTACAAAAAACTGTGAGTGAGATGAAGGCAGAAATGGCAGAACTGAAAACAAAGAATGAGGATATGGATGGGCGGATGAGGAGATGCAATATAAGAATCATTGGTGTACCCGAAACTCTCGACTCCAGCACCATAACCGCTGTATCGAAGTTGCTAACTGAGGTGCTACAGTTGGACAAAGAGCCGATGATCGACCGCTCGCACCGGAGCCTAGGGCCGAAGAAGCCGGGCGGAAAACCTCGCGCCATCGTTGCTAAGCTACATTATTACCAATATTGTGTCCAGATACTGCGACGCGCTCGCACCCGGGGCCCACTCCGTTTCAACAGGGAACCAATAACCATCTTCCCGGACTACACAGCAACTGTGGCTAAAGCTCGGGCTGCATTAACAGAGGTGAGGAAGCTGCTTCGCGACCGAAAGGGAGTCCGGTATGGGATTCTGTTTCCAGCGCGACTTCGGATCACGCACAGAGGGGAGGACAGGGAGTTCACTGACCCAGACAAAGCTATGGTCTATGTCTAGAAGAATATTATCCCATCCACGGAGGCCGGAGAATGTGCGTGAGACTGATCATCTTAACTAAATATATAGCATTTGACCTACGGATTTGTTGACCATGTTTATACTGTGCCAGATGTCATCATGTACAAATTCATAACTGTTGGGGACCTAACCGTTAGGACTACATAATGCGGCCTACAAAAGCCTACACATGCGGCCAGGACAAAGGAACAAAGGAGATTAAAAACGACACCGCATTTTAGTTTCACTTCTCACCCAGGTGAGAAATGTGACGTCACAACAGGCACCCCAGGTGGTCCCTGGGGAGCTTTATAAACCGAAGCCGCCTAGAGAACGCTCTCTTACTGCTCTTACTCCTCTTACTCTCTGGCTCCCACTCCTACCCGGGCGCTGGTTCCAGCGCTTCCATCGCAACACCACGTTGCCACGGGAGGCGACCCCTCCACCAACAGGAGGTGGACACGGCCCCGCAGCCACCGCTGCAACAAGAGGAACCAAGCCGGTTCCTGCCGTCCAGCTACCAGACGCTGTCTGAAGTAAGCTGACTTAATCGCCAAGCCGCGATTATATCGCCGTCCGTGGAAGAAAGAAACACGGACTGTTTTCTTTATTCGAGTTTGACCAACGAGAGGAAACCCGCTCCGCTCTCGCCTGGACTAAGCCGACTCGTCACGTCTCCCGCTGACGCCGGGACACAAATTACCGTCGCGAACGCCAGGACGGATTCGCAACCTACGCAACGACACCAGTAAGAGGCTATCAGTCTGGGCAGAGACATAAGTGATGTTAGGTAATAAGGCTTTGTTAACTGCAGTGTTATTGATTGTGATCATTATTACTGATTTTAATAAACCTTATTATATTATAACGAGCGGTCTCTTGTGCTTGTTGTGTATATGTCACTGGATAACAGCAGGTTGTGAAGGCTAGTGCTTGAATTCACGCCTTTTTAATTGTTAGATTGTTTTTATACTTCTATGCCAATGATCACGATGATTGGCATTTGAGTATAAAACCTTTATATTGAGACAGAATACAGTTTTCGGTTATCTTTTCCCTGATCCCAGGGTGGTGCCCTGTTTATTCATGATAATATCATGATAGTATATTAAATATAATTATTAACATCGATAATCATATCGACATTAATAATTAACTGTTGATAACCAAATCTGCTCCTGCTACAACCCCAACATAAATGACGCCCCGTGTGAGGCCTTCTTAAACCAGCTTTATCCAGAGATTTATGCACAATAAGCTAAAAAATATAGTAATAATAACAATTATAGGAATTGTTGTTATTGATATCATTGTTTAGAAACCGATGTTCAAGGATCGATTTGTTTGCTCCCTGTTACTATTTGCCAAGCAAATACAGTGGAGGGTTGCATATGCATGTTGTGATTAGCCATTTATTGTTTAAACAAACTACGCAGGGTTAGGGATACTAAGACGTGTTATAACACTGTTATTACTCACCAGAGATGCTAGAGACACCTCATTGACAGTCCACAGGCTGTAGAAGAGTACTAACATTTCCCTTGTAAGTCACAGGTCGACACAGCTCACCTGTGCACCCACATCAGTATAAATACATTCTTTTTGCGATTAACACCAAACAAGTGAAGCCACCGTATTCTCCCTTTACTAGAAGTAGAGCAGAGAATAGAGCCACAGAGTGTACCAACTCTGTGAACGTTGAAATTGTACATTGCTATTTCCACCACGGGTTCTAGCTCGAGTCAAAATTTCAAAATAATTCCCTAACTGTTCCTGCCGTGCATTTCAGTTAGCGTGCCTTTGGCAAAGAATTAAGTTAACAGCCTACAGTAAGTCTGAGTTGCTGTATAGAATCATTAGAGGGTGAAGCTGACCTCTCTAAATGAGAACCACCAGTCACCTTATCAGGTGATTTGCATAACCCCCCTCCTTTCTCTCCAGACACAATGGAGACCCCCTGCAAACAGTTCATCTCATCTGTGGCACAGAGCCTTCAGACAGGCTACTCTGAGTTTTTGCAGAAACTAAATCTCAGTGAGTGCCAAGAGGAGATTGACTCGTTACTGAACAGCAGATCTGATGAAGTATCATCATCTAAGGGTCCATTGTTAAAATGCTTGCTCCTGACTTTTTACAAACAAACCTGTCTCTTGGTTCAGAGTAAATCTGCCCTAGAGAAAAAAGTGGTAGCACTAGAGGAGCAAAGTGCTTGTCGCCTCCATGACGCTCAAGCAGCAGACATGAGAGCCATGCGTTATTTAGATGTCCTGCACACCACAGAGTCCCAGTTTTTGTCCTACAAGAACAGGTGGTCGAAGTCTAAACCAGAATGTCCTCCCTCAGCAGACTCGCCCAGTCAGTGTGATTCAGGCTTCTCCGACTCCCACTCTTTTTGTAGTGAAAATACGACTCCCCCAGCATGCAGAAGATGGGAACAGTTACCAGCGGACACAAAGTCCTTAAGACAAACTCCACTGAGAGACAGCGGTAACGGCCACGCAGCTTCCCATTGCTCCGACAGACAGCGAAGAAACCAGCAGCGGAACTTACACAAGTTCTCCTTCAAAATCTTCCTATCTTTTGAACAAACCTGTAATTGGCGACGTGCCTCCTCAACCTAGCTTAGTCCCGCCTTCACCAGGAAGGACGCCACAGCGCTTCCGCTTTGAAGAGCTTGAGAGCATGGCTAAAGATATTCAACATTTTGATCCCGACAACTCGAACCATAATATTGACGAATATTTGAGAGAGTTAGACAGACTGCTGATTGATCTCCCCCATGCCTCCTCACGGGAGAAGCTCAGACTAGTCTGGAAGACCACAACCAGACATGTCCGCAGTTTCATAGGAACGCTTGCACCCAGAACCCAGGACCGATACCCCAGGCTTTGTGCAGCACTCCGGAAGGAGTATAGCCGGGACTGGGATCCCGCCGCCGCTACGATTGGTGCCCTCGCCGTTGTACACGAGGAGCAGGAATCACCCACGGAGTACTATTGGCGCTTCAGGGCCGCCTATACTCAGGGCCGTAATTCCCCAGGAGTGGAGGAAGAGCCTGCCTTCAAGGCCCTCTTCCTGCATAACCTACACGAAAGTTTGCGCTACGATGTCACCATGCACTGCAGGACACACCGACTCTCCATGCAAGAGATTCGTAATTACGCACAGATGGCTTGGGAAACCCACTTAGCGCGCAAACTTAAAAGCCAGCCCGCTAACTTCGACACATCTGCGTCCTTAAAGCATAGCCCTCATAACAGAGCGAAAGGGGGTGAGTGGTCAGCACGCCCCAGGAATCAGACAAAACCAAGGAACGAGAGTAACTCCCAAACATCCGCCGCCTTAAAGCATAGCCCTCATAACAGCGCGAAAGGGGGTGAGCGGCCAGCACGGCCCTGGAATCAGACAAACTCCCAAACTGACGAAGATAGGGATCCGTGCGACTCAATCGAGAAGCTGATAAAAACGATAGCGCTATGGCGTGACGTGACCCAACCATCACTAAACCCTCCCCAGAAGCCTGGTAAGAGACGGCGTGGGGATACTGAGCATCACCGACATGCCCCCCAACTGCGTCGAGACGGGCATTCACACAGAAATAATAGGAAGCCCTACTCCGAAATTCTGTCCCAGTCACGTGAACCAGCAGTGTACAAACATGACAACTCAGATAATGACAGCGCCTCTGATATTTCCTCTGTTTCTGGCTACATGGAGCGTTACAGCCCTGAGCCACAACATAGTAAATGGCTAACTTAAATCTTCTCCAGGAGTAAACCAAACGACCACTAACCCCTTCTCCTCTTCCTCGCTTTCCTTTTCCTCCTTCGTTCCATTTTCATAGTTGGGGTGTGTCCTGTTTGAAACTACCTGAGTGTAATGACAATGTTGATGTTTGTGAAAATTGTGTCTTAGCAGATGCTTGATATTGGTTAGACGGTTAGAAATCTCTGCCCAGACCGTAGAAATCTCTGCCCAGACCTTGCCTCAATCTCTGCCCAGACAATGCCTCCATCAAGTTATGGACTTTAACCTGAATGACTGTTTAACCTCTTTTCCATGGAATATACAGACTGTTTGGACTCCCACGTGTTTCAAGGAATACATGGACGGTTCGGCCCTTATGTTGCTCCGAAGGTTGCGTCCCACACCTCAACCTTCAGACCAAAAGGGGGACTGTTGGGGACCTAACCGTTAGGACTACATAATGCGGCCTACAAAAGCCTACACATGCGGCCAGGACAAAGGAACAAAGGAGATTAAAAACTACACCCCATTTTAGTTTCACTTCTCACCCAGGTGAGAAATGTGACGTCACAACAGGCACCCCAGGTGGTCCCTGGGGAGCTTTATAAACCGAAGCCGCCTAGAGAACGCTCTCTTACTGCTCTTACTCCTCTTACTCTCTGGCTCCCACTCCTACCCGGGCGCTGGTTCCAGCGCTTCCATCGCAACACCACGTTGCCACGGGAGGCGACCCCTCCACCAACAGGAGGTGGACACGGCCCAGCAGCCACCGCTGCAACAAGAGGAACCAAGCCGGTTCCTGCCGTCCAGCTACCAGACGCTGTCTGAAGTAAGCTGACTTAATTGCCAAGCCGCGATTATATCGCCGTCCGTGGAAGAAAGAAACACGGACTGTTTTCTTTATTCGAGTTTGACCAACAAGAGGAAACCCACTCCGCTCTCGCCTGGACTAAGCCGACTCGTCACGTCTCCCGCTGACGCCGGGACACGAATTACCGTCGCGAACGCCAGGACGGATTCGCAACCTACGCAACGACACCAGTAAGAGGCTATCAGTCTGGGCAGAGACATAAGTGATAGTGTAGGACATGCTTGTAATTCTTGTTAATGTGTTTTCATTCTGATCGCGGACCACCGAGTCCGTTTGTTCATGTGCTGCTGTATTTGAATACTGATCGTGGACCCACGCAGCTGGGTTGGTTTCTGTAACAGTGTTTTCGACTAACCTCCGCCATATTCGCGAGCTCAGAAAGCCTCTACTATCAGTTAAAAAACCGGTCTCGCGGAATAAACGCCAGTTCATTCACGCGAGCCCGTGTGATAGCGGCACGCTTTCTGTCCCTCAGAAATATCGCGCGCGCATTCCTCCCCTCTCTTTGTTTGTGTCCCGCAAACGCACACACATCCTCCGCCAGCTGTTTCCAGCTGCGGACATTAAGGACATAGCTCCACCTCTCTCTCTCTCGCTACTCCCTCCATCTTCAGTGGCTCCGCCCCTGAACGCCGTGAGGAAAAGCTCCATCTGGTGGTCGCGC
Organism: Chelidonichthys spinosus; assembly: GCA_029853015.1. NCBI lineage: Eukaryota > Metazoa > Chordata > Actinopteri > Perciformes > Triglidae > Chelidonichthys > Chelidonichthys spinosus. The sequence continues at coordinate 2,446,570 of CM056840.1, forward strand.
CCGACCATATCTCTCTCTCTCTCTCTCTCTCTCTCTCTCTCTCTCCACGCACACACACACACACACTCTCCACGTGTGTCTTCTGTAGCTTAGCTTTGTGTGTTAGGTAGTTAGGTAATAAGGCTTTGTTAATTGCAGTGTTATTGATTGTGATCATTATTACTAAACTTATCATATTATAACTAGCGGTCTCTTGTGCTTGTTGTGTATATGTCACTGGATAACAGCAGGTTGTGAAGGCTCGTGCTTGAATTTCACGCCTTTTTAATTGTTAGATTGTTTTTATGCTTCTATGCCAATGATCACGATCCTTGGCATTTGAGTATAAAACCTTTATATTGAGACTGAATACAGTTTTAGGTTATCTTTTCCCTGATCCCAGGGTGGTGCCCCGTTTATTCATGATTATATCATGATAGTATATTAAATATAATTATTAATATCGATAATCATATCGACATGAATAATTAACTGTTGATAACCAAATCTGCTCCTGCTACAACCCCAACATAACACAATGTTTACGTTTTCTATATTGTTCCACTTGCTTATTGGTACTGCTGACCAGCGTGAAATGTGTGCGCTGACATACTATTTCAGGTACTACTAAAGTACTTGTTTTCTGTTTTTACTTAAAGGTTATCATGAGTTAAAATGAAAGTCATGCTGTTTCAGTTCCTGATTATTATTATTATTATTATGGGTTAAGTGGGTCGGCCACATTTGGTTATTTGTGAGAGACATTACACTTGACACAGTGTTATTTAAGGAAGTTAATGCTGTATAGTCTTGATATTCGGCATGATTAATAGATTCTCTCCCAAGAATCATAACCTAAGTTTACTGTGCATTATACCGAGAAATGTATTACTTTACACTTTACTATTCCTTATTATCTCTTTGTTGGAGGCTTGACGGGAGCCCCAGCGCTTAGTTTTATACCTCCCAACCACAAACACTTAATGTGTGGATTTTTCTCTGGGGGTTGTAGTAATCACCTTGTTCACGTTGGTGATAGAGGGCGGGTAACTACTGGGCCTATCTGCGAATTCATGCTACTCTGGCAGACTTTTATGTTTCTTTGTTTTTGTGTCTTTGGGTTTCATATATGGTGCTCACTTCTCTGTATACACAATATGGCCAATATAAATAATACATGAGGTTATGATGGTTGTCCTGGTAACTTCATAAGTTGGAATGTTAAATCACTTAATCATCCAGTGAAATTTAAAAAAATATTCTCACACATAAAACAGCTAAGGGCAGATATTGCATTCTTACAAGAGACCCATATACGATCTTGTGATAGTTCTCGCCTTGCTAGGGGATGGGCTGGCCAGGTGTATCAATCCAATTTCTGCTCAAAGGCTAGGGGTGTTGCTATTATGATAGGTAAAAATGTACAGTTCACGGCATCTCATGTGCAAACTGACTCTGCAGGGCGATTTGTCATTGTGGTGGGAAAATTATACTCGCTCCCACTTATTTTAGCCTGTATTTATGCCCCGAACTGAGATGACCCTACATTTTTCACCAATTTTTTTTCCCGCTTACCAGATCTGTCATCACATCATGTTATACTTGGTGGTGACGTTACTTGTGCACTATCTCCTCTTTAAGATAGGAGTAATTCTAAGAGGGCATCACTATCAAAGTCAGCACACTCTATTCAGCTCTTCTTGAAGACTTATGGTGTAGCAGATGTATGGCGGTTTCACAACCCCACCTCTGGAGCATACTCTTACTTCTCCCCTGTTCACAAGACGTATTCATGTATAGATTACTTTTTTCTGGATAAAAGGATTCTGCATCTCACGAAAGAGTGTGATTACGGGGCTATGGTCATCTCGGACCATGGTCCCTTAACTATGAAAATTTAAATCCCTGATACACAATCTACACTCAACATAAAATATAAACGCAACACTTTTGTTTTTGCTCCCATTTTTCATGAGATGGACTTAAAGATCTAAAATTCATTCCAGATACACAATATTACCATTTCTCTCAAACATTGTTCACAAATCTGTCTAAATGTGTGATAGTGAGCACTTCTGCTTTGCTGAGATAATCCATCCCACCTCACAGGTGTGCCAGATCAAGATGCTGATCCGACATCATGATTAGTGCACAGGTGTACCTTATACTGCCCACAATAAAAGGCCACTCTGAAATGTGCAGTTTTGTCTCACAGCAAAATGCCACAGATGCCACAAGCATTGAGGGAGCGTGCAATTGGCATGCTGATAGCAGGAATGTCAACCAGTGATGAGATCCTGAGGCCCATTGTTGTGCCATACATCCATGAACATCACCTCATGTTTCAGCAAGATAATGCACGGCCCCATGTTGCAAGGATCTGTACACAATTCTTGGAAGCTGAAAATGTCCCAGTTCTTGCATGGCCAGCATACTCACCGGACATGTCACCCATTGAGCATGTTTGGGATGTGCTTGACCGGCGTATACGACAGCGTGTACCAGTTCCCACTAATATCCAGCAACTTCGCACAGCCATTGAAGAGGAGTGGACCAACATTCCACAGGCCACAATTGACAATCTGATAAACTCTATGCAAAGAAGATGTGTTGCACTGCATGAGGCAAATGGTGGTCACACTAGATACTGACTGGTTCTGAGTCCCCAGATCCCCAATAAAGCAAAAAACTGCACATTTCAGGGTGGCCTTTTATTGTGGACAGCCTAAGGCACACCTGTGCACTAATCATGATGTCAGATCAGCATCTTGATGTGGCACATCTGTGAGGTGGGATGGATTATCTCAGCAAAGTGCTCACTATCACACATTTAGACTGATTTGTGAACAATGTTTGAGAGAAATGGTAATATTGTGTATCTGGAATTAATTTTAGGTCCATCTCATCAAAAATGGGAGCAAAAACAAAAGTGTTGCGTTTATATTTTTGTTGAGTGTATATACCGTCAATGGCGGTTTAACCCTTTGCTTCTGTCAGAAGATAAGTTTACTAAGTTCATATCGTCTGAAATAAAAATGTTTCTTGAAATCAATCAAACTCCAGGGATGTCACCATCTACTGTTTGGGAGTCGCTAAAGGCATATCTATATCATGATCTAAGGGGTCAAATTATTTCATACTGTGCAAATAAAAAAAGGACTAGCACTGAGCGTATTAAAAAATTAGCAGATGAAATATTAGAGTTAGACAGGCTAATTGGCCATTCCCCTTCAGCAGACGTAATTAAGAAACGCTTGACATTACAGACAGAGTTTGATCTCCTGTCCACCCGACATGCTGAATACCTTATTTCCAAATCAAGACATGGTTATTATGAACATGGGGAAAAGTCTGGCCGAGCACTTGCTCACCAGCTACGCCAAAGAACTGCGAATCAAACCATCCCTGAAATTAACGACGAATGTGGATCAAAATGCACTGACAATGCAAAAATCAATTCCTGTTTCAGGAAATTCTACCAATTATTATATACTTCAGATGTGCCCACCAATCCTGCTGTCCTAGAAAACTTTTTTGAATCCCTGAAAATGCCATCTATCGGTGAAGAATTCTCAGCTGAACTGGAAAGGGATTTCTTAGTCAAGGAGATAGTGTCAGCAATCGGTGCCATGCAGCGTGGCAAATCTCCGGGGCCAGACGGTTTCTCAACCGAATTCTTCAAAAAGTTTTCTGATCAGTTATCTCCTTTGTTACTCTCAGTATTTGAAGAATCTCTATCCGCCAACCATGCGTCAAGCAGTCATCTCTCTATTACTTAAAAAGGATAAAAATCCCCTTAATTGCAGTTCATACCGCCCTGTTTCATTGCTGAACTCAGATGCAGATGAAGATTCTTGCCAAGATGTTGGCACGTCGCCTTGAAAATATTATCCCCTCTATTATTTCGCCCGACCAGACAGGATTTATAAAAAATCGTTGCTAATTTTTCAATATAAGGCGCCTTATAATATCCTTTATTGTCCCACTCCGCCCAACCCTGGGAACATTGAGGTGATGCTATCACTCGACGCTGAAAAGGCGTTTGATCGGGTGGAGTGGGACTATCTTTTCAAGACTTTAGAAGCATTTAATTTCGACCCTAAATTCATCTCCTGGATCAGAATCCTATACACGCTCCCAGTGGCTGCAGTTCACACCAATAATAATTTATCCACCTACTTTGAGCTGAAGCGGGGCACGAGACAGGGGTGTCCTCTTTCACCACTTGTTTGCCATTGCACTTGAGCCACTTGCTTTAACCCTGAAACAGTGCCCCACCATCAAGGGGATTCACCGGGCGGGTTTAGAGCATAAAGTCTCACTTCATGCGGACGATATGTTATTATTTATATAAGACCCCCTCTCTAGCCTTCCTGAATTATCGACTCTACTAACAAAGTTCGGAAGAATTTCTGGTTATAAAGTTAATCTCCAAAAAAGTGAGCTTATGCCTATCTCCTCTGTAGACAGATCATATATTTTGGGTCAATCCCCTTTAAATTTAGGTATATGGGTCACACGTAACCACAAGGATCTTTTTAAGGCCAACTATCATCCCCTCTTAAGTAACCTTAAACAGGACCTGGAACGCTGGGGCCCTCTGCCTCTCTCCTTAGGAGGGAGGATCAATACGATTAAGATGAATGTTCTCCCTAAGTTTTTATATTTATTTCAATGTCTTCCTATGTATCTAACAAAATCTTTTTTTTCCAAATTGGACAGCCAGATTTTATGGCATAAAAGACAGCCCAGGATCATTATATATTACGGAGGCCTTGCGCAATGGGTGGTATGGCACTTCCAAATTTGATGTATTACCATTGGGCTGCTAATATAAGAGTACTACTGTATTGGTTGAGAAATGATTGCACGGATGTCAATAGTACTTAATGGACGGTGTTAGAGAGGGAATCCATTGGATCTACCTCCCCAGCAGCTTTATTATGTTCCAAATTAACTTTCAAACAGCCTATCTCAGCCTTTACCACTAATCCAGTTGTTATCCATTCAATCAAAACCTGGAACCAGTTTAGAAGGACCTTGAATCTCACTGATCTTTCACTTGCTACACCATTGATAAAGAACCATATGTTTGCCCCTTCAATGATGGATGAAGCTTTTAATGTCTGGGCAAGAAATGGAATAGGTACAATTTCTGACCTCTACATTGATAATAGGTTTGCCTCTTTTATACAATTGCAACAGAAATATGGTCTTCATAAATCACATTTCTACAGGTATTTACAACTTAGAAACTTTGTGGCCTCTAACTCTGACTGTTTCCCATTGAGCCCTCCTGAATCTCTGCTTGAAACAATTTTAAAATGTAAAGCTAACACAAAACAAGTAATAGGCAGAATTTACACATTGCTCAATACAAATGATATGAACAGTCTTGATGGCCTTAGAATCAAATGGGAAACAGACCTAGATGAAACGATTCCAGAAGAAATATGGCAAAAGATTATACAGCGAATCTACTCTTCCTCCATATGCCTCAGACACACTGTGGTTCAGTTTAAGATGCACCGTCTTCATTGGACCAAGGATAGATTGTCTAAGATTAAGTCGGGTATTGAGCCTACGTGTGATCGGTGCAGGCTGCCACACTGCTGCACATGTTTTGGTTGTGCCCTAAGCTACACCATTTTTGGCAGTCTATCTTTGAGGCATTATCTGGAATATGTGGGAAAACAGTACACCCATCTCCTCTGATTTCACTGTTTGGTGTGGCTCCGGTGGATGCCACTTTTTCTGGGTGCCACCTAAGCATGATGGCCTTCTGCTTTTTGTTGGCCAGGAGGCTTATCCTGTTTAAATGGAAAGATGCTTTCCCCCCAACATATGGCCAATGGATTAGGGAGGTAATGAGTTATGTTCATTTAGAAAAATTAGATACACTGTAAGAGGGTCCACTAGAAAATGTTATCTCATTTGGCAGCCATTTATTTCCTTTGTAGAAGGCACGGCAGCTACTGACATTTCTATGTAACCCAAATGTATGTACGTATCTTGTGAGTTTTTTTTTTTTCTAAGTATTATTATTATTTATGTATGTTGCCTTTTTCTTTTGTTAACTTAGATATATTAACTATAAATGTATGAATCTGCAAACTCATTTGAATATGTATGCACTGAAATCTGTTTGGGTCCAGTACCTGGGGTGGGGGGAACTGGGAAGTCTGTTTGTTTGCATGGTCAGGAACTAGACTTGACTATTTCATGTGTGAATTGTGTATTTTTGTTTGTTATATTTGAAAAATAAAAGAGACCTTGATCAAAAAAAAAAATAACACAGCCCTAAGAAAACTTGAGCAGTAGCAAAAGCAGAGACAGAGATTCTCTGCCACAACTCCGGAGTTTCCGCCACCACTTCTCGTCATCTCTACACTCCAGAGGGAGCGCCCAGACGGATTCCAGGACCCTCCAACTTCCATCAGGATTGTCATTATCAGCAAAAGCAGCCTACAACCCAAGGGCAAATGCCACAGCGCCCTCCGCCATCCAGTTCCAGCCGTCACAGCAGCTAACCTTTGTGGGGGCTCCTGGCACCGGGATGCCAGTGCCCCCTCGCCGCTTTTCCAACAACCACAGCAGCCCGTATCAGCCGGGGCTCCTGGCACCGGGATGCCAGTGCCCCCTCGCCGCTTTTCCAACAACCACAGCAGCCCGTATCAGCCGGGGCTTCTGGCACCGGGACGCCAGCGCCCCCTGCCGTTTTTCCAACAACCACAGCAACTCGCTTCAGTCGGGGCTCCTGGCACCGGGATGCCAGCGCCCCCCGCCATTTTTCCAACAACACAGCAACTCGTATCAGCCGGGGCTCCTGGCACCAGGATGCCAGCGCCCCCCGCTGCTTTTCAATAACCACCGCAGCTCGCTTCAGCCCGGGCTCCTGGCACCAACATGCCAGTGCCGGGATGCAGGAATCTACTATATCCCAGCTTTCCCCGTTCCCACTAACCTACGTAGGCAGCCAATCGACGGTAACTACATCGACCTCGCACTCCCTATCTCGCCTTCCCTCCATCAACCACCCGCAGATAGATTTATTGAAGGACAAGAGGGTGCCCCCACTCTAAAGTGAGAGCACCCACACGTTCCAGAGAGCTTACTGCTACAGAGTCCGCTTGCGCCTTCTCCCTTTACAGAGATGCTCTCTGTTCCAAACTCCCCATGCAACGCAATGAACTGGACGATTACTTCAATACCAATATCAATACCACACACACTTCGCCTCCGAAGCTGCAGCCCACCTCTCAAAGTTTAACAAGGCCACCTACTGGGGCGCTCTCGACAACGAGATTTACTGCTGCATCTTCGCAGCCCGTGCAGCCCTCACATGCTCCCTTCGCGGTGCCCCATCTCACCCAGCTTCTTCTCGCTAAAGAAGTTAAGGAAGGCTCCATGTCTTCCATCCTCCATTTCCTAACTCCGCATCAGCATCGGTATCGCATCAGTATCGCAACCAGGAAATACTCCGGCAAGAAACGCACAATTATCGATCTTTTAGCACCCCATGGCAGTACCATTCCCAGCATCAATAGCTTGATCCTGAGCTAAGAATTTTCTCTCCACTAAGCCACCATCAACCTTGCCATCGCCTTAATAAACCCACTGGTAAAGGGTCGCGGCTCTCAAAAAACCAACATCACTACGCTACCATCAACCATGCTTCGGGCCTGCCCACCTTCAGGCAGTTCGGGCCTGGCCACCAGCCATCCCCAGATAACTTCCCTCGTTAAAGGACTCCCACGCCAAGAGCCAGCCACAAACCCTCGTCGTCTTCCTCTTACTGTCGACTTGCAGTCCACCTGCCTCCGCACGATCCGTTCCAGGTACGGCACTCCTCAAGTCGCCCAACCTCGGAAGCCATGTTCTTGCTCACCTCGTTGGTTTCCTCAGATGCTTCGCATTCACCTCCTCAACCATTCGCTTCGACTCAAGCCGTCATGCTGGCATTTTCGACACGTCTCGTTTTTCAGATGGCATCATGGTGCTCCACTTACAACTAATCAAAACCAATCAATTCGGTCTGCCCACGCCCGTCTTCTTCTTCAAGGTCCAATCACCACTGAATCCCTTCGAAAACCTCGCAAACTCTCGCATTCCGCAAATCTCAGAGCACAACATGACAGATCCCTTCTTCATTTCCGAGTCCGGCCAAGTGGCTACACGATTCTAGTCACACCATCACTTTCGCCTCATGCTCTCATTGTCTGGTACTTGACCCAACAACTACTCCAGGCACTCCTTCAGAATCGGAGCAGCCACTTCGGCCTCCCGTAGTGGCATCCCAGAACACTTCATACGTCCCGTGGGCCGCCGGTCCTCCCAAACGTACGACCGCTACATCCGTTCAGATCTCAAAGATCTCAAATCCGCTCAATCTCTTCTTAAGTAATTGGAGGTTTTTGGGGGTCCGTCGCTGCCCGGGAGCGGCGGCGGATTCTCTACAACAGGGATGCCAGGGTTACGGCCCGTGGGCCGGACCTGGCCCGACTGTACGTCACTACCGGCCCGCCGGTGATAAGGGGAGAATATTTTTTTTAATTTTTATTTAATCAATTTTATTTATTCTTTAATATATACCATAAATCCTCTACTACTGGCCTGTATTCTATTATCGGCCAGTCACATTGGCCGGGGCAAGTGTCGACAGGCAGCGTTAATTTCCACCCTTTCCATTCATTGTCAGGTTCGCGTCGCGAAGATTTTGGCTGAGGCTATATTAAAGGAATTACGGTATGCCCTGCAATGCATTCGACTCACGGCGAGTGTGGAGAGATGGTGTGCCGCTGCCTGCCTTTAAACTGAATGTTGTCGATCTAAAATAAAGACAGATTCAGCAACTGCATAGATTATTTCTCGCATAAAATGTTTTCAGAAACACGTTTCGGTGAACTATTGTCGTAAAATAAGAGAAAGTTTCCAAACGAGCTGCCATGTTGGTCGGTTTGAAATCCGGGAGCAGACAGGACAGCTGTGAAAGCGATCATCCAATCAGGTGCAGCCATGAAGTGTGCACGTGATTGTATGAAGGAGAGCGCCTGTCAATCATCCTCCTTTGTAATGTATGTAATTTAGGCCTCATTGTGAGGCTATTTTGGTGCCAATGCAATTTCTTTTTGATGTGTAGGCCTTCATGAATAATTTCAAATAGCCTACCTATCCATGTGTTGAGTCAATGTTTGGCCTTTTCAGTCCGAAAGTGTAATCCGGCCCCCTGAGGTCTCACTTGAAAAAAATCTGGCCCCCTGTCCAATTTCACCCTGGCATCCCTGCTCTACAAGAATCCCCACAACGCACTCGAACACTCAACAATCAAGATCTTCAACACTTCATTTTCTTTGTCAATAATGATAAATCCTTAAACGCATCTCGTTGACGGTGTGATCCTTGCTAGTGAATAGACCTGGGGCCCGTTTCACAAAGCAGTTTCAACAAACTCTGAACCTAACCCTGAACTCTGAGTTGAACAACTCTGAGATGGGAAACTCTGAGTTTTCGGTTTCAGAACAGCAGTTTTGAATTAGTTCAGTCAACTCTGAGTATGTAAACTCTGAGTTACGCGCGTGCCTGCGGACTCTACAAAGCCATCATCAATGGAGCTCCGATACTACGATTCACCATGGCAACGGGGAGAGCGTCATTATATATTACCGAGTGTTTATGTAGAAAACGAGCTCATCCTGAGAAAGCGGAGCACCGCAACTGCAGCAAAGTAGCGATAGTTGGCGTGGCAGACAATTACTGCCCGATCTAATGTGTATAACTGAATGAAACAATCAATTGATCTAAAGGTAAAAAGTGTTCATTTTCACATTTGGAGAGCGACACTGTGGTGTATTGGTTAGCAACGCTGCCGAAGGTGCAGGCGATAGCGGTTCGATTCCCGTAGTTCACAAAGTAGCGCAACACATAAATCATCATTTTTATTGGGTGTAATCCCCCCCAGGCACAGAAAGAAAGTGGCTTCAGTTGAAAATTAAGCATAAGAATATTGCGCAAATACGTTGAATAAGGCATATGATTTTAATCATATTTCACATATTAAACAGTAAATATAAGCAGGTATTTCAACACAGGAATGTACTTAAACATTTCATAAATCTCCCGTTCGCAAAAACACTACATCCGCAAAGAATCTGGTTGCGGATTATGTCCGCGATATGAAATGTTGAAAATGTCGGAGAATATTGTTTAGATAATATCTAATGTGATTGAAAGGAAAGGTAATCAAAATCCTCTCCCGACGCAAAGCTGCTAGAATCACTTTTATTTCCATATCGAGTCAACCGTTAGGTTGACGATGAAAGGACGGCACATTTTTTTCAGAGTTGGTTCAGATTCCGGAAAAAGGCGGAGACATGTAGGGAGAAACTCAGGGTTTGTTGAAGCAAACCTGCTAGCGAGCAGGTTAGGTTCACGGAGCATGTTACCCGGGTAACTGACCCAGATTTATGCTGAACTGGCTTTGTGAAACCGAAAAACCAGAGTTTCCCTCATCTCAGGGTTAACTAACTCAAGGTTTCCACTAAACCTGCTTTGTGAAACGGACCCCAGGTTGGAGCTGGCGGGCTTTCAGCGCAGTCTGGGCGAGGCTTTTTGCCACAAAACTTCCGCTGCACCAAGCTGAATCTGTGACACCTCCCCCTGCTGCGCCTCCACACCCATCCTGGCGCAAGCGATCCACCAAACTGCCAAACTGACCGTGTGCAAGGCTGCGCGGGTCGAAACTTGCATTACGCCGGCTCCGCCACCCTGCGCCACGAAACTAGGGCCCTAATTGTTTAGCAATTAATATTTACTAGCTACATGGGACTGGGGTAACATATAGCCATATATGTATATGTGTATATATATTATTAAGAAATGATTCTCAGCCTGGAGATGGAAAGTATATGATGACAAACATACACAGATGACCCTTCTGGCTGCCAAGGATGCAGCGTGTGATGACATCTTCGTTGTGATGTGGATGAGAATTTGTGGCCCAACAGACAAGGAAGGTCAGGAGGTGGAGGAAGACTGCACTCATTCCTACATCACTGCATTACAGTTTTCCCTACAGAGATTGTCCTTTGTTCACATTTCTACTTTTGTTGTTTGTTTTTTTCTTTGTGCTATGTGTCTCTCTGGGTTCTCCGGCTTCCTCCCACAGTCCAAAGACACGCAGGATGGGGATAGGTTCATTGATGACTCTAAATTGCCCGTAGGTGTTTATGTGAGCGTGAATGGTTATCTGTCTCTACATGTCAGCCCTGTGATAGACTGGTTACCTGTCTGTCTCTACATGTCAGCCCTGTGATAGACTGGTTGCCTGTCTGTCTCTACATGTCTCCCTGTGATAGACTGGTTACCTGTCTGTCTCTACATGTCTCCCTGTGATAGACTGGTTACCTGTCTGTCTCTACATGTCAGCCCTGTGATAGACTGGTTACCTGTCTGTCTCTACATGTCAGCCCTGTGATAGACTGTGTATTGTTATTGTGTTAAATAAGAGTCTCACAAGTGACTATCAGGTTTGTGTTGTTTACGGCTAGAATGCGCTCTGTTACACTCCCTTACAGCAGCCGTAAATCAACATTGGCTCCGCCTCTCTTTACGACAGTTACTGTTATCAGTACATCTTCCCCCTTCATAAACATAAACATATACACAGAGCTTTTCATAAAAAGAACAACAACAATAATAATAGGCATATAGAAACAAGCAGTATAATCTTCACCTTTAAAACATCTGCATGTGACTTATGAACGCTGCTTTTAAAACAACAGCAAGGAGAGGCATATAGAAACAAGCAGCATAAACTGCACCTTTAAAACATCTGCATGTGACTTATGAACACTCCTTTTGAAATATAGCAGGTAAATTATGAACACTACCCACGCCCAAGAGTCAATGACTGTTATAGTCTCTGTAGTCACAACTACAGGTCCAGTTTAACCACAGGCTTTCTGGTCCGCTCTGACCTGCGTAGCTGCATATACTGTTGCATCATTTTGGATGTGTCCCTTACCATCTCATCTGCATGGCACGGGACTTCTGTTACATTGTCATTATTGTGTCCTTCATCTATTCCCTGCTCGTTAAGCCTGTTCTCCAGCCTTAGGTCATCCTCTCTGACCACCTGTTGTTGCCATGGCTCTGTGGTTTTCAACAGATGCCTCCTGTTTCTGCGAAAGACATCACCATTCTCTGTCACAACATTGTATGACCTGGGAGCAACCTGTTGCAAAACGACAGCTCTTCTGTCCCATGATCCAGGTCCTTCCATGCGAACCACATCCTTTTCCTGTAGTGGCACTAGAGCAGTGGCTGTGCGATCATGACATGCCTTTTGTTTCTGTTGTAGTCTTCTGGCTTTCTCCGACCACACCTCATCTCTGTGTTCAGGTATGTGTGTGATGTGACTGGGCAGTCTAGTACGGATCTTGCGCCCCAGCAACAGCTCGGCTGGTGACTTGCCACTTTCCAGCGGGGCTGCTCTGTATGACATCAGGGCCAGGTATGGGTCAGTATTGCTATGCGCTGCCTTTTTTAATAGTCTTTTCACAATCTGTACTCCTTTCTCAGCCTTTCCGTTGGCCTGCGGATAAAGAGGACTGGAAGTTACATGATTGAACTCATACTCTGACACAAACACCTGAAACTCATGACTTGCATAGGCAGGACCATTGTCAGAAACCAGAGTTAGTGGGATGCCCTGCCTGGAAAAGATTGCCTTCAGCTGACTTATTACAGCTCTTGATGTGATGCTAGGTAATAGATATGTCTCTGGATAATTTGAATAGTAATCTATTACTAGCAAGTAGTCTTTGCCCTCATAGTGAAATAAGTCAGTTCCTACCTTCTCCCAAGGCTGTGATGGGAGCTCTGTGGTAATGAGGGGTTCCTTTGTTTGCTTGTAATGATGCTCCTGACATGTAGCACACTCACTGACCAGCTGGTCAATGTTTCTGTGGCTATCTTTGACAGCTGTTCCTGTGTGGCCGGCAACGCTGCATAGACCATATCAACATGAAGAACCACGTCCTCATCTGTCGCAGTGTCATGTATGACATTATGACAGGTGCAGCTCTGGACAACGTATCTGCAATGAACATTAGTGTGCCCGGTACATATGTGAGTTCATAATCATAACGCTGCAGTTTCATCATAAGCCTCTGTATCCTTGGCGTCATGTCACACAGGTTCTTCTTAGCAATCCCGAGCAGTGGCTTGTGGTCTGTTTCAAGGATAACCTTAGGAAGTCCATAAATGTAAGTATGAAATTTTTTACAGCCAAAAGCCAAACCAAGGCATTCCTTTTCTATTTGTGCATATCTGCACTCTGCAGCCGTCATTGAGCGTGATGCATACGCTACTGGATGCCATGCTCCCTCATCCTCCTGGAGGAGGACGGCCCCCAGACCATCTTTTGAGGCGTCTGTAGAAACTTTTGTTTTCTTTTCAGGACAGAAGAACTTCAGTAGGGGTTCACTTGCTAGAGCACTTAACAGTTCCTTCCATTCTGTGTCATGTTCATGTGCCCACTGGAAGTGTGTCTCATGATGTAATAGCTTTCTTAGATTAGCAGTTTTCACAGCTTAATTTGGCACAAATTTTCCCAGATAGTTCAGCATTCTAAGGGCCCTCTGTACCCCTTTTCTGTCTTTTGGCTTCTCCATGTCATGTATAGCTTTTACTTTTACCTCATCTGGTTGAACTCCAGCTGTGGTGATCTTGTCTCCAAGGAACTTGATTTCACTGAGAACTTGTGTAAGTTCCGCTGCTGGTTTCTTCGCTATCTGTGTCGGAGCAATGGGAAGCTGCGTAGACGTTACCGCTGTCTCTTAGTGGAGTTTGTCTTAAGGACTTTGTGTCCGCTGGTAACTGTTCCCATCTTCTGCATGCTGGGAGAGTCGTATTTTCTTTACAAAAAGAGTGGGAGTCGGAGAAGCCTGAATCACACTGACTGGGCGAGTCTGCTGAGGGAGGACATTCTGGTTTAGACTTCGACCACCTGTTCTTGTAGGACAAAAACTGAGACTCTGTGGTGTGCAGGACATCTAAATAACGCATGGCTCTCATGTCTGCTGCTTGAGCGTCATGGAGGCGACAAGCACTTTGCTCCTCTAGTGCTACCACTTTTTTCTCTAGGGCAGATTTTCTCTGAACCAAGAGACAGGTTTGTTTGTAGAAAGTCAGGAGCAAGCATTTTAACAACGGACCCTTGGATGATGATACTTCATCAGATCTGCTGTTCAGTAACGAGTCGATCTCCTCTTGGCACTCACTGAGATTTAGTTTCTGCAAAAACTCAGAGTAGCCTGTCTGAAGGCTCTGTGCCACAGATGAGATGAACTGTTTGGGGTCTCCATTGTGTCTGGAGAGAAAGGAGGGGGGTTATGCAAATCACCTGACAAGGTGACTGGTGGTTCTCTTTTAGAGAGGTCAGCTTCATTTGATATCAATTTTTAATGTCTTTTATTAGAGTAATCCAGTAATTTTGGATCAAATAAACAATAGAGTTCCCAAAACTCAGGGACTTAATGATCTCTAGAGGGTTTAACACCGTTCCAACATGAATGTCAGTGAACGGAGGTCAAAACATGGAGGCGGAGCTACTAAAGTACACTGATATACTGATGAAGACAGGAGGAACCTCTGCTGATGGAGAGGAGTCACAACTAGACTGAGATGGACCTTTAAAGGGGTCAGAACTTTACTGAGATAGTCCTGTAACCACCAGACCCAGTGATGCGTCGGTGATGGTTTTCCTCAACCTAACTAAGAGGGCTTGCAGTCTCAACCTAACATGGTTTTGTGTCCATTTACTCAATCCATTTCCTGAATCATCAGATCGTAATTTAGTATCTATTTCTCAAACTGCTTGAGTCTGTGTAATGTGTCTTCCATTCTGACATCCATGAAAACAAAGGTCATGATGAGGGCTGTAGTGTAGAAACCAGGTCCAGGGCCGCATGTGACCCTCCTCTGGTCTCAAACATGAAAGGAGATTCAAATGGATCATTACAGCTGCGGAGGAGAGAGGGTTTCTCTTTTAATTGCCCCCCAGGGACAAATAAAGTTTTCTTTTGAATTGAATTGAATTTTTATAAAAAACAATTCCTTTCAGCAATGTAACACACGGAGCACCCCGGGATCCTGACAGCTCCTGTGTGTGTGCCCTTTGATTGATGAGCCCTATTCCAAATGTTTTTCATCCAGATCAGTGGGAGTTTAAGTGCCTCGTGCATGTTGATACCCAACACAACATTAGCCGGCGTGGTCCCAGTGCTGCCTCCCCCTCTGATTTCATCACTCATCTCCGGCTGCTCATGACTGCAGGACACAGACGGAGAGAGGTGGAGGCAGACACCATTAGAGGCTGGCTAGTTCAACACATGCTGCACCTCTTTTTATTGAAACTCATTGTATCTGTTGTGGGTCACTGACTCTGGGTCTTTAAGATGTTGTGTTGCATCCAGTGAGCACTTCAGGACCAGGCCTGAAAGAAGACGGTGGATGTGTCAGATGAAAACCAATGAATATGTGTGTTTATTGCTCTTGTTGATTGATTCAGGGCCATGAAGTGATATTTGCTATTGGTGAAGTGTAGATCCTTCCATTAGCCTGTGAATCACTAATTATTGATTGCTAATGCTAGCATACACAGATCCCAGCCTTGCATGTAAACTCAAATTCACAAATATTTAAGAGTTTAAACTGTAATTTTTCACTATAATAGACCTTAACAGCACTTACGCAGTAAGTATTAATGATTAGTACTAGTGATTACCATTAGCGGTATCGATTAGCATTAGCACAGGCAATTAGTATAAGCTAATGTGGCGAAATGAAGGGTAGTTAAACACAGTGATGAATACTTTTTATGTTTTGTAACTAGCATGGAATTGGCAAGCTAGCTAGCTTACTAGCTAAACTGAACAACATGCTTCATCCACACACTATTGTCACAGTGTTATAGAGGAGTTAAGTAATGAGATTATTATTATTTATGTTTATTATTTTATTGTTGTAGCAATTTCCTTTCCAATCCAAGAAAAACACAACTGTAGGCAAGTGCATTCATGAATATTGTTCACAGAAACCTCCGTTCTTCCAGGAGCTTAAGGATCATTGAGAAACCCTAGAAAAAGTACAGGGTTCATGAGAGAACCCTTTAGAGTCTACAGGACTTAAAAGGTCTTAAAAAGGTTCACCCAGAAGATGTGACCTGACTAAAGTGGTAGCTGGAAGCCACGATGGTGGTCAGAGGTTCCTGCAGGACACTCAACCTGAAACATCTTCAATGTCATTTTAAGTTCTTTGAGAACCTAGTTTTTAGTGAGGTCAATGTATGTAAAAGGTTTCTGGAAGCATCTCAATTAAATGGCCTCATTTATATAGCGCTTTTCTCCAAAGCGCTTTACAGTAATGACTGTCATTCACCCATTCACTCACACATTCACACACCGACGGTGGAGTCAACCACGCAGGGCGACAGCCAGCTCGTCAGGAGCAATTGGGGTGAGGTGTCTTGCTCAGGGACACCAGGCACTCAGCTAGGAGGAGCCGGGGATCGAACCGGCAATCTTCCGGTTGCCAGTCCCTACCTCCTGACCTATATTTTTAAGTTCCTAACTCTATTGGATTTTTGAGACACTTCGTTTTTACCATTGAGATTGGGATTAACACTAAGCGATGCCGATTATCGAGCCAGGTGCCATTAAAGTATTACAGATATCATAGAAAGAGCTCAAATTATGGAAATATCCAATTCCACTTTGTTTCTTATGTGCAAATTGAAAATATGCATACAAATGAGCAGTAAATGAGTCAGTTGATCACCACTCAAACTAATTTGTGATGTTTTCAATGGAGCTCACGTCCATTTAAGAGCAGCTGTAACCTGAACTCTTTATTCAAATATTGTGATAATGGTCTTGAGTTTCATGTTTTTCCAACATTCTTTTTTCTTCCCATAGAGACACTGATCCAGATTTAGAGTGAAATCTCTTCCTCAACGGAAGCCACACAGGACAAGCGACTGGGAGCTGCCATTAACTCCCCACAGCTCTGTGAGCCACTGCAGAAAAGCTGAATATGAAATCCGCCTGAGGAGTGAAGCTGAGGGCTACTAATGGCTTCATGTGGACCCTGACTGTGTTCATTTCAGAGCAACCCAAGCTCATCCTCTCCCTACTGGGCAAATAATGCAATTACACCCTTGTATCTGCAGGGGGCTCCCTATGTCCCCATCAGCCCCCTCTTTCTTTGTGACCGTGTGTGTGTGTGTGTGTGTGTGTGTGTGTGAAGGACTGGTAGGTCTCCTGCTCACAATCTATGGTTAATCAATCATTGCGCTGCCTTAATGACACCCTGCTGCTTCCCTAATGTCTTCTGGCAGAGGCAACCCGCCGCTGGCACAGAGCTCATGCAGGCACACATATGGCCACCTCAAGTGAGTGACAGGACCCCTTTCATGTGTGCTACCCCGCACGCTAGATGCCATCAGCCATATACAGGCACCGCTGGCGAGGGAGGAAAATGAGGAAAGTAAGAGAGGGAAGGAGGTGATGGAGACTTTGTGTGCCTCTCCTGATCGGTTCAGCGTCCCTGCCTCCTAAAAGTAAACTGGGAAGAACAATGCAACATGAGCTGTGTTACTCTGTGCTGGGAACACCTGCAGTGTCAAATCAACATTTAAAGAAGGCTGAAATGAACACTGATGAAGAATGAGATGCTTGGGAAGTGGCATGCACTAAAGTCATAACAAGAAACATTTTCCATAATCAGTGAGTCATTACAATTACAGGCCTGGTGAATCAGTGTAATTGATTATCTGCTGATAAGAATGAACTTCCCTACTCATCTGCAATAGTGTAGACGAAGAATGAAGTTGTTCAGTTTTAGTCATTGAGGGACTGCTAGCTAGCTATTCTATGCTACACTTACAGATCATAGCTGGTCTTAGTCTTTATTACTTTAAAGGACCGTTGCTACATGTCATTGTGCATCGACAGCATCAGCCACCTAGTTTACATAAACCTCGACCATATTTGCCGAAGAAGATTTTTTACGTAGTTTATTTACGTTTCATCCATATTCAATAAACATAACAGAATGAACCTGTTTGTCAATGTTCGGTTGGATGGATGGATGGAATTCCGTTTATGTAAGGATGTATTTTTCCAGGCGTAATAACATTCAGCACAACGGCTCTCTTGTCTCTGTTGTGATTGACAGCTCAGAGGGCGAGCCAAAGACAGTAGACAGTCTCTGATTACACATCGTTTCGTTCAGTCTGTGTACTAATGTGAACTACAGTCTCTGTACTAATGTGAACTACAGTCTGTACTAATGTGAACTACAGTCTCTGTACAAATATGAACTACAGTCTGTACTAGCTACCGTCTGTGTACTAATGTGAGCTACAGTCTGTACTAATGTGAACTACAGTCTGTACTAATGTGAATTACAGTCTGTACTAATGTGAACTACAGTCTCTGTACTAATGTGAGCTACAGTCTGTACTAATGTGAACTACAGTCTGTACTAATGTGAACTACAGTCTCTGTACAAATATGAACTACAGTCTGTACTAGCTACCGTCTGTGTACTAATGTGAGCTACAGTCTGTACTAATGTGAACTACAGTCTGTACTAATGTGAATTACAGTCTGTACTAATGTGAACTACAGTCTCTGTACTAATGTGAGCTACAGTCTGTACTAATGTGAACTACAGTCTGTACTAATGTGAACTACAGTCTCTGTACTAATGTGAACTACAGTCTGTACTAATGTGAACTACAGTCTCTGTACTAATGTGAACTACAGTCTGTCTACTAATGTGAGCTTCAGTCTCTGTACTAATGTGAACTACAGCCTGTACTAATGTGAACTACAGTGTGTGTACTAATGTGAACTACAGTCTGTACTAGCTACTGTCTGTGTACTAATGTGAACTACAGTCTCTGTACTAATGTGAACTACAGTCTGTACTAATATGAATTACAGTCTATGTACTAATGTGAACTACAGTCTGTACTAGCTACTGTCTGTGTACTAATGTGAACTACAGTCTCTGTACTAATGTGAACTACAGCCTGTACTAATGTGAACTACAGTCTATGTACTAATGTGAACTACAGTCTGTACTAGCTACCGTCTGTGTACTAATGTGAACTACAGTCTGTGAACTGATGTGAGCGAGACTCTCTGTACTAATGTGAGCTACAGTCTGTACTAATGTGAACTACAGTCTGTGAACTGATGTGAGCGAGACTCTCTGTACTAATGTGAGCTACAGTCTCTGTACAAATATGAACTACAGTCTGTACTAGCTACCGTCTGTGTACTAATGTGAGCTACAGTCTATACTAATGTGAATTACAGTCTGTACTAATGTGTACTACAGTCTCTGTACTAATATGAGCTAAAGTCTGTACTAATGTGAACTACAGTCTGTACTAATGTGAACTACAGTCTGTGTACTAATGTGAACTACAGTCTCTGTACTAATGTGAACTACAGTCTGTACTAATGTGAACTACAGTCTCTGTACTAATGTGAACTACAGTCTCTGTACTAATGTGAACTACAGTCTGTGTACTAATGTGAACTACAGTCTCTGTACTAATGTGAACTACAGTCTGTGTACTAATGTGAACTACAGTCTGTACTAATGTGAACTACAGTCTCTGTACTAATGTGAACTACAGTCTGTGTACTAATGTGAACTACAGTCTCTGTACTAATGTGAACTACAGTCTGTGTACTAATGTGAACTACAGTCTGTACTAATGTGAACTACAGTCTCTGTACTAATGTGAACTACAGTCTCTGTACTAATGTGAATTACAGTCTGTGTACTAATGTGAACTAGTGAACTACAGTCTGTGTACTAATGTGAACTACAGTCTGTACTGATGTGAACTACAGTCTGTACTAATGTGAACTACAGTCTCTGTACTAATGTGAACTACAGTCTGTGTACTAATGTGAACTAGTGAACTACAGTCTGTGTACTAATGTGAACTACAGTCTGTACTGATGTGAACTACAGTCTGTACTAATGTGAACTACAGTCTGTGTACTAATGTGAACTACAGTCTGTACTAATGTGAACTACAGTCTGTGTACTAATGTGAACTAGTGAACTACAGTCTGTGTACTAATGTGAACTACAGTCTGTGTACTAATGTGAACTACAGTCTGTACTGATGTGAACTACAGTCTGTACTACAGTCTGTACTAATGTGAACTACAGTCTGTGTACTAATGTGAACTAGTGAACTACAGTCTGTGTACTCATGGGAACTACAGTCGGTACTGATGTAGACTACAGTCTGTGTACTAATGTGAACTACAGTCTGTATATATATATTATTCCTGTAATAAATGAATACACACATTTAAAGGCAGAGATTTTGACTTTGAACACATCGCCGAACTGTTCAAAGCCGCTCTCCCAGAAAGCCAAACGAGTGCTCCAGACCTGCAGATTTTTTACATTCACTTTACATTCTGTCCTCTAATCCACACAGATAATGAGTTCTGGTCCAGAGATAAGTCTACGGACAAGAACTCAGAGGCCATCGACATGCAGGCGGCTGCAGTCAGAGGCCCATCTGTTCATTGGAACACTTTCTAATTTATGGTAGTTTTTGTTGTCATCGTTGACAAACCCCCCCCCTCGCCACACACACACACACACTCGTCTTCAATAGAAGTGACAGCGAAGGAGGTCTGGAACTAAAAGAGCAATCCATCATCAGAGTAAAGCTGCAGTTTGACACCACACACTGCTGCTGTTAGACTGAGGAGAGTGAGGCTGTGAGCCTGAGGTGATTCCTCACAAAGACGTACACATGCTATATTCATTCATAAACACCTTCAGCAAACGTTTATTTTAGACATTCTCAAATGTATCCTGATATTAACCCAGTTTGTGACTGATGTTGACAAGACTGTGCCTCACTGATACCGTATATGTGTTCTGGTCTCGCCCATCTCTTCATGACTATTGGTCTAATATTTTTGAAACATTATCAGGATACTTCAGGTGCCCTTTGATCCTGTTGCATTAACAGAACTCTATGGGGTAATACCATATACAGTGGTCCTGACAGGGCTGGACTGGGACCAAAAATTGGCCCGGGCATTTTCAGCCGACAAACAAACAAACTTTTTTGTGACAATGCTTGTACACTGTCGGGCAGTGTCGATCTACCAGTTTTTTGTACCAATAGCAGTGTTTCCCACAGGATTCTATCGTGGGGGGGACTTGAGATCTTCTAGGGGGGGTCCGGGGGCATGCCCCCCCGGGAGAAAACTTTTAATAGATTTCATTTTAATGCATCAATTTGGTGAATTTTGAGAACCAAAATATGACATCAATTACTGACCAATTTCTTACAAACTGCTGGTACTAATACAAAATGTTGACATACTAAATGGGGTTGAGGAGTTTAAGATTCAAGAAAAGATGAAAACAAAAATGACTAAAACACAGTGCTGAGCCTTCCAGGGTTGCTGTAGTTAGGGGGTAAGTGAGTACAAGACACTGAATACGTACGTTTCACATTTTTACTGTATATGCTCTTTGCAATTCTACAGCGTTGTGCAAAAGATAAATACACTACAGTCACTTATTTAGAACAAACATAAACACCCTTTTGGTAGAGCTTCAATTCACAGTGGTTCTTCCAACATTTGGTTGCACCCTCCGACCAGCCTCAGCCATTGTGAGGCCGTGATTGACAGGATGGTCCACAACTGTAGCCCTAATTTCATTAGGAATCTGCCGATGTATTTGGCACCATTTGTATTTAGAAATGGTACACACTATGTCCTGCTCGGTTCATATATGCTTGCCAAGTGAGGATTCATGGGATCATCCCTGAGTGACTGTGAACAGGTGGCTTGTCATGGTTACAACTAATACTTCACACACCTCCTCGTGAGTGAAAGCTAAAGTTCACCTGATAGCTATTGTTCAATTTAGGAGACATTTGATCAAATGAAAAAATTGAAAAAATTATCAATAAAGGTATAAAATTTGCTTGACAGAATTTGATAACTAGTTCAACAATTTTGTATGTAATGACTCAAGCAATGAAATGAAGACTATTAGTTTGATTGGGAACGACTTTTCAGCATCCATAAGTACAGTTAATTTTCCCAATAAAACTTATAGTATTCATTTCATTGCTTGAGTCATTACATACAAAATTGTTGAACTAGTTATCAAATTTTGTCAAGCTAATTTTATACTTTTCTTTATAATTTTTTCCTGGAAATGTCTCCTAAATTGAACAATTGCTCTCAGGTGAACTTCAGCTTTCATTCACGAGGAGGAGTGTGAAGTATTATTTGGAACCATGACAAGCCACTTGTTCACAGTCACTCAGGGATGAATCCCATGAACCCTCACTTGGCAAGCATATATGAACCGAGCAGGACATAGTGTGTACCATTTCTACAAAACAGAGGAAGAGGAAGAAGAGGCCATCGGCAGTGTTGGGTATGTAGCAGGAGCAGATTTGGTTATCAACAGATAATTATTAATGTCAATATGATTACCGATATTAATAATTATATTTAATATATTATTATGATATAATCATGAATATACGGGGCACCACCCTGGGATCAGGGAAAAGTTAACCGAAAACTGTACTCAGTCTCAATATAAAGGGGGTTTTATACTCACATGCCAATCATCGTGATGATTGGCATAGATGTATAAAAACAATCAAACAATTAGAAAATTAACAAAGCCTTAACAAAGCCTTATTACCTAACTACCTAACACACAAAGCTAAGCTAAACAAAGGAAGAGACACAAGTGGAGTGTGTGTGTGTGCGTGCTTGTGTGTGTGTGTGTGGGGAGAGGAAAGAGAGAGAGAGAGAAAGATGGCTGGGTGCAGCCACCAGGTGGAGCTATTCCTCACAGCGTTCAGGGGCGGAGCCGCTGACGTCAGATAGAATAGCGAGAGAGAAAGAGAGAGGGAGAGATGGCCGGGCGCAGCCACCAGGTGGAGCTATTTCCCTAGCGTCCGGAGACGGAAACAGCTGGCGTAGGATACGTGTGAATGCGCGCGTAATACACAAAACGTCAGTAAGCTATTACCATCACACGGGAGCTTGTGAATGAACTGGCATTCGTTCGGCGGGACCCCGGTCCTTTAACTGATGGTAGATCACTTACTGAGCTCGTGAATGTGTCCGAGGTTGGACACACACTGTTACCGAAATAAAACCCAGCGGCGTGGGTACACAATCAGCATTCAAATACAACAATACAGAAAGCAACGGACTCGGCGGTCCGTGATCAAAACTTAAAACATGTTAACAAGAATTACAAGCATATCCTAAACATTAAGTCTCTGCCCAGACAAAAGCCTCTTACTTGTGTCGATGTGTGGGCTATCAGCCCGTCCTTATGCGGTGGCGGTGCTTCTTGACGCACCAGCGGCGATGGGCGGTAGTTTGCAAGTCCTCGGCGGTAGTTTGCAAGTCCTCGGCGGCAGCGGGGGACGTGAAGAGTCGGTTGAGTCCAGACGAGAGCGGGGCGTAGCAGTTATCCTTCTCGCTGATCAACTTGAATGAAGACAACAGTTTGTGCTCCTTCCCTCCGCAGGCAACAATAGAATATCGCGGCTTGGCGATTTAGTCAGCCGACTTCAGACAGGAGCGGGGCTCAGAGGTTATCCTTCTTGCTGGTAGCTTGGATGAAGGAACCATTTGGATGAAGGAACCATTTGTGTTCCTCCCCTAACTACAGCAATGTGTAACTTTACTGTAGTTTTCAACACCTTCACTCTCTGTCCCTGAAAACCTCAACCAAAGCCAGAAATCTTGGGGTTATTATGGATTCTGATTTACATTTCGACAGTCACGTTAAATCAGTAACAAAATCAGCCTACTATCACCTAAAAAATGTAGCAAGACTTAGAGGGCTCATGTCAGCTCAAGACTTAGAAAAACTTGTACATGCCTTTATTACTAGTAGGCTAGACTACTGTAATGGTCTCCTTGCAGGTCTTCCGAAAAAAAACTGTCAGGCAGCTACAGCTTGTTCAGAACGCTGCTGCTAGAGTTCTTACAAAGACCAAAAAATGTGAGCACATTACACCAATTCTTAAATCCTAACATTGGCTCCCTGTATGTCAGAGGATTGATTTCAAAATCCTCCTGCTCACATATAAATCACTACATGGTCTAGGGCCGAAGTATATCACTTGATATGCTCCCACTACATAAGCCTTCTAGACCACTAAGATCTTCTGAGACCAATCTGTTAGTGATTCCAAGAGTAAACAACAATCACGGGAGAGCATCATTTAGTCACTATGCAACAAATGGCTGGAATAAACTTCCTGAAGATGTAAGACTTGCCCCAACTCTGACCACTTTTAAAACTAGACTGAAAACTTTTATGTTCACCATAGCTTTCTGCTAAATCTTTTAATGTCTGCACTGTTTTTAATTATTGCAAATATGTTTTTGTTCTCCTTTCTTTCTGTAATGCATTTTTAAATGTGCCTTTATTTTCTTTTAATTCTTCTATTTTTTTTTCTTTTTTCACTTTGCTGTATGATGTGAAGCACTTTGAGTCTGCCTTGTGTATGAAATGTGCTATACAAATAAAGTTGCCTTGCCTATTCTGCAGGCAAACAAAGAATTGCGCGGGGCGAGTTGCGGAAAAGGGGGAAAACAGTCTTTCTCTCGTCGAGCAAGTTTGGGGAAAAGACTGTGGCCTAAGACAAAGGAAACGCTGCAGATGTTAAAAGTTTCCCTCCTGCTGTAGCGGTGTGCTACGGTGGTGCCGGTTTATATACCCCACAGCTGCTCCCGGGGACCCCCTGGGTACCTGTGGTTGTCAGCCAATAGGAGAGTTAGTGTGACATCACATTTCACAACTTGGTGAGAAGTAAAACAAAATGCAGGTTGTAGTTTTTTATCTCCTTTGTTCCTTTGTTCTGACCGCATGTGAAGACTTCTGTGCCTCTGTGTAGGCCTAGTGAGGTCCCTACAGCAGATTCCTAATGAAATTAGGGCTACGTTTGTGGACCATCCTGTCAATCACTGCCTCATGATGGCTGAGGCTTGTCGGAGGGTGCAACTAAATGTTGGAACAACCACTGTGAATTGAAGCTCTACCAAAAGGGTGTTTTTTATGTTTGTTCTAAATAAGTGACTGTAGTGTATTTATCTTTTGCACAATGCTGTAGAATTGCAAATAGCATATACAGTAAAAATGTGAAACGTACGTATTCAGTGTCTTGTACTCCCTTACTCCCCTAACTACAGCAATGTGTAACTTTACTGTAGTTTTCAAATGGCTGTACAAGTAGTGTATAGTGCTGTCTTGAGCATTTTCAGGTCGTGTCACTGACCTTTTTTGCATTGGAAAACACTGAGAGAATAAACTGTCATAATGAAAACATGACAAAGCCATTTGAATATCTTGTTCATAACCGATGGTGTCAAGACTTCTCATTTAATGACACTGGCAGTTTCACTGACATGAATACTTGCTTTTGAGGAATGGCCTATCCATTTTGAGGAAGTGACGTGCTTTTGCAGGTTATCCACTAGGTTTTGCAGTTTGCACTAATTGCTTTGAGAAATGCACTAACTGCTGTGCAAATGTTTATAGTGATGTGAGGAAGCACCAAAGCGACTGAGAAAAACTGTATTATTATTATTAATATAAGTGGGTGACTATTCCTCAGCCTGATACGCCCGATGGCCAGTCCAACGTTGGGTCCTTACAAAACTGAAAGCAGACGTTGTGGCTTTGTTGGAATTGTCAACCTCCAGTTCTGAAAAGTGAAGCCAAATCTGCAGTGGCTTAAACTTATGTTCTTTCTACTGGCCATCAGGGGGCGACTCCTCTGGTTTGATTGAAGAAGTTTGATTGCATGGAAGTCTATGAGAAAATGTCCCTACTTCGCACTTAATGTATTATCCCGCATCACTGCAACTACTGTCATTTTGCTACTAAGATGACTGTAACACTCAGCTGTAAAGCTAACCTAGTCCAGCTTTGCCAGCCCTTCTCCACAGTAGAAGGGTCTGTCTATAGTATCTCACATCTCCGGGATCGGGGAAAAAAAACGTTTTTCTTTCAACCAATCACATTGGACTTGGGCGGTGCTAAGCTTCGGAAGCCGCTGTCAGGGCTGCTGCTAAAGCTTTGGAGGCCCTAAGCATAACTAGTCAGGGAGCCCCCCCCCCCCCCCTACTGTTTTTTTAAATTGACATTAAATACATATAACTATGTACATTTGTTATATTATGTAATATATAGAATTTGAATTGAATTACCCCTCGATGATCAATAAAGTATCTATCTATAACAGCAAGAACAGCAGCACCATTGGTAATATAAAGTAAGTAGTATAAATAATAAATAAGTGATATATAGATTGCCGGGGGTTGGTGGCTGCTTGTTGCACTGCTTGTAGAGGGTTGCTCATCATCCGATTCATCCTCCTGCAGACGTGGTGCTCCTTGAACAAACTTTAGCATTGACCCTAAAGCTTGGTAAAAATACCAAAACATTAGGATTTTCTGATGACAAAAATATCATGTCACACTACTATTCATAATAAGATGACAAGTGACAAAAAATAGTCCCCTGTTTATCTGTTAAGCACTTCATTACATTATTCTATCTAGTAGCCTATAGGCTACCCTTTCACAATGATAGGAGAACTAGATGATAGATGAAGCTATGTTATTATATTAATTTAGTGGAACATAGACAAATACCTTCATACTGTCAGACTTGGGCGTGGAGGGAGGACTCAGATGCAGGGGCAGTGTGAAAGGCTTTTATTCTTAACATAAAAACGAACAAACAAAAACCGCTCCAACGGGAGGAAAAACAGGCTCCGGGAATAAACTATAAACAAAATGAACAAAGACGGCAAAAACACAAACTTAACTTGACAAAGGCGTGACGTGACGTGACGTGACATGACGTGGACCGTGACATGGATCGTGACGAGAGACAGGAACGAACTGGCACAAGACAAGGGGAGACGCAGACTTAAATACACAGCAACAGGTGACAACAATCAGGGACCAGGGATGACATAAGAACAGGGAACACATGAGGAAGGGCAAGTGACCTGAAACGAGAAGGAAGTTATTTTCAAAATAAGACAGGAAATGACAAGACAAAAACCCAAGACGAGACATTACCTCACCGGCGTGACACATAAAAGGCGCCCAATATCTACAGACTACAGTAACAACTGTCAATTATTTGCAAACGTGCCACATGCATTGTGAAATCTAGATTAGGTTATCATTTTTAGGGTTTAGAGCTCCATCAAATCCATTTGCAAGGTAACCTAGCCCAGGTTGCTGATGTTAGCTATGAGCAATATCACTGAACATATGTTAGCAAAACAATTAGACCTACAACATGGACTTACAGCAAGGCATGCACGGGCGTCTTTTCTCAGTTTTTTCTTCTTTCGCTTTTCAGCTCCAGATTCATGTTGTCTTTTAGTTGCCATTATTATCTCTCAACATCCACAGATTGCTAATTATGGCGACTTCAAGCAGAAGCCGACACAGAGCAAACTCAGCAAAGACGCAAACTGGGCTATACCATTTCAGGGAAGCAGGGCGGGGGGAGACTGTTTTTATATATTCGGCAAAAGCAGTTAATTTGCACAAATTGAGTGTAATGTAATAATGTAGTAATTATCATTTTTTAATCTGTCTTAATTTTGGGGGCCCACACCAGGTAGTTGGGGCCCTAAGCGCTCTGCGTACTCTGCGTATGCGGAGCGGAGGGCCTGGCGGCTGTGGTTCGGCAGCAAAATAGTGTTGGGAGGAAACCTGTTTGGATGGAACGGCGAGTCTGATTTCCCGCAAAAGAAAACGTCACATAAAACCTTAAAAGTCCCCTATTATACTGATTTCTATCAATTTCACACAGCTCTCAGAGGTCCAACAACACTGTTTTCGATATGCATTAACCCAAACTCATCCGTGGTCCTGAATTTCAGCTGTCTAAAAGTTGCTCAAATGAGCTCTCCAGAGAACAGGCTGTTTCTGTGCCTGCACCTTTAAATGCTAATGAGCTCCGTCTGTCAACGCCTACTTGGAGAGAGATGGAGACGATGCCGCTTATGCTAGCGGCAGCAAGCACCAATGTTTACGTGGATGTATCGCTATGGCTTCTATGTGTCTGTTGGGGTAGTAGCAGGAGCAGATTTGGTTATCAACAGCTAATTATTAATGTCAATATGATTATCTATATTAATAACTATATTTAATATATTATCATGATATGACCATGAATAAACGGGGCACCACCCTGGGATCAGGGAAAAGATAACCTAAAACTGTATTCAGTCTCAATATAAAACCCTAGTTACAGAAGCAGTCTGATGTGAAGTGGTTAGCGCACACATACAAGCTAACACGGACCCTAGCCGGCACATTGTCATTAAAAATGAAACGCAACCACCGTCTCTTCTGTTCTTCTGTAGCTGGGACCTAATATAAGCACTTGTGTTGATTTGTACAACCAACAACGAGCGATGACATGAAATACCGCTATCTCACTGCTGTCTCAGCGCAGGACACACCGAACTCTCCTATCATCAGAGGAGTTCGGCCTATCAGGACACACCGAACTTCACCTCAGCGATGAACACCCCTTCTCAGATATCTCCTATCATCAGAGGAGTTCGGCCTATCAGGACACACCGAACTTCACCTCGGTGATGAACGCCCCCTCTCGGATATCTCCTATCATCAGAAGAGTTCGGTCTATCAGGACACACCTAACTTCACCTCGGTGATGAACGCCCCCTCTCGGATATCTCCTATCATCAGAAGAGTTCGGTCTATGCAAATGACTCCTTTCATTACGTAACGACGGGGGCTGAATCTGAACAGCCTGTAGGCATGCCTTGTACCAGTGGGGGGGCTGCAGAGACCATGCAGGAGTCGCTTGTTTTCCTCATTCTGGGAGTTGACAGTGAAGCCCATCTATACTTTAGCTCTGGAGAAGCTCACTGGACTCATTGAATACTCCGACAATTTGCTAGCTGTTTGTAGCTCCAAACCAATATCAGGAAGCTTGTGTAAAGTGGAACCAATTGAAGAATTGCCTCCATCAGTTCAAGTTGTCTTTGTTTTTCAGCCTTTCGTATCCTGGCGCTATATGAGATAATCTCTCCACGTATTACCGCTTTAAAGGTTTCCCACAGGAGAGAAGGTGATGTAGAGTCAGATTTGTTATTTTCAAGAAAGCTTGAAATCCTATCAGAGATAAATCTACAAAATTTGTCGGATGATAATAGCCCAGTGTTTAATCTCCAGGTTGAGTGGCTTTTGGTTTTAGGCACTAGTTCCAAATCTAATAAGAGGGGGGCATGATCTGAAATAACTATCGATGAGTATTCACATTGTTTCACTGAGGGTAATAAAGTCTTATCAAGAAAAAAGTAGTCTATTCGAGAGTATGTTTGATGAACCTGGGAATAAAATGAAAAATCTTTTGTTGTTGGGTGGAAAAAACGCCACACATCCACACTGCCAATCTGATCTGTGAATACAGACACACATCTAGCTGCCTTGGATTGAGTTACTTTTCTTAAACACGATCTATCAAGTGTGGGATTGACAGCCAAATTAAGATCCCCTCCAAAGATGAGGTGATGCGTATCTAGGCACGGAATGGATGAGAATAGAGAAGTCATAAAATTAGGGCAGTCCCAATTGGGGGCATAAACACAAACCATAATAACAGGAGTTTGGAACAACACACCAACGACAATAATATAACGGCCATTAGGATCAGATATGACCTGTTCTGATGAGAACTGTACTCGCTTGTGCAGTAAAATAGCTGTGCCTCTTGAACGACTATTGAAATTGGAGTGGAAAACCTGTCCAACCCAGGGTTTTTGTAGTCGGGTGTGGTCACATAAACGAAGGTGGGTTTCTTGTAGAAACGCAATATCTGTCTTCACACTCTTAAGGTGTGAAAGTACTTTGGTCCGTTTAATAGGTCCACCAAGTCCCCTGACATTCCAGCTCGTGAGCCTGATGGTTCGTAGCATGTCTTTCTGGTTTATGTCAGTCATAGCATCAGTGGCAAAATATCAAACCTCTAAGTGCTCTGATGGTATGGTGCCTTAGCCAGGTCAACTTAGTACTAGAACGTAAAACAGCAACAACATATAAGCTGTGTCCCAATTCAGGGTCTGCAGCCTTCGGAGGACCCAGCCTTCGCGGTCTACGGAGGCGACACCTTCGGAGACTCCTCCGAAGGCTGGGTCAACCGTCGGTAAATGGGACGGTCTAACCTACGGAGCATTTCCTGATTGCGTCGCGACGTCATCACTTCTGCCGGCCAAGCCCGAGAAAAACACCAGTCAAAACAAAAATACGACAGACGAACATGATGGAGAGTTTTTAATATATATATATATATATATATATATATATATATATATATATTTTTTTTTTTTTTTTTTTTTTTTTTTTTTCTTCTTCTTTTAATTTAATTTAATTTTTATTTTTTTGAGCAAGAGGAGAGGCGGCTGCGGCGACACCGGCGGCTTGTATATCTCCGACTGGGAGAGAGCCGTGGGGAGGTAACGTTAAAGCCGTTATTTTAACCCATATTAATGTTCATACATAGCTAGCATAGTAGGCCTACGTGGTAATGAATATACCCGTTAATAAATGATACTGCTAAGTGACAAGCCATATTAAGTATAGATTGACATGGATAATGTCATTTAACCATAAGACTTAATACAGGGTTCGTACAGGTGCTTAAAATGTAAAATCTTTGAAAATGCTGTAATTTTAATGCTGTTTTTTAAGGTCTGAAAAGTGCTTGAATTTTAGTTGAAATGCTTGGCTTATAAAGTGATTAAATTGAATAGTAAAATGTGTACGAACCCTGTAAATAACCCCGACTTAATTCAATATTTTATTCTTGCCTCTCTTTTAAACATTTTAGTGACATGGCATCGGTCGATTGCATCAGCCCTGCAAACCCCGATGATGGACGATGTGGTGGACAGTGGAGACATGCATCCTTCACCCCCCACCTTCCAGATGATGTCCCACTCAGAGCCAGAAGAGTCCAGGGTCCTTCTTGTAGCATCCCATCCAGTCCAGCAGCACCACCAGGGACTCCTGCTCAGTTAATACTGTATATATGTTCTCTGTAAATAGTTATTTCTGCTGATCTTTTGTAAATAGTTCTACATGTTAAGAACACCCACTTATCAATAGTTATTGTAACTTTGTAAATATTTGTTAATTACACAAAAAATAAATGATTTTCTTGTCACTGAAAAGCAGTTCAAAAGTTGACTTTAGTTGTAAATAAGAAATGGAACAGATAATGTTACAAGGTTATAGGATTTTTATTTAACTTTATACAATATTTGGAAAAGAAAATGGTACAATACAATATTTTTAATTAACAATTTAAATTACAAATCAACACAGAACTTAATCGAAGAGAAATAAACATCCACCACCCCCCAAAAAATTCAACGCCTCTCAACCATTCTCTCCAATAAACTAAAAAAATCTCTCCATCCTCTCTCTCTCTCTCCTTTCCTTGCTCTCCCTCTGTAACTTCATGTCCTCCCTGATCAAATCCAAGTCATCGGTTTTACTCTTTCTTGCTGCTGTCGGTGGCCCTGTGTTCTTGGCCTCAACAGGTGGTCGTTCTCATCCCGGATCCGGAGTTTGATCAAATCCTCAGTCTGCTCCTTGCTCTCTACAACAAAACGACATGTATATTACATTTCCTGTTATGTAAACATGCAAAATGATTGTACGATATAATAACGATATTAACAGTAATAATGCTCCTAAGGTTAGCTCTGTATTCAATCCAAAGGTTTACAGTTTTACAGCCTAGAAATACAGCGGGGCTCACAACCCATCGTTAACGTTATATGTTCAGCTGCGAGAGGAGCGAACTGTAGCCTACACAACTTACGAGAACAAATTAACCTAACAGCTCCACGGTTACAATAACATAAGTTACCATCGGAGCTTGTAACATTTGAAAGTGAAGGGTTTTAGGCTTACGTTACGTTTAAAGGCTAACGTTAACTGAGCTCCTCGTATCAATAGCCTTAAGCTACATCACGTAGCTGGCCCTACAGTCCGGTGGCTACACGTATTAGCATTATTAACTTCACGCATTTTAACACTCAAATGTGATTTAAGGCCCCTTGAACGTCCGACGTTAAGCAAAACCCCGTTACTTACCGGCTGCCGGTGCCGGAGCTGCTGCCGTCTTTCGCCGCCATTGTTGGTTAAAACAGCGGCGCGCAAAGCATCTTGGGATATGGGAGGCCGCGAAGGATAGTAACGGTGCATCCTCCGAATACGGGCGAAAGGAGGACACATTTGTCGGCCGCATTTGGAGGAGCCTCCGAATTTAGACGAATTGGGACAGCCTTCGCGCAGCTCTGTGACGTAAGCGGCCTTCAAATGCAGCCTCCGAAGGCTGCAGACCCTGAATTGGGACACAGCTATACAGTGCCAACGTGAAAATCTAAGGAAAAACGCTCCTCTAATAAAGATATACAGAAAAAGAAAAAAAAAGTCCCAAACACGAAAACAGCAGATGTCCTTCAAGTTCAAAAGATACTTACATATTTGTCCTAGCCTCATCTTTAAAACCAATGAGCTTGCAGGAATTACTACTTTACACAACCGATTGAGTTGGTAGGAGTTTGCTTCCTTTTTGACAGTGAAAATGTGTACACCTCTGAAATTTACCATTTGACAGCGTAAAATCTTTAATGTACCAGTTTCCCATTCTTAACAGAAAACAATTGTGCTATTCATATGAAATCTTTGTTAATTAACAGCACAGTCAAATCTGTAATACTAATAATAAATGAATCTTACATATTAAGAGCTTAGTTATACGTTTGTAGGGGATTTCAGCTGAAAAAACAGGGCTGAATCTTCCAGCTCCGTCTGTGTACCTTTTAATGATCCTTTGACTTCACACAGACATCTCCTTAAAAAAAAATCAGCTGCGTACTCAAAAGGGTAAATTACAGTGAGACACCGTCGGCCCACCAGGTAGACCGGCCTGTCTTTTACTTCAATCCAGTTCTCATAGAGCACCAAAAAAGTTAAAGGAGATGTGTACAGAGACGTCATGTTATCACTTACTGCTGAGATCACGGTAGAAACGTTCCGCTTCATCCGCGGAGTCAAATATGTGAGACTGTCCGTTAACAGTGGCCCGTAACCGCGCCGGGTAGATCAGCCCGAAGCGTATCCCATCCTTATAGAGGAGAGACTTCACTTTGTTGAATGATGCCCGTTTCTTGGCGAGTGAGGCGCTAAAATCCTCAAAGATCCTTATGGGATAACCCTGGTATGCGATGCTGCGTGTTTTCTTCGCCCATAGCAGCACCCGCTCTTTCTGGATGTACCTGTGAAAGCGAACAAGAATGGGCCGGGAACCCTGTGCCGGCTTCGGTCCCAGACTGCGGTGAGCTCGGTCTAGTTCAAAGCTAGTATCCAGTAAAGCATCTCCGGTCACCTCCCTGAACAGCGTAGTCATGAAGAGTCGAGCATCGGTCCCTTCCGCTCCCTCGGGGATGCCAATCACACGGAGATTCTGCCGTTTGGATCGTGAAACCAAGTCCTCGACAGCCAATTGCAGCTTTTCGTTCATCTGAGTGGTGGTCTCCACCTTGGACTTTAGTGTGGCCACTTCGTGCTGCAGAGTCGTCAGGTCATCTGATTGAGAAGTGAGGGCAGTTTCCATTGCGGAGATGGTAGCTGTGTGAGAGGCTACGGTGTCAGCGATCATTTGGAGAGATGCTTGGATTGGAGCCATGGCAGTATTCAGGGAGGTGGTGAGTTCACCTGTTACATCTTTGCAGAGTTTCTCGAGTTCACCGACGAGCATGTCCAGTGTTAGCGGCTGGGCTTCACCTGTTGCTACACTGCTAGCTTCTGCCTTGCTAGCGTCTTTATCGTGCGGGCTGAAGTGTTGAGTCAGCTGAGGCTGGCTTTTGCCGCGGGTCCCGTGGGATTTACTCATTTCAGTTCCAAAATGTTACGCCGAGAAAATAATTTGAAAAGTCTGAGTGTAGATATGTTAAAGTTAACGGTCAGGGAGCAAACTCCAGGCGTGTGATCACTCTGCCGCCATTACCGGAAGTCCGCGATGCCAGACGTACTTGACGCACATGCGCGAACACAAGCAAAGCAGGGCTCTGACGACAACAACAAGACAAAACGAGAAGCGGGAGCAGTGTTTCCCACACGACGAGACTATGGCGCACCGCCTTAGTCTAATTTAGGCCGCCATAGTCTCGATGTTCGCCCCAAATTATTTTATCAAGGCAAATGGACTTAACTAGCAGCTCTAATAATGGGCCTAAACAGGAGGGCAGCAGCGCTTATTGTAATGGGAAATCCTCACGGCTGGTTTGGCGTATCAACATTCTGTTTTCCCTCGTCGCCATGCCAAGGCGTCCCCCGCGCCGACCCCCCCTCAGCTGGCGAGTTTGATGGTGCATATAGCCCCGTTCACATACGTCGCTACTCGCCCGTCACTCGCTTTCTCGCTGAATTCTACTCGCTGGCAAAAAAAACTCACTGCCGCTGGCGGCTAGTTTCAAGCGGCAACTCTCTGTGGAACTCTCTGTTGACGTCAACTGTCAATCATCTCTATTCTACATTCTGATTGGTACTCACTTCACTTGCATCGCAGAAAGTTACATTATTTTATCTCGTGACCCGCCCACATCGCATCGCCTGTCCTGGCCACATTCCTAGAACACATTCACATTCATTGACCGAAACCAAAACACCAAGGACGGCTGAGGAATAGTCACCCAATTATATTAATAATAATAGTTATAATAAACTAATAGTTTAAAGGCTCAGCACTGTGTTTTAGTCATTTTTGTTTTCATCTTTTTTTGAATGCTTAAACTCCTCAACCCCATTTAGTATGTCATATCAGTACCAGCAGTTTGTAAGAAATTGGTCAGGAAACGATATGTCATAATTTGGTTCTCAAAATTCCCCAAATTGATGCATTAAAATGAAATTATTCAAAATATGATTTGCATTTTTCTTTATATCATAAGGAAGATAGCATGTGATGTTACGTATACAGTAGATAGAACCTATTCTGAGGGAAAATCAGCTTCTCAGAAGAATTGCCGCTTATCAATTAATTGATCATCGATCGATAAGATGAAACAACTATCGATTAATGAATTACTCGATAATTTGCATTCCTAACTAGGACACAAGGAATAAATGCTGGAACGATAGAAAAACTAAAGGAACTGGCACCGAAGGTGAAGGGGACGAACTATTTAAGCACACAGGGAGGAGGGACAATGAGACACAGGTGAAACACATCAGGTGGGGCAGGTAATCACACAGGAGGGAAGGACACAGGAACAGGTGACGGACCTAGAGTAAAGACAACAAGGTGAGTACCAAAATAAAATATGTGGGGGGATTGTGGCGAGCGATCACTGAGCAGTTTGGGATCGGGGACGTACTGCAGTCGGAATGAGAGAGAAATCCAACCGGCACCCGCTGCATTTGCACCGATAATGTTTCCTCATTCATGGCTGTAAGAAACACTATTACTGCTTTGTACATGTTGTGGAAGTCCCGGACACATGGGGAAACTAAACGCCGTTCTGCCTGAGTTCATCAGAGGTGTATAAAGTACTTGAAAAAAATAACTAAGTAAAAGTATAAGTACCATAACTGAAAATGACTTTGGTAAAAGTTAAAGTCACCTAAAGGAAAATTACTTGAGTAAAAGTCTTAAAGTAGCTCACATTAAATGTACTTAAGTATCAAAAGCATCTTGTGAAGAAATATACTCAAGTATCAAAAGTACAAGTACAAGTATTTTATAGTATGCATGTTTTTTATTGCACTTTTTCAGGTGAATGAAATATGGTATAGAATACCACTGAATACCAATGTGGTATAGAATACCACTCAAAAAATAAACAATGTCTTTAACATAAGAACCACTTTTTCCACTTTTTAACTATGGTGGGGGAATCATCATGAGCTGATGCACAGTAACACCACACAAACTAACTCTCTGGTTCAAGTGGAGATGTTGAACTTGCGGTTCATCCTCAGCAGAAGCTGGTTTTCAAAAGTGTCCGCAGCTAGCCGTGCTCTCTTTGGGCTGAAGATGAGACCTGCTATGCTGAACAGCCTTTCGCAAGCTGCAGAAGCAGGCAGAGGTGTGTTGAGTTTGACAGACAACTTGAGAACCACAGGAAATGTCTTGAGAATCTTGATGTCGTCTGTTGAGTAGGCCAGGTACAAATCAAGCTGCTTGGTGGTGCTTGATGTTTTGTGGAAACTTTTCAGGATGTGGAAGAAGTCTCCCTCAGATGAGCCAGATCCAGCATCTGCTGAAATGGAAGGATCCTCCAACTGCTCCCTGATGTAGTCCAAACCTGAAACACAGGGAGGGTGACACTAGCATTCAGTCACATTTTTATTGGACAAATTTAATTACATTAATGACATTTTCCATAATTCTAAAGGAATAAAAAATATTACATTGACAAACAACACTATCAGAAACAAAAGGACAAAATTAGCAAAAAGAAAAAAAAGAGATATAAAGTAGAAAAAAGTTGAGACAAATTGTGAAAACAACAGACCTACAATCAAGGCAGTGTGAGCTTGCGGATTGGCTACTTTCACAAATTAATTTCATTTCATTTCATTTTAATTTATTTCATTCATGGTTCTCACATAGTTGCACATATACATAGTGTACACATTTTCACCATGAATGAAAAGGAGCAGGATGAAGAAAAAACTTATAATACCTGCCCCTCTCTGTTGTTACAAATTCAGGGAATAGATGAGGAGAAAATCACAAATTTTATGTCTTGACTCTGACAATTAGACATTTTAGATATTGGCTCAACTACTATTCCAAATTAGACTGATGTATGAAATGAGTAATAAAATAACAAAAAAAAATGTAGTAAGTGTACATTAGATTTGTAATTTAATGGATATTTTCTTCATTTCCTTTATTTTCTCCATGTTGTCTTACCGATTTTGAGTGTAGCATCATCTTTGATCCACGCCGTTTTGAATTTTGGGATGAGAATCGCTGCAGCAACCGATTCAGGGTCTCTTAACATTTCACCAAAACGGTTCTGGATTCCCACTTGAATGGCTTCAACCAGCGGCTTGCAGTGCTTCAGTGCAATCTTTATTTTTTCCAGTTTGCTGCTCAGCAAGGATATAGTCGGAAGAAGCCACCCCATCTGGACTTCCACTTCTCCTTGGAGGATGTTGATGGACTGGGCAACAGGGCTCATGGTGGTGTAGTACTCTTTTAAGAAAGTGAGCTCAACTGGATGGAACCTTTTAGGGAGGAAACAAACCACTGTTTTACAATTATGCATGAATACTGTACCCAAAACATAAACTTACATTGGAACCTTCAATTCTGCACAGATATTTCTCAAAGCTGGCTCTCCCTTCTCTGTCAGAATCTTGAGGAGCCTTTCCACAGCCATAAACATGGAGTTCCACCTGGTGGCGTTTGGTCGTAGCAGCTGGAGGGAGCAGGCATCTTCTACAGCTTCAGCTGCTTGGCAGGATCTTCCACACTTATTCCACAGCCCATAACACTTGCTGAATGTTGAGCGTTGCAGTTTTTTGTATCCATCGTTGGCTGTTGCTTTTTCAGCATCAACTGTAGACACTAAGTTGAGGAGATGACAAGCACATCGTTGATGTTTCTGAAAACAAACTCAAACTCAAAGCCATCATTCTCATCTAGGATTGAAGTCATGTCAACAAATTCCACCCCCTCCATCTCATTCCCTTCCTCATCCTCTTTCTCTTCTGCTTCATTATTGTTTTCCACACTAAAAACTTGAAAAGCCTTCAGGAAGTTGGAGCCATTATTGGTTGTTGTCCTCACAACTTTGTTCCTGATGCCATATTCAGTATGGATGTCATTGAGTGAGGTGGCCAAAACATCAAAGGTGTGGAAACCTCTTAGCTGTCTGCAAGCTAGGGCTGCTGTCTAGTTAGGTCTGTAGGGTTCACCCAATGAGCAGTCACACCAAGGAAGCTCCTTCTCCTAACTGACCAGCAGTCTGTAGTGGTGGCGATGTGGTCCACTTTACTCATCTCCTCAGTTAACACGTTTTTCATAGTCTTTGCTAAATCTTCAATCCTTGATCGCAGGGTGACCCGTGTGATGACTTTGGCAGTAGGAAGGAGATCTGTGAAAAGCTCTCTGAAGGCTTCATTTTCGACAGTTGACAATGGCTGGAGATTGTTGACAATATACTTGACAATGGCCCTGTCAACAGCACTCTGAGATATGGATCGGGCATCCAGCAAGGTGGTCTGTTTGAGGGTGGAGGTCCCAGCTTCCGAAGCCCTCTTTCTTTTTTATGAGGTCAGCTGCTCATATTTCTTTAGATGTTGTGGATGTGCTCTCTACATGAAAAACACAAAAGTAAAAGAAATAATAATATTAGTTTAAATGATACTCAAGACATCATTCAACAGTTAACACAATGACAGGTCTGGATTGTCCTAACCACTTTCACCCTTATATCCCATTTGTGGGCATGTCCAACATTAATAAAAAAAAAATGCTGGTAAACTGTCAACTATATTTTATCTTTCAAAAATACCAAATTGTTTAAAGCTAAAACATCATACAGGACACTGAGCTTGAACATCTAATTGCTGTACAACAAATACAATTTAAAAAACAAAAACAAAGCTATTTTATTGAACAGTATCTGAGTATCCAATAAAGATGACTAGCGAAGTCATACATGCCTAAAACAAATCCTATCTTGCATCTAAACCTTTTTAGCTAGTCATGCTAAGTGGTCGTTTCACTCACGCTCCCTGTGATTAACGCAGCTGTGTTAAAGTCGTTACCTATACTGTATAATCGCAAAGGCAAGGCTGCAGCATGTGCAGCAATTAACTTTTCCATACATTAATATCATAACTGTTTTTAAGATCAAAATAATAAGCCCTCACGCGAGAATCACGCGTGAAGCCGTTCAATTCGAAGTGGCACCCACTGTTTGCATGTGGGCCTATGTAAGTGTGCAGCATTCCGCTACGTTATCCTTTGTTCTTCGAGTTCCTGAACGCCTTTATCTCGTGGCACTTCGGAAGGCATAACATGCACTTTATTCGGTAGGTTTTGGAATTTGCCCCCATCCCGAGGTAGCTGAACATAGTTCTCAGGTATGCCCACGGGTGACCGTCGTCTTCTGCCGAAGCTGTACGCTGTGCGTCTTCTGTGTCTCCCTCGTCGTCGAAATGGTCTGCGGCTGCCATGTTTCATGTTTGTAGTGCTGCTCGTCTCTGCCGCCCCGCGCGCATCCCACACTTACCTTAAACTTCGCGAGAGTACCGTACGTGGTTCTTCTCGTCCTCTCGGACCCGCGCATTCCAGATAATTCGTTGATTATTTTCATTTGGAACGAGTAACGAGGTAGCAAATGTCAAAGTAACGAAGTAAAAGTATATTTTTTAACTTTTAAATGTAGTGAAGTAAAAGTCCTGATGAAAAAAAAAACCTCAAGTAAAGTACAAATCCTCAAAAAAATACTTAAGTAGTGTAATGAAGTACATCTACTTCATTACTATACACCTCTGGAGTTCATAGCGGAGGGAACGTTCCCATTCATTGTCTATGTAAGAAGCCGTGTTATAGCGGCACGGAGCGGCGAGTTTCCAGAGACGGCGCCGCTAAATCTTTCAAACTGAGCGTTGTCGATCTAAAATAAAGACAGATTCAGCAACTGCATAGCTTATTTCTCGCCTAAAATGTTTTCAGAAACACATTTCAGTGAACTATTTTCGTAAAATAAGAGGGAGGTGGGAGGCTGCGAGGGAGAACGATGGGGCTCGGAGGAGCACAGAGGGGAGGGGTGTGTTTGTGTGTGGGGGGGGGTTCAACTTTTCAAATTGTAGAATACAGCTTCAACAGCAACAGGGTTAATCACTTTAGAGATGGAAAATGGTCCCACAAACCTGGAGGAAAGCTTCCTGGATTCCACACAGAGAGGTAAGTTCTTAGTAGAAAGCCACACTTTCTGTCCTTCCAGATAAGCAGGCCCTAGAGCAACGCCTGTGCACTGCCACCTTATACTGGTCGGAGTGGCGCAGTAGAGAGCGTCTGGCAATGTCCCATGTACAGCAGCAACAGCGGACCAGGGCAAGGGCAGATGGGACATTGTCCTCCTTTTCCAGGGCGGGGAAGAGAGGAGGC
The DNA here is from genome assembly GCA_029853015.1 of Chelidonichthys spinosus. Lineage (NCBI taxonomy): Eukaryota > Metazoa > Chordata > Actinopteri > Perciformes > Triglidae > Chelidonichthys > Chelidonichthys spinosus. The sequence goes on from CM056840.1 coordinate 2,486,875, forward strand.
TGATAGCCATAGACACAGTGAAACGGTGAGAACCCGGAGGAGGAGCTAGGGAGGGAAGGAGTCACGGAGGTCAAGATGGACGGACGGACGGACGGACGGACGGACAGATAGATAGATAGATAGTAGGGTTGCACGATATACCGGTACTGATTTGGTACCGGGGTAGTGAGGCATTTAAAACGGTACCATATTGCATTTGGACGGGACCGGTACTTGCAGCGCCGCTGGCAGCGCCCGCAACACGTCGGTGACGCCACGTGACGTTGCCGCGTTGTAATTACAGCTGAGAGGACGAGAAGCGAGCCGCAGCTTGGAGAGATAAAAGGAAAAAGCAAGCAAGACGGAGGATCCGCTAGCAAGTTAGCGAGCAGTGTGGACTGGAGCAACAAACGGAGCAGGAGGAAAGCTTGGAGAGAGCACGAACGAGAGAAGCACGGAGAGGAGAATGGCTGCTGCTACCGTCACCACGGTAGCAGCATCTAAACCTTTTTAGCTAGTCATGCTAAGTGGTCGTTTCACTCACGCTCCCTGTGATTAACGCAGCTGTGTTAAAGTCGTTACCTATACTGTATAATCGCAAAGGCAAGGCTGCAGCATGTGCAGCAATTAACTTTTCCATACATTAATATCATAACTGTTTTTAAGATCAAAATAATAAGCCCTCACGCGAGAATCACGCGTGAAGCCGTTCAATTCGAAGTGGCACCCACTGTTTGCATGTGGGCCTATGTAAGTGTGCAGCATTCCGCTACGTTATCCTTTGTTCTTCGAGTTCCTGAACGCCTTTATCTCGTGGCACTTCGGAAGGCATAACATGCACTTTATTCGGTAGGTTTTGGAATTTGCCCCCATCCCGAGGTAGCTGAACATAGTTCTCAGGTATGCCCACGGGTGACCGTCGTCTTCTGCCGAAGCTGTACGCTGTGCGTCTTCTGTGTCTCCCTCGTCGTCGAAATGGTCTGCGGCTGCCATGTTTCATGTTTGTAGTGCTGCTCGTCTCTGCCGCCCCGCGCGCATCCCACACTTACCTTAAACTTCGCGAGAGTACCGTACGTGGTTCTTCTCGTCCTCTCGGACCCGCGCATTCCAGATAATTCGTTGATTATTTTCATTTGGAACGAGTAACGAGGTAGCAAATGTCAAAGTAACGAAGTAAAAGTATATTTTTTAACTTTTAAATGTAGTGAAGTAAAAGTCCTGATGAAAAAAAAAACCTCAAGTAAAGTACAAATCCTCAAAAAAATACTTAAGTAGTGTAATGAAGTACATCTACTTCATTACTATACACCTCTGGAGTTCATAGCGGAGGGAACGTTCCCATTCATTGTCTATGTAAGAAGCCGTGTTATAGCGGCACGGAGCGGCGAGTTTCCAGAGACGGCGCCGCTAAATCTTTCAAACTGAGCGTTGTCGATCTAAAATAAAGACAGATTCAGCAACTGCATAGCTTATTTCTCGCCTAAAATGTTTTCAGAAACACATTTCAGTGAACTATTTTCGTAAAATAAGAGGGAGGTGGGAGGCTGCGAGGGAGAACGATGGGGCTCGGAGGAGCACAGAGGGGAGGGGTGTGTTTGTGTGTGGGGGGGGGTTCAACTTTTCAAATTGTAGAATACAGCTTCAACAGCAACAGGGTTAATCACTTTAGAGATGGAAAATGGTCCCACAAAAATGTTGTGATTTATAAAAACCAAACTTGACGGGAAAGTGTGCGTACCCGTAAGCAAACTCTGAGGCATGCGTACCGGTACGCACATTCTGGAGACTGGAAGGGAATCAGCAGTAAACGTGAGAAGAACTATATATTTTTGATGACTCGCACACATTTAATTACACTCCATATCATACGTTAGATCTGCGTTATCATGATGAACTCCAGCAATGTTTTTGACGCTTTTAATGAGTGATAGTTTTTTTCATGTTAACACCTTCTTTTAAAATCTGACTTGTATCTTAAATCAAAATCATTTTGAAATATTGAATCAGCGCTGTCACCGCAGGAGGAGGAGGAGACGGCCCAAATGCATGTAATACAGGATACAATAAATACCTTCCATTAGATCACTGTAGAACACAGCGGGAATAACTAAATATTCTCCTTATTTATGTGCATATATCATCAACGCACATACATACAGCCATTAAGCCATCGTATAATTGTTACACTTATCCTCGTTTTTAAACCACCAGAGCGCAGAGCTCGTGCGCGCTCAGTTGTGGAGCGTGGAGAGCGAAAATTTACCGAACTTCAGGAGGAGACACCCGGCAAAGGTGGTAGAGTCCCCAGCATGATGAGCCACGGCCCGACTGGAGGGGTATCAACAGGGCGCAAGAATCCGTGAGGATGTTATGCGTTTGTATGATAAGGAAGACAACAATCAATGTTCATTGTAAAGGTATTATTTTATTAATCACAGTGCGTGTTTGCCGTAGCTCATCTGCAACGTTGTTGATGGCGGTGATTGTGTCTCGCTGAAGTTGCAGGACGGCATCAGTGAGCGCCCGACCGCTTGATGTGCCATGCGCCCGGGGTGCACTGCTGCTTTGCGCCGGACCCGGACGCTGTGCAGAGGACTGGCATTAAGTTGGTTTTATATTGGACATTCATTTAACATTCAAAATTCAAAAGTCATATATCTGAAAAATAAGCCTTGTGGCACATGAGGGACATCCCCCTGTATGCGTCAGAGTTGGTTTGACCACTTGAGGTCAAAAGGTCAGGGAGAATAATACGTTTAAAATACATTTATTAACTTATTTTAATTATGCAAATTTGCCAAACAACATATCTGAAAAATAAGCCTTGTGGCACATGAGGGACATCCCCCTGTATGCGTCAGAGTTGGTTTGACCACTTGAGGTCAAAAGGTCAGGGAGAATAATCCATTCTGCTGCAGGAACGAACATTACAGGGTGGCAAAGGTGGATTCCTTTTTGTGCGCTTTTGGTGGGAATGTATGGTAAGGCAGCTGCTCCAGGGATGGAATAAGAACTTTAGGACCTCTGGGCCCAGATGCACAAAAGGGCCCCTGGTAGTTTTTGCATGGTTGGGGGGTCTGGGGGTCCTGCCCCAGAAAATTTTGAATTTGGTTGATGCGATTTCCTGTATTCTCCTGCATTTTTGGGATGGCCAATACCTAATTTTGATCACATCCATAGCTTACATCCTGATTTGCTGATATTGAGGCAGTGACTTTATGCAAAGGCTTGGGCTTCAGGGCCCCCTGACCCCTTGGGCCCCTGGGCCTGGGCCCGGGCCGCCCGTATAATGATACATCCTTGGGCACCTCCAGTCTCTTTCTGTTTTTCCCTGCTATTCCAAAGGTGGGAGCTGTACAACGGAGGCATAGACCACCATCTATTTGTCTGTGTTCAGCCTGTGTTCATTCTTTGTTATTTTCATTTAGTGTCTTGAATTTATTTATCCCTTCTGACCTTAAGTTAAATGCAGAACAAGGGAGAATTAGATTCTACATTGCTACAATGACATACTTCATATTCACACATTCATTCAGTCACTCACACACCGATGGCGGAGGCTGCCATGCAAGGTGCCAACCTGCACATCAGGAGCAGTTTGGGTTCTGTGTCAACTTCGGACTGGTATTCACTGTATACACTTATAATTACTGTAATAACTGTGAAAGGTATCAGATTTTGTGAAAACAGGACATAAATGAAAAAACTTATTATTTCGGTCAACATCTGAATTTGCCCTTGATACAAGCCAGTGATACAAGAAATGGCAAATTGTCAACCTCAGACGTGTATGGAATAAATCCACTCACAATTACAACTGTGAAATGTATTAGACCTTTTTTGACAACAGGACGGACCTGAAAAAATGATTAATTCAGGCAACAAGGTTCCAAGAAAGCATGTTCAAAAAACACACCAAACTTTCCTTAGGAAAGTCTTCAGTCTCTATTTCAGAAAATAGTTGCAAACAGTATATCTGACAGGCTATTTCCATCCTATACATTGATAATTTCAACTATATTGTAAATTGAAATGTTACTTTGATATACATTTTCAAGAGAAGGCCTATAATTGAAATGGAGAGCAAACATATGACTACAACTATGACTAAAATAATAATAATAATAATAAGATCCATCCGGGATTCGAACTGGCGCCAACTGTAGATGGGCCGTGCGCTCTAACCAATCTGCCACCTGCGCACCACGCTGAAAAGCCTAACGATCTCCTAGTTAATTATAAAGGCTGACTATGTCTCAAAGTTTGACCTAATCACTGACCATCGAGCTAGGCTCGCGCTATTAACATGCGTGACTCGACTAGATGCGCATGTTATATGTTATATATTGCAAGGGACATTTCTCCACCATTTCCAAAACCTGGTCAGGACTCCAAGGCAGATTGAGGCCCTTCGTGTATTGGAGGATGATTTCTTTCTGAGGAGGGGTAGTGCTTCTATGAGCAGGTTTGTACAGTTTATTCGTCAAACTTTATGCAAATTACTTTGAAAAGCTTCAGCATGTTAAGGTGATTTGTCATGCAACAGTAAATTCATATGCAAAAAGTCTGTAAAATTACAGTTTTGACTAAATGCTGTTCCCATTTATAGATTTAAGTGCTACTAGGCCTAAAATGCTTTGTGAATTCCTCTTAGTGAAACAAATAAAGAGTCCTAGAGTGCCTTGACAAAGTATTCAGCACCAATGTTAAAGGGATGGTTTGGAGTAATTTCATCTAAGAGTCCTTTGAATTATCATTAAAAGATTTAAACGATTTAAATAGCCCCATATCATCACATACCCTTCGCCATATCTGTTTGTTGGCATGGTGCTTTTCAGTTACCCTAATAGCTGCTAGTTAGCTTAATGATTTCTCAATGTATATCAAACCAGCTAATAGGCTAACTGAAATAAAACCATGCCAATATCTTGGTATGGTGAAGGGTATGTGATGATGTGGAGCTATTTTAATTACAAAGGCCTAGATAACTTTACCAGGATGCATAGTATTCTGCATCCATGAAATAACTGGTCTTTAAAATAAAATATGCCTTTCTTTAAGGGAAATTAACCCTATTTAAGTGTAAAAAGTTCAGAAGCACGCACATCCAAAATGAACTTTTCCTCTTCTCTCAAATTAACCCTATTTAACATAGGGGTATGAATACTTATGCACCTAGCATTTTAGTGGATAGTTTTGGTTTTTGCTCCAATCTTAACCACTGTATTTCATTGTAAACTATCTGCAAACTAGGCTTTAAAGATTTACGAAATTAAGGTCAATTTCAAAAGGATGTATTTTTATTCCTCTTTTAGTCAACTTTAGCAAGGGGGCTGAATACTTTTTCAAGGTACTGTGAATTTAAGACTGACACGCCCATTACTTTTAGGAGTGTAACACCCGTCTCATGTACCTATGGGGCGGACCTGGGTTAAACTTATGATATTCCCCTTTTTGTTATGCTTAATAAATAAAATATGAATTGAGTAAATGAAAACCACACACAATAGCACTTTAAATGTAAATACTTTTTTAGTTCAAAATAGAAAAAATAAAAATGTGAAATAACCACTTGGGTTCAGTGACAATAAAATTAATATTCAACAGAAATGATACCCGTTTTAAATCACTTTAAATGCTGGCCATCACTGGTTCTTCACACCAAATATCATGAAACATAAAGCGAGCGAATAATGCAATGAACCCACACACCCACCCGCACACACAACAGTCTGGGAAAAGCTACCCCAAAACCCCGTTGCAGGCCTGTTGCGTTGCTCCTGTGCGTTGAGGCCCAAAACACACTGGCCGCTTCGCTCTCTGACAGCAAAATAAAAGGCACGTGCAAATCCACAGTTACTCAAGACTCCCGACAACAGTCCGTGCGCTCCCAACAGTCCGTGGGGAAACGGGGGATGAGGGGGAAATGGCGGCTCGCCGGCAGGCGCAGCCGAAACTCGCAGTCCGCTCGTAACGATTCCGTCCGACAGCTCTCGTCCACACCGGAGGGCGCAGATCCTCTTGACAGGGCGCAAAAGTCTGTGTTATCCGGTAACAGTCCGTTCACCTTAAAACAAGAACTTTCAGCCTCTGAAAAAGTCTCAAAACTTTGACGCGGTTGGGCTAACTCGTGTCTCTCCCGTTTTCTTTCCGGAATCACAACACAGTCTAAGTCCCTCCCCCTCACGTCAGACTGCTCCCGCCATTGGCCGGAGTCTCCGAGCTCTGCACAAGCCAATCACAGCAAAGACTTTTGTGATCGACACCTCTTAAAACAAATAATATTGTGTAAATAACGTACTTACACTTAAACATTGTCTCAGATGAACGTACTCTTTTTTCTTTTAGGACACGACATGAGATGACATGAACTTATACTTTTAACACATACTTCTTGTAGATTTTTAACTTTTTTAACCTGTGTATTTTAACCATATTTATGCAGTTTTAAACACATCAATAAACAATGAACTTCACATGAAGTATGAATCTGTACCTTAGTGTTATCAAAATGCAAATACACCCATTACTTTAGCAAGGGCTACAGGAGTTTCTCCTAAATTTGCCAGTTAGGAGCTACTTTTAGCCCTGAGATCATTTTAATACGGCCCCTGATCTCTGTTTTTCATTTTATTTTATATTAATTTAATTTATTATATAACTTATTGTATTTCATTTATATTTCAGACTCAGCTGTTATTGGTCATATTGTTTATGCTTAAGTTGTGTAGTAGGATGATGTAGATGTTGTGTTGACTTTGAATTGGACCTGGTCAGATGTCAGACTTCCCAGACAGATAAGGACTTTACTATGATAGGACTTGACTATCATAGTGTAGGCTAATCACAATAGGGCAGTTTAAACTTTAAATTTTAGACTGCCCAGGCTTGATATGTGTGGTAAATAGTGAGTAGCCTACATTGGCAACATTACTTGATGTATTAGTTTATAATTTCTTAATTTGTCAGTGTTTCTCTTCGCTCTTGATGTAACTTTATTCCATTTTCATTCCATTTGGGTGTTTAGCAGTAACAGAGATGCCCAAAAAACGGAGAGGCAAGGGAACCTCCAGACATGATCTCTGGTCAATAGCTGGAGGAGAGCAATTGATGGTGCAGCATTTCCTTTCATTGGATATTTTTGATCAAGACCAGTCATTGAATTCCGATGTGTGGTCAAATTTGTCCCAAAAGATTTTCAGAAATGAAAAAGAAAGAAATAAAAAATGGCTCCACTGTGTATGGACTTATAATCGGCGAGGGATTAGAGATAAAGTCGAGGCAAAAAGCAAATCGGAGCAAGAGGAGGTAAATACAGAAGAAGAGTTGAGCAGTGTTGAAGAGAGGCACAGCAAAAAAAATGTAGTGCTCCAGGACATGGATGAAAATTCCGCAGAAAGTCGAAGGGAAATGTTGGAAGAGAAAGAGTCAGAAGATTTTGACAGTCCAGTGTCCCCAAAAAGTGGCAGATCTGATTTGTCCATCAGTGATGCTGACTCCGCACCATTAGAAGACTTGAGCAGTGTGACAGAGAGGCACAAGAAAAAAGCTGTTGTGTTGCAGTACACTGATGATGACTCTGAAGAAAGTCAGAGGGAAATGTTGAAAGAGCAAGAGTCAGAAGACTTTGACAGTCCAGTGTTCCCAAAAGTGGCAGATCTGATTTGTCCATCAGTGATGCTGACTCTGCACCATTAGAAGGCTTGAGCAGTGTGAAAGAGAAGCACAAGAAAAAAGCTGTTGTGTTGCAGTACACTGATGATGACTCTGAAGAAAGTCACAGATCTGACGTTTCAGTTAGTTGTCCAGAGCCAGAGAAGGTGAGGCAGAGAAAGGCAAAAGTAAAGGGACGTGTATCGGAAAGTAAATTAATAAAGAGTGATGGAGTGTTCAGAAAGGTGCCATCCACGGCCAAGAAATTCACAATTTCACTAACACAAAATCAGTGGAGCAACATCTCACCTCACAGCCGTGTCAACAAACTTAAAAAAACATGGACAAATGTAATTAATGGTGAATTTCAAAGAAAAAACCCTTGCTGTGTCCTACATTTTACATACCAGCATGTCCGTGTTCCTGGCAGCAGGAAAAGAAATGCACCATATTTAACTGTGCATGCAGCTTGCAAATTCTCCACCTGTCAGGCAAGATACATCACTAGAATGAAGAAGAAGCCTAGTCAGCGTCAGCCCACTATTAGAATGGCTGTTATGCGTCATGGAGCAGTTAAACATTTGAAAAACGAGATACAGTTCAGGCCAGCATCCAATATTCGCAGGGGCAAAATCGCAAAATCTGTGGCCACAGGAGTGAGCGCTGAGTACTACAGGAGACTGCGCACCACTCCAGTGTCAGAACTTCTGTCAGGAAACCTGACGAAAAGTCTCAACAAGAACATTTTGAGACTAATTGCTGCAGAAGTGCAGAAAAGTAGAAAGTTACATGACAATGTTCTCCTAGAAATGCAGCTTATGCAAGACATAATGAAGGAATGTGACAGCAGCTTTTATAGTATGCCAGGATATGTACAGCATCTGCAGGTGAACCCCTTGGGGATGCACCTGTACACAGAGACAGGCCTAAGCATCTTGGTTCACCACCTGAGGAGGAAGGAGCCTGTCTCTTTGTACCTGGATGCAACAGGGGGGGTTGTGTCGAAGCCTCCTGAAGACAAGCGAAGAGTCCTTTATTATGCTATGGCTTTACCAGGACATGGTCAAGATGCCCCGCCCCTCCCAGTCACTGAGATGATCTCCAATGAGCACAGTGTTCCTCCCCTTACTTTGTGGCTGATGCAGTTTCTTTTGAAATTATCGAAATATACTTCTCTCAGGGTGCATAAAGTAGAGACAGATTACAGTTGGGCGTTAATTCAGGCTGTACTTCTTGCATTCAACAAGGAAAGCATAGATGCATACCTGCAGAGAACATATTCCGTCATCCAGAGGCAACAGAAATGGGCAGATATAAAACCTTTCACAGTGCTTCATCTGTGCGCTGCCCACATAATTAAGGCAGGGTATATGACAAGGCCGTCAGAGAATTTTCTACCTTCATTTTTGCAAGAATGCAGAACACAGTTGATCTAAAGACTGCATGTCACATTTTCAGACACCTCTGCATTGCTTTGCTAAATGAAGATATGAACCACAACGTCCAAACCAGTTTGGACTTCCTGAAGGCACTCATTTCTAAGAGCAAGAGTTGGGAGGATGAGGATGATATTGAGGCAGAGTCGGACAGCTGTGATGCAGAAATTGGGAGTGTCAAGACAATTGTAGGAAGATCTCCATATACCAGAGAGTTCAGCTTGATCTACAAGGATGTTAGATCAGCTGGAGAAGGACAGCAGGGATGTGGTAATGGCACTCCAAATCCATATTATTGCCCCAACATCATCAAACTTTTGCTGGACAACTACATGGCCATTTACCCTCTGTGGAGTGGTGCCATGTTGGGGGACCTCCAGAGGTATGCCACCGACAAGACACACAAAGAAGACGGCCTGGGGCAAACTAGGGACACAAACTGTCATATTGAAAAATGGTTTGGCATTGTGAAGCATGATATTTTGCCAAAAAAAAGAAATCTCAGGCCATCCGCATTTGTGAGAAAATTGTATGGTTCACTACAAGGGAGATATACAGAGCATGTCCTCAGACATGAACTCCCAGAGGACCTCCTTGTCCGACCACTTTGCCCCAAAAAAGTGTATTTGGCTGAGGAGAAATGGGCAAAGCGTGGCTCACCAAGAAAAAGACACACATCAAAATACTATGGCGTGCCTGGTAGTGAACCACCAAAGAAAAGAAAAGACACCAAGAGCAGGGCAAAAGCAAAAAAAAGCAAAATGACATTCAAAACAAAGGCAGAAGCAAAGCAGAAACAGGACAGCGGATCCAAAGATGGAGATGTTACATCTGGGAGAGTAACAAGACCAAAGCAGAAACAGGACAGCGGCTCCAAAGATGGAGATGTTACATCTGGGAGAGTAACAAGACCAAAGCAGAAACAGGACAGCGGATCCAAAGATGGAGATGTTACATCTGGGAGAGTAACAAGACCAAAGCAGAAACAGGACAGCGGATCCAAAGATGGAGATGTTACATCCGGGACAGTTACAAGACCAAAGCAGAAACAGGACAGCGGAACCAGAGATAGAGATGTTACATCTGGGACAGTTACAAGACCAAAGCAGAAACAGGACAGCGGAACCAAAGATGGAAATGTTACATCTGGGAGAGTAACAAGACCAAAGCAGAAACAGGACAGCGGATCCAAAGATGGAGTTGTTACATCTGGGAGAGTAACAAGACCAAAGCAGAAACAGGACAGCGGAACCAAAGATGGAGATGTTACATCTGGGAGAGTAACAAGACCAAAGCAGAAACAGGACAGTGGATCCAAAGATGGAGATGTTACATCCGGGAGAGTAACAAGACCAAAGCAGGAACAGGACAGCGGATCAAAAGAACCAATAAAAAAGTCTAGGACAAAGAATGTACACTGGTATGATATAAACAAGATCTAACCAAGTAATATAACAAAAATGCCTTTAAATCAGTTAATTGTCATTTACAGTAATAACATTTCTTTTATAGGCAAAAACACTCTGGGGACAAGGCGAGACTGAACTTGTGGTGTCCGTTATACGGTCACAAAACCACTGTTTCACTCTGCGGCATTCAGAATTTCTCACCTTACGTCCAGACGAATTGATATGTGGTGAGGTAAGTAACTTACATCAGTGTTCAGAGTGGTTCAGAGTTCTTATTAAAGTGGCTGTTGTAAATTAAAGTCTATCAAATTCTAGTGTAAATTGACCAATAGTCCTGTTGTTCAAGCTCACCACATGCTGCACATAGGAAAAAGAATGAGACAAATTGGAACAACATGGGCCAACTTTTGGACAGGGAGCTTCAAGCAGACCCATGGGTGCATGGGGACAGTGGTAACTGCTAACTCCCCCCATGGGTCTGCCAACATGTTTCTACCACGGTGCATACAAGGTCTTAGTTTTTACAACTGAGGGCTTAGGCCTCACCTATATAAGTTTATCAGGTAACACACAACACTGAAGTTGCATTACCCATGCATATTGATGGTAGTCTCCCCAAAAATTAGAAAACGTCTTGAGACACTCTTTTCTGTTTGAGCAAAGATGGATTGCTTTAAGCTTTTTGGGTCCTCCTTCCTAAAATTCTGACAATTAAATCCTAATTTCATATCCAAATACATTGAGAAGTATGAATTAATGCAGGTAAAATACATTATTAAGATTAAAAGTTCTTTGTTATGAAATTCACAGATAAAAGTATTCACTAATTTAAAACTTTCCAAATGTAATAAGAAAATAACTAACCTGATCAGTTTACATTCAAATTATGTAACTGAACATGTGGTGAATGTCCTTACAGGTCATCGAAGCATATATAAGAGCTACCCTCAACCAATTCGACCCTGCTCCCCAGCCAGCATGTCCATGTGGGGCCCATAAGGTTTAAATTTGGGCTGCAGATAAGGGTCCCAAGTGGGTTTGTCCGCAGTTTCCATGGTGGCCCCACCTGTGTTTGCCCATATGGGTTTCAAGTTGGTTCTGACTGGGTTTCAGGTGGGGCCCAAATTGGTGAGTTGCACAGGACCCATGTAGGCCCCATATCTGTGCCCACATGGGCATGAAGAGGGATCAGACTGGACCTTAAATGGGTCCTTATATGGGCAAACACAGGTGGGGCCACCATGGAAACTGCGGACAAACCCACTTGGGACCCTTATCTGCAGCCCAAATTTAAACCTTATGGGCCCCACATGGACATGCTGGCTGGGTCAGCGGATTTTCCAAATTGACCATTACACAAATGGTGTAATTCTTGGAGGGTCAAGGGAGCAGATGAATCGTCATCTCATGCGGAATGTAAGGCCACCATAGCACTTGTTGATTGATGCTGACCGCAAATTTGACAATCAACAATGCACTATAAAGCAAAAAAATATTAGACATAGTATGCCTCATGCTGTTGTGCTTATTTTTAGGTGGATACCTATGACGCAGCGGTTTCATTTGTTCACGTCAATAACCACTGGCGGTTCGTGGTGAGTAGGCTACAACAACACAAAGATTTGCAAGAACACTAGTTGAGGGTAATTGTGGATTTTGTAACGTGCCTCTGCTTTTTCCTTATGTTTTCCCAGTATCTTCATGTGCCTTTGAGGAGCTTGTTTGTCATTGATCCTGCTGTTGCAAAAGAAGACATTAACCTCTCCATGATGGCAGTGCAATGTTACAAGGGGGAGAAAATAATGCAAAATATAATTTAACTGTCCAACTACAAGTGAAGGATCATTCAAACTGTAGATAAAAATATGAACCAAAATAAAAACACAAACTGAAAAAGATGTGATGTGTCACAGTTCAACTGTGTCCAAGTCCAAGTATGTTGGTTTGTTCGATAGCATTAGACATTTCCTTCCTCTGTCTGCCCTTCTAACCTTGTACAAAACTCTATTTGAACCACTTCCAGCCGCTACTTTCGGATGCGGCAAAATATTTGTGGCAAACAGGTGTGGGGCAGCCTCAAATGGAAAGCTGCAACAGTTCCGCACACAGTCCAGCAGGACACCACAAACTGCGGAGTATTTGTGATGAAGGTATTACAAGAAGATTCAGAACACCCAGGCCCGCTTGACAAGTACTTGACTACACACCAGTAACCCATGTTATTTTGACATGTCTATCAGATGGCGAAAGAGGCAATCCAGTCTTTCCCGGCGATTCCATCACTCAATATCGATAACTCGCCAAGGGCTATGTGTCGTCTCCGGGAAGAGATGGCAAGGGAGCTTCTATCGGCTTCAGGTAAACACATACAATTTTAGGGTTATCATTAACAGCTATTTCTGCCAAATAAATGTTTTTGACGGACTGCTATGTAACTCAGAAGCTGCTGCAGGCTGGTAGGTTAATGGGGTTCTCCTCTTCAGTAATGCAATGTGATTACATTTCAAAGCACTACATAAATTAATGTTGTTTTTGTTGTTGTTGTTCTTCTTCTTCTTATTCTTCTTCTAGAGAAAGACTACTGTTCAGTGTGCGGCCTGCATGATGTGGCAAGAGACACACACATTGAGGCAGTAGTAATTGACTGGGTATGTGCCTGAAATCCAACATATGGACCTTCACAAAATTACACTATGCTGATATTGTGCAAAATATATTATTATTATTATTATTATTATTATTATTAAAACATATTCTGGATGAAAAAATGTCAATTATGGATTTTCTTGTAAATTTTGTCATTTATTTTATGCACAAAAAATCATATCACTAATAAGAAATGTTCAATTTGTTTATCTTTGTAGACCAAGTGTGACTCGTGTGGAAGGTGGTTCCACGACATGTGCCTAAATGGAACCCAGAGACACTGGCACAATGGAAATGTACCCTGTGTGAGAAACTATAAATATGTCTGATTTCCTTTCCTGTTTATAAGCAAATATACATTGTTGTAAGTTGGATTTATTTAATGTGTCCACATTAATAAAAGTACACATAAATCAAGTATAGCCTGCCTAATTATTTTTTTGTATGCAAATAAGATATTTTAGTCAAAAATAAGATATTACTGAATTTCAGTAGAAAATATTTGATTTAGGTCAATTAAGTAAGATAATTTTACTTGACAAAATACATTCATAATTAGAAGATATTTCCTCTTGAAATAAGGTATTTCCAGGCTAGACATGAGGAAAATACCTTAGAAACAAGATACATGAGATTTTTTATCTTTAATTTATAATTTCAATGGTCTGTAATCATCTAGGATCTGTTGAATATCCTTGTGTATACTGGCGCTAACTAAGTAGCACAGGCCCTAAAGCAGGATTCATGCAATAAAAGGATGTGGGTTTTTTTTTTTTTAAATGAAACTTGTTAGCTAGAGTTCACCAGATGTGTTTTGAGATGGGTAGTCCAAATGGGTACCAAAAGGTAGTCATCGAACTTTAAAAAATACAGATGAATATCCCTCATGTGCCACAAGGCTTATTTTTCAGATATGTTGTTTGGCAAATTTGCATAATTAAAATAAGTTAATAGATGTATTTTAAACGTATTATTCTCCCTGACCTTTTGACCTCAAGTGGTCAAACCAACTCTGACGCATACAGGGGGATGTCCCTCATGTGCCACAAGGCTTATTTTTCAGATATATGACTTTTGAATTTTGAATGTTAAATGAATGTCCAATATAAAACCAACTTAATGGCAGTGTGCCGAGGGCCTGTCACCGTCACCCTCCTCACATCACCCTCCTCACCGTCACCCTCCTCTACGCCACACGCTGCAGACTCTGGAAGGACAAAACTATTTAACGTTTTGTTTTATATACAATAAAAGTTTAAAATCTGTTTACCCTTATCCCTCTGGTCTCAGTCGTCTGTGTCTCCCTCCTTTTCGGACACAATCCCCGTCAAAGTCACATCAAAGTCAAACTTCCTCAAATACTCTAGCAATACATTAAATCCATGTTGGTAAAAGAGCAGAAAGATGTCATTTACCTTCAGATCACCGTCCGCTCCGTCCCACTGACGCCGTTGACTGCAGCAGCAATGTGTTGCCACTCGCACTGCGTCTTTTTATGCGTGATCCCGCTGCTGTGACCACTAAATTAAATTATTGTCCGGGCTTCCACCTCCCAAACAAGTGTCTCTTTCTCCGTTTCTGAAAAGTTACGTTTCTTCGCTATTTTCCTGGCCTGTCGGAGTGATTCACAACACGGAAACGATCGCATGCCGGCTCATTAACATAGTAAAATGTGGGCGTGTACAGGGCGGGACTCAGGTACGCACACTTGTAGGTGATCCTGTGATTTATAAAGGGAACATTGCGTACAGCTTGCATGCGCACAGTTTTATAAATCCGATTTTTTTTTGGCGCACGCAAACTTTGGCTTTCTGGTGTACGTACACTTTTAGTAAGGATCCTACATACAGTTTTATAAATGAGGGCCCTGCACACTGAAGTCAGGGATCGACAGGTCATTTACTCAGGAAGAAAAGCCACATTTAGTGCTAAAAGCAAGCGCCACCGCCCTTCACTCTTAACAAAAGTAGCTCTGGAAGAAAGAAAAAAAGAGCTGGTTTATTTATATTATTATATTTTATATTATATTATTGTATTTATATTTTAACATTTTTTAAATTGTGTGCATTACTTGTCTTTGTGGTATTTTATTTTATTTGCTGATTAATATGTTATTGTTCTAAGATTTTCTATTAAAATAAAGTCCGTAATGACATTTTCTGTCATACTTTTTATTTGAAAAAGTATCGAAAAGTACCGAAACACAGGTATCGTGACAACACTAATAGATAGATAGATAATAGATAGATAGATAGATAGATAGATAGATAGATAGATAGATAGATAGATAGATAGATAGATAGATAGATAGATAGATGATAGATCCAGGGGGGACCGAGCCTTTGTGGGGGCTGCACCAAGGCTCTGGATCAGCATGCAGCTGCTGGGACATTAGATCTGCCCAGACCCTGGAGGTTTTTATGTCCTCATTGAAGACTCAGCTTTTCTCTCTGGCTTTTGATTCAAACTGAGCAAGACATCCTTTTATTGTATGTTTATGTGTTCTGTCTTATATTATTGCATGATGTCTACTGTTTTATTTATTGTCCAGAACAGCACTTGTAAACTGTTGGGTGTTTTAAACACGCTTTATAAATAAAGTTTGAGTTGAGTTTGAAGGCTGTTAGAAGTGAGGAAACAAAGTCAATGTGCCGCTCCTCTTCCTGGAATGAACCCCAGCTTGAGAACGCCTCCCTCCTCCCTCTGCTCACACACACACACACACACACACACACACACACACGCACGCACGCACACACACACACTTCCTTGTTCCTCCCCTTCAGATCTACCGTGTGAGGATGAGTGTAACCAACATGGCGGTGAAGTGCAGCAGCTGACAGGCCACATTCACTGCACACACACATGTTGTTGAGATCAGACCTCAGACCAGTTTCACTTCTCACAAAGTGAAACTCAGACAGTCGTCGTCGCTGAGAGGTGAAATGGCGCAGAAAGGAGTTCAGCTGGACCGGGAGACCTTGTCTTGTTCCATCTGTCTGGATCTACTGAAGGATCCGGTGACTCTTCACTGTGGACACAACTACTGCATGAAGTGTATTGGAAGCTTCTGGGATGAGAAGGAGATCCACAGCTGCCCTCAGTGTAGGCAGACCTTCATACCGAGGCCTGTCCTGCTGAAAAACACCATGTTGGCAGATCTGGTGGAGGAGCTGAAGAGGACTGGACTCCTAGCTGCTCCTGCTGGTCTCTGCTATGCTGGACCTGAAGATGTGGCCTGTGATTCCTGCACTGGGAGGAAACTGAAAGCCCTCAAGTCCTGTCTGGTGTGTCTGGCCTCTTTCTGTGAGAAACACCTCCAGCCTCATCATGAATCAGCAGCATTTAAGAAACACCGGCTGGTGGAGCCCTCCAACAAGCTCCAGGAGAACATGTGCTCTCGTCATGATGAGGTGATGAAGATGTTCTGCCGTACTGATCAGCAGTCTATCTGTTATCTCTGCTCTGTGGACGAACATAAAGGCCACGACACAGTCTCAGCTGCAGCAGAAAGGACCGAGAGGCAGAGAGAGCTGGAGGGGAGTCGACTAAACATCCAGCAGAAATCCAGGACAGAGACAAAGATGTGAAGCTGCTCCACCAGGAGGTGGAGGCCATCAACCACTCTGCTGATAAAGCAGTGGAGGACAGTGAGGAGATGTTCACGGAGCTGATCCGTCTCATGGAGAGAAGACGCTCTGACGTGAAGCAGCAGGTCAGATCCCAGCAGGAAAGGGAAGTGAGTCGAGTCGGAGAGCTTCAGGAGAAGCTGCAGCAGGAGATCAGTGAGCTGAAGAGGAGAGACGCTGAGCTGGAGAAGCTCTCACACACAGAGGATCACAACCAGTTTCTACACGACTACCCGTCACTGTCACCACTCAGTGAGTCCACACACTCATCCAGCATCAACGCCCGTCCTCCTCGCCGCTACTTTGAGGACGTGACGGCGGCGCTGTCAGAAGTCAGAGATGGACTACAGGAAGTTCTGACACACAGATGGACAAACGTCTCACTGGCAGGGACTGAAGTGGATGTTTTACTGCCACCACCAGAACCCAAGACCAGAGCTGGATTCTTGAAATATTCACGTGAAATCACACTGGATCCAAACACAGCAAACACACGTCTGTTATTATCTGAGGGGAACAGAAAAGCAACATTTATGAGTCAAAACCAGTCTTATTCTAGTCACCCAGACAGATTCACTGTTAATTATCAGGTCCTGAGTAGAGAAAGTGTGACTGGACGTTGTTACTGGGAGGTGGAGTGGAGAGGATATAGAGTTGGTGTATCAGTCGCATACAAGAGTATCAGCAGAGCAGGAGGATTGAAACCATGTGGGTTTGGATTCAATGATAAATCCTGGTCTTTATATTGTAACAATAACAGTTATAACTTCTGGTACAACGATGTTAAAACTCCCGTCTCAGGTCCTCAGTCCTCCAGAGTAGGAGTGTTCCTGGATCACAGAGCAGGTATTCTGTCCTTCTACAGCGTCTCTGAGACCATGACTCTCCTCCACAGAGTCCAGACCACGTTCACTGAGACCCTCTATGCTGGAATTGGTGTTTATTATGGTGGATGTAGTGGTGAGATCTGTAAACTCAACTAGACAGAAGTCATTTAAGAGCTGAATGACTTCACCTTCCTCCTCCTCTCCCCTCCTCCTCCTCCTCCTCCTCCTCTCCTCCTCTCACCTTCACCCGTCCTCTCCCCCTCCTCTCCTCCTCTCCTCTGCTTAGCGATGTACTTCTATGTTCTTCTCCTTCTCTCCTCCTCCTCCTCCCCTCCTCCCCCCCTCCTCCTCTGCTTAGTGATGTACTTCTATGTTCTCCTCCTCTCCTCCTCTCCCCCTCCTCCTCTGCTTAGCGATGTACTTCTATGTGCTCCTCCTCCTCTCCTCTCCCCCTCCTCTCCTCCTCTCCTCTCTCCCCCTCCTCCTCTGCTTAGTGATGTACTTCTATGTTCTCCTCCTCTCCTCCTCTCCCCCTCCTCTTCTGCTTAGTGATGTACTTCTATGTTCTCCTCCTCTCCTCCTCTCCCCCTCCTCCTCTGCTTAGTGATGTACTTCTATGTGCTCCTCCTCCTCTCCTCTCCCCCTCCTCTCCTCCTCTCCTCTCCCCCTCCTCCTCTGCTTAGTGATGTACTTCTATGTTCTCCTCCTCTCCTCCTTTCCTCCTCCTCTCCTCCTCTCCCCCTCCTCCTCTGCTTAGCGATGTACTTCTATGTTCTCCTCTCCCCCTCCTCCTCTCCTCCTCTCCTCTGCTTAGTGATGTACTTCTATGTTCTCCTCCTCTCCTCCTCTCCCCCTCTTCTTCTGCTTAGTGATGTACTTCTATGTTCTCCTCCTCTCCTCCTTTCCTCCTCCTCTCCTCCTCTCACCTCCACCCCTCCTCTCCTCCTCTCCTCCTCTCCCCCTCCTCCTCTGCTTAGCGATGTACTTCTATGTTCTCCTCCTCTCCCCCTCCTCCTCTCCTCCTTTCCCCTTCCCCCTCCTCCTCTCCTCCTCTCCCCCTCCTCTCTCCTCCTCTCCTCCTCCTCTCCTCTCCTCTCTCCTCCACCTCCTCTCCTCCTCTCCCCTCCTCTCCTCCTCTCCCCCTCCTCCTCTGCTTAGCGATGTACTTCTATGTTCTCCTCCTCTCCTCCTCTCCTCCTCCTCCTCTGCTTAGCGATGTACTTCTATGTTCTCCTCCTCTCCCTCTCCTCCTCTCCCCTCCTCTCCTCCTCTCCCCCTCCTCCTCTGCTTAGCGATGTACTTCTATGTTCTCCTCCTCTCCTCCTCTCCTCCTCTCCCCCTCTCCTCCTCTCCTCCTCCTCCTCTGCTTAGCGATGTACTTCTATGTTCTCCTCCTCTCCCTCTCCCCTCCACCCCTCCTCTCCTCCTCTCCCCCTCCTCCTCTGCTTAGCGATGTACTTCTATGTTCTCCTCCTCCTCTCCTCCTCTCCTCCTCTCCTCCTCCTCCTCTGCTTAGCGATGTACTTCTATGTTCTCCTCCTCTCCCCCTCCTCCTCTGCTTAGCGATGTACTTCTATGTTCTCCTCCTCTCCCCCTCCTCCTCTGCTTAGCGATGTACTTCTATGTTCTCCTCCTCTCCTCCTCTCCCCCTCCTCCTCTGCTTAGCGATGTACTTCTATGTTCTCCTCCTCTGCGTGGCTCTTTGGTGGAAACCAGCAGACCTCCTTAATCCCAGCTGCTTTGTTTTCTTTCTCTACGTTAGTAAAGAAATCTAGAATCCCACGTAGAAAGTGATTGTGTGATGAAATCATTGATCCTTTAACAGACTTCACTGATGAGATCTGTGGACACACTGAAGCTTTCCATGATGAATAAAGCAGCGTGAACAAAGTGCTTCCTCCTCGTCTTCATTCCAGGGTGTCATACAAAGCTGCTGGAGAAGAAGCTGAGTTCAATTCTGACAAGAACACACATATTGTTCTTCTGGTTCTGGTTCTGTTGGTTTTCATGCAGAGGAACGTTCAGAATGAGGCCGTCATGTTGGTTATGATGACAATAATAATAATAATAATAATAATATCAATAATAGGCCCTGTGATAGACTGGTTACCTGTCCATTTCGCCCAATGACAGCTGGGATCGGCTTCAGCCCCCCGCGACCCTGAATACAGGATAAGTGGTAGAAAATGGATGGATAATATCAATAATAATAATAAAAATAAAAATAATCATAATATCAATAAGAAGAAGAAGAATAACAATAATAAAAATAATGATGATGATAATAATGATAATAATAATAATAATAATGGAGTATTGATGACTTGGATGTGTCTGTCACCATAAAGCTCAGTGAAATGTGCAGGTTGAAGGATTTAAAGGACAAACTGAGACAGCTGCTGTAGTTTCCCAGCATGCCGTCTGTTGTGTTGCTGCTGCTTGACTTGTTTCTGACCGGTCTCTGGTCTGTGTGTTGGTCTGCAGGACTGGCGGATCCACATGGACCAGATGCACCAACACAGAGACTGTCTGTGTGTCTGTGTGTGTCTGGCTCCCCCTGCTGGTTCTCACTTTAATTGCTGACAATCTGGAAGCAGAAAAAAAGCATCCGCACACTCAGATCTGAGCAAAAGTCCTTCTTCTAAAGGCAGCTTTCCCTCAGAGACCTTCTTCAAGTCTAGAACGGTAGCAAGACAATGTAGCAGCACAAAAGGTTCAAGGATCATCACTTGATGATGCCACGTAAAATGACGGAGCGGGGTCAGCGATGCTGAGGCACAGAGGTCACAGAGGTCACCAACTTTCTGCAGAGTCAATCACTACAGACCTCCAAACTTCATGTGGCCTTCAGATTAGCTCCAGAACAGTAGAGAGCTTCATGGATGGGTTCCATTAAGGGGGGAGAATCTTTGGCTTTTGATTGATTGATTGATTGATTGTACTTTAATAATCCCCAGGGGGAAATTAATTTGCTACCAAGCCACCACTCACAACAACATACATCGACAGGACAGTTGATACTGAAGACAGGGCACAGTACAATACACACTCCAACCAAAATAAATTGCACCAGACATGGCACTGACAGTACACAATAGTCACAGACAGGACACTGACAGTACACAATAGTCACAGACAGGACACTGACAGGACACAATAGTCACAGACAGGACACTGACAGTACACAATAGTCACAGACAGGACACTGACAGTACACAATAGTCACAGACAGGACACTAACAGGACACAATAGTCACAGACAGGACACTGACAGGACACAATAGTCACAGACAGGACACTGACAGTACACAATAGTCACAGACAGGACACTGACAGGACACTGACATAAATCACAGAAAAACCAGCAGAATAAATCACAACAAGGGCATAAGTCACAGCAACATCATCATAAAACACTACATGTCAACAGTTCTTGTTAAAGAGTCTGTGGGAACAAAAGACCTTCTAAATCTCTCAGTGGAGCATCTGGGTAGGAGGAGTCTTTGGCTTCTGCCACTCCTATTGAAGATGTTGTCAAGGGGTGGTCCTCCCTTGACAACACACTCCTCATCTTCCTCATCACCCTCTTATCCAGTATTTCCTCCACAGAACTTGGGCAAGAACCAATGATGGAGCCCGCTTTCCTTATCAATTTATTGAATCTGTTCCTGTCCTCAACTGTTAGGCTACCGCCCCAACACACAACAGCATAAAAAGGACACTTTCCAGTATCCCATGATAAAATATGTTTAAAACAGGCCTTCCCATATCAAAAGCCCTCAGTTTCCTAAGGGAATAAACCGTCTAGACTGGGCCTTCTTGAGAGTAACTCTGCTGTTCTCCTTCCAGTCTAGTTTACCGTCTAAGTGGACACCAAGGTATTTATATGAGGGGACTACCTCTACTGGCCGACCTCTAATCAGAACAGGGGCTACCTCCATTTTTTTCTTTCTGAAATCAAATATTAGCTCCCTAGTTTTATCTATGTTCAGAATGAGATGGGCATCATCACACCAACTGACAAAATGATCCACTTCATTCTGATACGCTGCATGATGGTTGTTGGTAATACAGCCCACTAATGCAGAGTCATCTGAAAACGTCTTGTAGACATAAAAATGTCTAGAAGGAATGATGACATCCGGAAATTGTATGTTTCATAAGTGGCATATCTCAGAATCATAGATGCCTTTCATAATCATGTATGTTTTGCCTAATTAGGAATGTGTTTTATAATCATATAATGCGATTCATTATAATCATGTAGTGTGATTCACTAAAATCATGTAATGTGTGTGATATTAATCTATTCTATCATCCTCAGACAACGGCGGAGTAATAGAAAGTCACCATCAGTGAATGAAAGGCCAGGAGAGCACAGACGCAGCCGAATAGAGGAAGTTCATGAACTTTTACACTTTCCATGGACGTATTTAACCGCATTAGAGGAACAAAAACAGCAGCTTACACACACACATGCATTCAGTAAATGTTAAGTTCGAGAGACACCAGTCTGAACCAGACAAGGGGGGGGGGGGACACATAATGTATGGCGGACGCTCTTTAGCGTTTTCTTTACTATAAATTTGAGGGATACCAGCTTGAGCAGAACAGGGGAGGACACATGATGTATGGTAGACGAGCATGAGTGTTTTCTTACAGGACCAGGGGACGAAGTCAGCGAGGAGGAAGCGGTCCCAACTCTGGGACAATCCCTGCGTCTATCATGTCCCTGACAAGAAGAGAAACCAGCCGAAGGAGGAGCAGCATCTCAAAAATACACATATGCATGCATAAGCAATACACATAAGCCCTGCCTATGTAACATTATATATTCTGGAGAATAGAGTAGAAAGACCAGAACTTCACGCCTCTGGCACCTGAGCACTGTGTTGCACACAGCAGCTCTTAGCTAGATAAGTGATTTTCTCCAGACGTCTGTATCATCTGATGTTCATCTGCCAATAAATGCCAGCAGCAATGGCGCACTAAAGAACCAACGGCTTCGCTGTCTCCGTGATCCTCCTGCAGAATCTGAACAACGCAATATAGACTCTGTGAGGTCCTTCTGATTGACTAACTTGTGAACAAAAATTCCTACAGTCTGTAAGTGACATGAGGCACTGCTATGTCTGCAGTCACAAGTATATAGTGTAAATAAAAAAGGAGATAAAACTGTACCCTGTGGTCGTGCCCAAACGTTAGTGGGGATGATCTCAGACTTGGTGTCATGAACCCTCACATATTGAGGCCTGCTTGTGAGGTAGTCTGTGATCCATGCAACAGTAGCTTTATGAAGATTAAAACCTAAAAGCTTTTTAGCTAAAATGTGTGGCTGCAGAGTATCAAAAAACATTATTCTCACAGATGCAGCAGTCAGCTCTAGATGACTGTGCACCCTATGCAACAAGTAAAGTAGTGCATCATCTGTACCTATACCCCCTATATGCAAACTGAAGTGGGTCCTGAAAGGCACTGACCTGTTCCCTTAGGTGCCACAGTCCTCTCAAAACATTTCATTACATGTGAGGTGAAAGCAATAGGTCTGAGGTCTTTTAGTGCCTTAGCATTAGACTTTTTAGGCACTGGCACAAAACAAGATGTTTTCCAGATTGATGGAATTTTGGACACAGACAGAGACAAGGTGTCCAAATAATGAAGCACCCCACACAACTGATCAGCACATACTCTTAGAACACGCGGCATGATCCCATCTGGACCAGGGGCCTTATTTACATTAAGCCTCCTAAGGTGGGAGCATACCTCCTCAACCGTGATAGTTATTGGAGGGCAGAGGGAAGGACCCCTCCCATCTTCCTCTAAGGAAATGATGGACTGCGTAGGTAAGTGAGCAGCTGAATTTTGGCCGAGTCAAATCTGGCATAGAATTGATTAGCCTCATCAGGTGTAAATGAACCATCTCTCGGGCTGCTAATAACCTGGCCATATCCCGTTATTGACTTCAAGCCCTTCCATAGCCCTTTAGTGTCACACTCCTGACTTTTCCCTAGCCTTATTATGGCAGCCTTTAGATTTTTTTGTGCAACCCTAACCCTTTCCTTATCTTCACTCATGAAGGCAGTTTTCTTTTCATTTATTGCATTCTTAATTTCTTTTGAAACCCACGGCTTATTGTTTGAAAATAATTTGATAGTTTTACATGGAATGATCAGGTCAGTACAGAAATGAACATAATCAGTAAAACAGTCAACAACAACATCAGCCCTATTGGGGTCTTCCTCATAAAACACTGACCAGTCTGTACATTCAAAACACTCTTGTAAGTCCTCGCATGCCTCCTTAGTCCATACACGCACAGATTTAGCTGATATTGGCTGTTTACCAGCCAAAGTGGTGTATTTGGATGAAAGGAGCACCAGGTTATGGTCCGACCTGCCGAGTGGAGGGAGGGCAGTGGACGTGGAACTGTCTTTAATATTGGCATAAAATAAGTCAATAGTCTTGTCACATCTCGTGGGACAGTTTACAAACTGCCTGAAAGATGGAAGTGAGGCGGAGAGAGTACAATGGTTCAAATCGCCATTAATCATCACGAGAGCGTCCGGAGTGTGGCTTTGGAGTTCGTGAGCTACTCCTGCTATCGTGTCAGTCGCCAGTTTAACATACAGCCGATCATATTTCACAAGCGCTGCAAGTCAGTGTGCGAGTTATACCACGGTGTCCGGGGAGCCGGGCTGGGGGGCGGGCGATCATTTTTTTTTTTTTTTTTTTTTGGAGGGGGGCAAAGTTTAAATGCTGATCCTGTCATTAATAGCAACAGCGTATGCCTATTATAAAGAGAAAATCCGTTGCACGCACACCATAGGTCTACGTACAATATCTACATGAAACACCCCGATCGAGCGCCCCCACGCTTCAAGCGCCTCCGACGTGCAAGCAGGCAACACTTTTTTCATGAATCACGAACTAAAAATAAAATTTTATTTCTCTTATTTTACACCTTTGAGGGAAAACCATGGCCAAAATATAATTAATTTGGCAATCATATCAATATTTTAGAGCTCCCCCCAAATTTCACAAATCATGTTTCCAGGGGAGCCATGGCTCCCCCTGCTCCCCCGTAACTCGCACCCTGCTGCAAGTTCATCAACTTTGTTGACTACAGAGCGCACGTTGCCCATGATCACAGATGGTAGGACAGGCCTGTGCTTCCAAGCCTGTTCCTCACCCTAATGCCGCTCCGTCGGCCTCTTTTCCTTCCTTTTAACTCCGGGGGTAAATCCAAGCGTGTGTGGCCACAGTTCGCCATTGTATCCCGAATGCTGTATAGTTCATCCAGGCTGTAGGAGACGACTGCTGCTGGGTCAGACACTCCCGAGCCTTGTACCTTCATACGGATAAATCCACTTCACAGAACTAACCACAAAAGCCCAAACGCGTGCACTTTAGATTCCGACATATTGCATGTGATTCTTGCGTTCAAAACGGTAACAATGCGGTGAAGCGACGGCAAAATAGGACATGGACAACCACTTCAGAACTGCAGGTAGCGAGTCGCCGACAGGGCAGGCGCCATCATCAGGAAACACAGCGATGCCATCAACCATTCAGTAGAATTTTTTTTTTTTTTTAACGATTCGATTCTGTAACTTTTAACCAAAATTCTATATCCATGAAATAAACATCAATAATACGAGTGAGACTATCTGTATTCTTCTGAAAGGTGAAAAGAATAAACAGACAACAGAATTACTTATTATACATATTTATTCTATAAAAAATATTCCTGCATAATATTTTATGCTGAATACAAAAATGTATCAAACATTGCTCAGTTATTTTGAACATTTTTCAATAGACTACATGCTGGCAGGGGAGTCTTAAAAGTCTCAACACATTAATCATAATTAAGAATCACGATTCATAAGATTTATATGGATTATTGGGGAATCCAAAACGATTCATTCTATTTATTTATTTTAGCAGATCGATTTAGTTGAATCGGTAGGACTGACAATCGATTCATCGATGCATCGCATGAATCGTTACACTACTAGTTTCCATGGCGATCAGCTGCATCCAAGCCATATATCAGCAAGTGCAATGCAAAGCGTCGGATGCAGTGATGTAAAGCACTTATGTTCCTTTGATATTCTTGGTTTTATTTTGATTGTATTTGCTTGTTTTATTATTATTATTAAATGCATGTTATATGTGTTTCTTTCCTATGCTTTTAATGTTTTATGTAAAGTACTTTCATTTTTGAATCACCTTGTTGTTGAAAGGTGCTATACAAATAAACTTGCCTTGAACGGTTAAATTCACATTATTGCACAGTGTTGGCAGAGTTGAACAGCAACAGGAAGGAGGAGCTGCTGGACCTGAACCATCTGTTTATAGAACCAACAACATGGGGAGAGGTAGACCATGTGGTTTTTGTAGTCTTTGTAGACCAGCTGTCTCATCATAATGACGTATCTTAGTAAATCCAGTAGGATCCTCTGAGCTCGTCTTTGCCTAAATCCTGATGCTTCTCCTTCATATCATGACCTTTTCCCTCGAGCTTTTATTCTATTCCAACGCAGCGCTTGTGTATTTAGTCTCACTCTGGAAGTAGCGTACAGTCTTTATTTCCTCAGTTCTCCAGTCTTTAGTCGGTCTACTTTATTTCAAGTCTTTTGGATATTTTCCTGCCTGCTACCTGTTGCTTGACTACCATCACCTGCCTGTTGGTGGACTTTCAGCTCAAGTCATTTCACATCCACTCTTGAATTGTTCCCGCTGCCTCCTCATTTCTATCTGCATTTCAGTTCTTCTCCTGCAATCGTGACAGATCTAAAAGAAAAACAATATTCCATTTCATTCCCTCAGCAGACTGTTTGCTCGTACTTATAGAATAAGAGCTGATGATTTGCACGTGACTTTGAGCTCTTTACGTGAGTAGTACTCTACGTTTCTGCCAGGGTTTCATGGAACCAGAGTACATAACTGCTGTTGTCGTGGGACATTTAGAAAGATCATCAGCTTGATAAGCCGTTTTTGTTGTGGGGGGAAAAGAAATAGAAACAGCTTCTGGAGCCATATGTGGAGGTTCTACATGAGAACATGTAACTTTTCACTGGACAAGCACAGGAACATGTTGTAACATTTGGCATCCCAGATATTATTACAGTTTTTCTCAGTCGCTTTGCTGCTTTTCTCACATCACTATTAACATTTTCACAGCAGTTAGTGCATTTCTCAAAACAATTAGTGCAAACTGCGAAACCTAGTGGATGACCTGCAAAATGACGTCACTTGCTCTAAATGGATAGTCCATTCCTCAAAAGCAAGTATTCATGTCAGTGAAACTGCCAGAGTCATCAAAATGAGAAGTCTTGACACCAACGTTTATGAACAAGATATTCAAATGGCTTTGTCATGTTTTCATTATGACAGTTTATTCTCTCAGTGTTTTCCAATGCAAAAAAAAGGTCAGAACTCGGTGACACAACCTGAAAATACTCAAGACAGCACTATAGACTACTGGTACAGGCATTTGAAAACTACAGTAAAGTTACACATTGCTGTAGTTAGGGGAGTAAGGGAGTACAAGACACTGAATACGTACGCTTCACATTTTTACTGGATATGCTCTTTGCAATTCTACAGCACTGTGCAAAAGAAAAATACATATAGTACAAATTGTAACTGATGGTAAATCTTGCTGGCACATCCAGACGTTCCTGTCTGTCTGGCCACATATTTTCATCTACATCACAACGGATATCATCCCTTGCAATGCAGCGAGGAAAGTATCTCCTGGAGTGGCGAATCCACCCTCTGCATGACTCTGCTGTGATGTCATCACATGCTGCATCCACGGCTGCTAGCAGGGCCATTTGCCCATGTGGAAGCCGGTCATAAACCTTCCACCTCCAGGCAGAGAAAGACTCCTCTATTGGATTAAAGAATGGGCAGTAGGGAGGGAGATATTCCACCAGCATCCTGTCATGTGCTGCAAACCACTGTCTGAGCAGATGTGAGTGGTGAAAACAGTCATTATCCCACACAACAACATACCTGTGGAGTTGGTCTCCACCCCTCTCATTCTCAGGGACTATGTCCCTGTAAAG
Source organism: Chelidonichthys spinosus (assembly GCA_029853015.1). NCBI lineage: Eukaryota > Metazoa > Chordata > Actinopteri > Perciformes > Triglidae > Chelidonichthys > Chelidonichthys spinosus. Next base: position 2,514,530 of record CM056840.1, read on the forward strand.
AGTGTCTACAGAAGTCAGCAGATGTGTATTATATGGACCAAGAAGGGGGATATAGGTGAGGACGCCAGCGTCTGAGATGGCTGCACACATTGTAACAGTCTCTCTGCGTTGGCCGGGGACATCAGTGGTTGCTCTCTGTCCAATGGGATTTCTTCCACACCTTCTACCTTTGGCCAGATTGAAACCCGCCTCATCAACGGATATGAATGTGTGCAGTGGTTCCCTGGCTTCCAGCTCCAGTACACGCTTTATCAAGAGAGAGAGAGAGAGAGAGAGAGAGAGAGAGAGAGAGAGAGATTGCCGGTTCGATCCCCGGCTCCTCTTAGCTGAGTGCCTGGTGTCCCTGAGCAAGACACCTCACCACAATTGCTCCTGACGAGCTGGCTGTCGCCCTGCTAGGTTGACTCTGCCGTCGGTGTGTGAATGTGTGAGTGAATGTGTGAGTGAATGGGTGAATGTCAGTCATTAATGTAAAGCGCTTTGGAGAAAAGCACTTTATAAATGAGGCCATTTACCATTTAGAGAGAATGCATTTTGGAAAACCTATTGTACAGTATGTTCTGTGAATACATATACAGCATTGCTAGTGTGCTGCATGAGCTACACAAAGTAAACCAGTTTACAGTGCTGAACATTAGAGTAGAAGACATGTTTGACCTGTACATACTGGTGAAGGATCGCCTTCACTCTTTCACTGTTCCGTTCAAATGGCATTTCATTTCTCTTGAGCACTCTGTCAATTATTGCAATCGACAGAGATTCAATATTGCCAAATACATTGTTATCTTCTATGACAGCGCTTTGAATTTCCTTCAACCTTATTGCATTGTCTGCAATCACCATTTTTACAAATGGCTTCCTCTTGCTGCGGGGTAAAAAGGGGCCCTCTTCCCCCTCTGCAAGGTTGTCTTTCAATCCTATGTGGTGCAGAGTAAAATGACATTAATGAACAATAAACATGAGATATTATGAGATGTTGGATTACTGTCCAATACTATACATACCTGTTCTCCCTACAAAATGTTTGAATGATTGAATTCACGGTGGTTCTTTCAACATTTGGTTGCACCCTCCGACCAGCCTCAGCCATTGTGAGGCCGTGTTGATAACATTAGGAATCTGCCTGTATTTGGCCTCTTCTCCCTCTTCCTCTGTTTTGTCCCCTTCCCCTTCCTCCCCGCATCCTCACCCCTCTTCCACGATGCTGACCTTCCATTTCTGTGTCACAGCATTGTAGAAATGGTACACACTATGTCGTGCTCGGTTCATATATGCTTGCCAAGTGAGGGTTCATGGGATTCATCCCTGAGTGACTGTGAACAAGTGGCTTGTCATGGTTCCAACTAATACTTCACACACCTCCTCGTGAGTGAAAGCTGAAGTTCACCTGAGAGCAATGGTTCAATTTAGGAGACATTTCCTGGAAAAAATGATAGAGAAAGGTATAACATTTGCTTGACAGAATTTGATAACATGGTAAAAGAGCAAAATGCGCCTTCATGCAGGAGAAAGTAGAGTACCTGGGGCATCTGATAGATAGTGAGGGACTGCACCCCACTGAGACAAAGGTTGCCATCATAGTAAATGCACCCCAGCCTACAAACGTCACAGAGCTACGCTCATTTCTAGGAATGTTGAACTATTATGGCCGTTTCATGAAAGACATGTCGACTGTACTGCAGCCGCTACACCAACTTCTAACGAAAGAAGTCGATTGGAAATGGACACCTGATTGAGCAGCAGCATTCACAAATGCAAAAGAACAGTTAGTGAAGAGCTCAGTAGTTCACTATGACACCAAGAAACCCCTGAGATTAGCTTCTGATGCATCCCCTTATGGGATAGGTGTGGTCATGTCTCACATAATGGAAAATGGGGAAGAGAAACCTATCGCCTTTGCGTCTCGCACATTGACAGGCAGAAAGTAAATATAGTCAGACAGAGAAGGAGGCTTTGTCCATAATATTTGGCGTGACCACATTTAATAAATACTTGTATGGCAAGTTCAGTTTAATAACTGACCACAAGCCCCTCCTTGCCATTTTGGGACCCAAGTCTGAAATACCAACACTAGCCGCCTTGCGAATGCAGCGATGGGCGCTGAGACTGAAAACCATTCTTCACCCAAAAGAATGAACTGTCTGTGGAACAAGGATGTATTCTGTGGGGAATTTGAGTCATCATGCCACCAGCACGCAGAGAGCGACTACTACGTGATCTACATCAAGGGAACCCTGGAGGGTGCAAGATGAAGGCCTTGGCCAGGAGCTACATGTGGTGGCCCCAGCTAGACAGTGAAATAGAACATGCAGTACAGAAATGTGATGCTTGTCAGAGTGTGAGGAAACTACCAGCAGCAGCACCACTACACTGCTGGCAGTGGCCGACTAGGCAGAGGATACATATTGACTTTGCAGAGAAGGATCAACACCACTTCTTAGTATTAGTGGACAGTCATTCGAAATGGCTCGAGGTAGTTCCCATGACAACCACCACAGCCACCAAAACAATTGAGGTGTTGCGGAACATCTTTTCTTCCTATGGTCTCCTTGAGGAGATTGTTTCTGACAACGGTCCTCAATTTATTTCACAGGAGTACAAGACATTCCTGCGAAGCAACGGCATAAAGTAGACCTTGGTACCAGCCTATTGTGGTGTTTCCTCCTGAACGCTAGAGGCGCTATGAGTAGAGTAGACAGAGCAGGGGTAGAGAAGGGAAGAGGAGAAGTGAAGAAGAGAAGTTACCACGTGAAGCTACATGCAATGCTACCTACGACGTCCTCCCGGTTTATTATTTTGTATTAATGAAAGTGAGTAAAGTAAAGTCACGTCTGCTTCTCATTACGATACCACATATTGGCGACGAGGATGACGGCCCTGAACCTGAGCCAGCCTACGCCCTTTCTGCAAAACGTCGGAGAACCGCCGGTCCCGTTCAAGGCATGGATCCGGACTTTTGAAAACTACCTGCTAGCGATGTCCGAGTCGGATCTGCCGGACGCACGTAAGCGAGCGCTGCTCATTCATTGCTTTGGTGCAGAAGGTCAAAGACTTTTTTACACGTTGACGGTCGCTGATGACAAGTACGCCACGGCGCTGGAAGCTCTTACAGACTTTTTCACACCGAAAGTGAACGTGGTTGCGGAACGTTACCGGTTCAGGCAACGGAGCCAACGCCCAGGTGAGACAACAGACCAGTTCGTTGATGCTTTGAAGGAGCTTGTGACAACATGTCAGTTCGGGAATATGGAAGAGGAGATGATAAGGGACCAAGTCGTTGAAAAGACTAATTCAGCACGCATCAGGGAGCGTTTACTGCTAGAGGTACCCCTCACACTCTCCAAAGCGTTGGTTTTAGCGCGCCATATTGAGACTGCTGTGTCGGAGGTAAAAGCTATCTGCAAGGGAGCGACAGACAGCGCTGTGCACGCTGTTCACCAGGCACCACAACAATACAGGAAGTTAAAGAAAGGCAAAAATAAAACATACTCACCTCCACAGACGGTACAAAGGAAAACATGTTACAGATGTGGTTCGACTCAGCATACTGCTAACTTCCAAGGGTGTCCTGCAAAAGAGGCGCATTGCAACGCCTGCAAGAAAAAGGGACACTTGCCAAGGTCTGTAGAGGGAGCAAAAACGTAAGTGAGGTGGAAGCTGTCCCAGAAGTGACTATTTTGAATGTGAACGCTTGTGGCTCTAGTAGTATAATGTGTACAGTGAAAGTCAGTAGTCCAGGGTCAGTGATTCAGGATATTGAGCTAATGCTAGACACAGGATCAGCAGTGTCCATCTTGCCAGAGCAAATAGTCACTGAGTTTTTCCCTGAGTCTTCCCTTATGGAACCAACACTCAAGCTGAGGGATTATGGTGGGAATCCTATAGCTGTGAAGGGTTGCTTACAAGCTAATGTAGCATTTGGGGACCTCAGTACTACTACAGTGTTTTACATTGTAAAGAACGGTTCAGCAGTCCTAGGTAGGGACTTATTCTACTCACTACAGATGCAAGTGAGAGACGGTCAAGTCACTGCAGTTACTGGTAACCAGTCAAAAGCTTCTGTAGCAAGTATTACAGGGGACAAATTAGGATGTGCTAAAGGATTTGTCCATAGAGTAAACGTACGCCCAGATGCCAAGCCAGTACAACAGAAACTGCGTGGATTACCTTTCTCAGTCAGAGAAGCAGTGTCTAAGGAGTTAAAGAAACTCGTAGAGCAAGATGTTATAGAGCCGGTAGAGTCATCTGAATGGATTTCACCCATAGTAGTTACTACAAGAAAAGACAGACCAGAACCAAGACTCTGTGTAGATCTAAGAGAGCCTAACAAGTCAGTTGTAATCGACGGCTTTCCACTACCTCACATGGAGGAAATGTTCACAGAGTTGAGAGGAGCAACCCTGTTTTCCACTTTAGACCTTCAGAGCACTTATCACCAGATGCCGCTACATGAGGACAGCCGCAGCTTGACTACCTTCATTACCCATGATGGCTTGTTTCGCTTCAAGCGGGTGCCATTTGGACTGGCATCGGCGCCCAGCTGTTTCCAGCGGATGATGTCGACGATCCTCAAAGGTTTGCCGGGGGTCCAATGTTACCTAGATGACATCATTGTCTCAGGTGCAACAGCTGAGGAGCATGACAAAAGATTGACAGTTGTGCTTCGGCGTATACATGATGCAGGGCTGAAGCTGAATCACTCAAAATGCAACTTCAGAAAGACAGAACTGTCTTTCTTAGGGCACACAGTGTCAGGTAAAGGACTGCGCCTACATGAGGACAGCCGCAGCTTGACTACTCATGTAGCGCCTGCTGAAAACGCCTGCTAAAATCCTATGCTATTCTAGGAAAAAGAACCTCATGGCCTGAGGGTTTTCAGAGAAAATAGGTAGGAGGGGCATGTTGGGCGACGCAGCATCCGGCGGTGTAATAAAGAGTCGCAGATAATGTTATACTCTTCTAAGTTCAGTGGGTGGCAGCAGAGGGCTTTAAATGCCTGTAAAGACAATAGTTAGTGCGGCGCGACACCTGACAGTGACAGTTTGGGATCAAAGCAAGACGAGCAAGTGACAGTGACGAAGAAAAAAAAGTGATGGAGAAGTTTTTGAGAAGGGAAAATGCAAATGCCGAACAAGGCCCTGGACAAAATTCTGACCCAGATGAAGGCCCAAGTATGAGTGGTCGACAAAAGAAAAAAGACAAGACGGTGAGCTCGAGGCAATACAGCGAAAGCTATCTTTCATTTGGATTTACTTTCACCGGGGATGCAACGACACAGAGTCCGCTGTGCTTGGTGTGTGGTGAGAAGCTATCCAATAGCGCCATGGTGCCAAGCAAGCTTAAACGCCAATGAACTGAACACACGGATGCAAGGCCGAAATGAAAACCTGCTTTCAAGCACTGATAAAATGAACGGATTCCGTTTAAAGGTGCAGCTCTGGCAACAACATGTGCAGCGTGGCAACCTTGAGATGTTCCCACTCACCGAGAAACTGCATGATGGCAACACTGCTGCAATGTGCGAGGTGATTGGCAAACATTTGAAAACTCTGGAGGAGAAGTTGTCATTTTATTTCTCTACAGCCTTCACAGAATGCCTTGACTGGGTTAGGGACCCATACAGCTCAGCATCCGTTGCTGGAAAGGACATGACTTTAAAGGAGCAAGAGGAACTCATTGAACTGAAACAAGATCGCGGTTTAAAGCTAAACTTTGCTGATCTTCCTTTGGACAGTTTTTGGTTGTCTGTTGCCAAGGAGTTCCCCCTTCTGGCCAACAAAGCTATTTTGACATTGCTCCCGTTTTCAACCACATATCTGTGTGAGCTGAGCTTCTCAAGCTTGACTGCGATAAAAACTAAAAACAGAGAGAGATTGAGAGCTGTTGAGGAAGAGCTTCGTGTGTGTCTTTCTACCATTCCTGCCAGGATATCCATTTTGTGTTCATCGAAACAGGCCCAGGTTTCACACTAAGTGAGAAGTATGGCAGAAGTGTGGCTCCGGAACATGGCGCCACGCCGCAGGGGGGGATTCTGGGAATTGGGGTTGTCAGTTGACAAAAGGGGTTTTGTTAAGTTATTCTGTTGTTAGGGCTAAGGGCCTTAGGGCTAAGGGTTAATGGTTCGGGATGTTATATGGTTGTGTGTGTGTTCTATTAACATGTTCATTTTCATTGTTGTTGACACCGTCACTGAGAGTGACGTGTCCGTTGGTCAGGTGTGCCGTGTTTCTGTCATGTGAAATAAACATGTGTAAATAAAGGCAGCTCTCGTTGTCGTGCGGTGTATGGGGCACGAGAGTTGCGTCACTGCGTAATCTGGGCTCCCGTCTCGTCCTTCCTGTACTGCTCGCCAGGCCCACAATAAATTTAATAACTATATTATTAACTATATGTATTATATGTACTGTGTTAGAGTGTCATTTTGTCTCATTTTGGTTGGTGGTGTGCCCCAGGATTTTGTAAAAGTAAAAAGTGTGCCGCGGCTCAAAAAAGGTTGAAAATCACTGATCTAGACTGTTATCATTCAACTATGACATTCAGTACAAACCAGGTCGAGAGAATGTAACTGCGGACTGCTTGTTTCCACTGCCAAGCTCAGAACCTTGCTTGGAGGATGATACAGAGGTGGCACTTACCTCTACACTTACTGCCATCGCTGAAATTGACTTTAAAGCTGCCTGTGCTTCATGTCCTGTACAGACTCAACTACGTGAACTGCTCACTTCAAGATGGCCAAAGTCAGCAAAAAGCTTGTTGCCAAACTTACAGCCATTTTTCAAACTTCGGCACGAGCTCTCTCTACAAGATGGCTTAGTGGTACGTGGCACACACAGACTCTTGGTACCAGACAGTCTCCAACCAAAACTGATCTCCCTGGCACATGACACACACCAGGGAATTGTGAGAACAAAGCAGAGACTCAGAGAAGCTTATTGGTGGCCAAGCATGGATGCCAAGGTCGAGGCAGCCATAAAAGCATGCATTACATGTCAATCACATGACAAGTCTGCAGTCACCCACACTACTCCACTACAGCCTGTGCCATACCCAGAAGGAGCATGGGAAAAAGTAGCTATTGATGTGGTAGGGCCCTTTGATAAGGCACCTATAGACTGTCGGTTTGCAATCACACTTATTGACTATCATAGCAAGTGGCCCGAGTTAACCTTTGTTCCACATGTCACTTCACGTACTGTTATTCAGTTTTTATCTGCAGTTTTCAGCAGAGAAGGTGACCCCAAAGAGCTGGTTTCGGACAACGGCTCTCAATTCGTGTCACAGGAGTTTGAAACATTTCTCTGTGACAGGGGCATTGTCCACAGGAAGTCTTCAGTCTACTATCCAAGGGCTAACGGAGAGATTGAACGTTTTAATCGCAGCCTGAAGGATAGTTTGCAGACAGCCTCATTGGAAGGAAAGCCCTGGAAAGAGTTCACAAGGGAATTCCTACATGTCTATCGTGCAACACCCCACTCTACAACTCAGCGCTCACCAGCTGAACTGTTGCATGGTCGAGCCATGCACACAAAACTTCATGTGGCCGGACGTCCACTTCCAGCAAACAAACCACTGTCCTTAAGACAGGTTGCTCTCAGAGTGAGAGAAACACAGAAGAAAAGCAAGGCTTACACAGACCGAAAGCGAGGGGCTACAGCTGTGTTCTTCAGATGTGGGTCATCTGTCCGGGTAAAGAAACCTGGCATTCTTCCTAAAACCCAGTGTAAGTTTTCCAAACCACTCAGAGTGATGGAGAAAAGAGGACAGTATACCTACCTGCTGTCAGATGGAAGATGTTGGAACGCATCCTACCTTGCACCTGTTTCTCTTCAGGAAAAGGAGGGCGGCAGTGAGCGGTTGCCTCTGGACTTTGTGAATACACCACCAGATTCACCACAACTAGAGACATCCACACCACAGGCCAGACCAGTCAGGCTTAGAAGAGAACCTGAGTGGACTAAAGACTTTGTGTGTTGAATGAAGTCTGGAAACATCTAAATGCTCTGGATAATGTTTGATGTAAATGAGTTCAAATGTAAAGGTTACTAACTAATCCTTTGTTCCTTATGCAGGAGTTGAAATGGTTAACACACTGCTAATTTTGTGTGTAACTGAGTGTAAAATAAGTCAGAATATAATGAAAGAAAAGTTCTTTATGAAGATAATTTTACAGACAGTGTTATACATGTCATGTTACAAGTCAGAGTAGCCAAGAAAACATTTTCATTTGAAATGTGAAAGCTATTGTTCAGATAGACAAGGTTTGCTTATTAAGGGGGATGTGTGGTGTTTCCTCCTGAACGCTAGAGGCGCTATGAGTAGAGTAGACAGAGCAGGGGTAGAGAAGGGAAGAGGAGAAGTGAAGAAGAGAAGTTACCACGTGAAGCTACATGCAATGCTACCTACGACGTCCTCCCGGTTTATTATTTTGTATTAATAAAAGTGAGTAAAGTAAAGTCACGTCTGCTTCTCATTACGATACCACATATCATCCTGCTTCAGACAGTGAAAGCATCACTGCTGAAACAAGTGTAAATGGTAAATGGCCCCATTTATATAGCTCTTTTGTCCAAAGCGCTTTACATTAATGACTGACATTCACCCATTCATTCACACATTCATACTCTGACGGCGGAGTCAACCACGCAGGGCGACAGCCAGCTCATCAGGAGCAATTAGGGTGAGGTGTCTTGCTCAGGGACACCAGGCACTCAGCTAGGAGGAGCCGGGGATCAAGCCGGGGATCGAACCGTTAATCTTGCGGTTGCCAGCCAACCCGCTCTACCTCCTGAGCTAAACCCCCCCACGGGGGGGTGTTGATGAGAAGAAACAAAATGTCACTATAACAATGCAGCATAGGCTAGCCAACTTCCTGATGTCATACAGGAGTACACCCCACAGCGTTACAGGATGCGCACCAGCTGAACTGTTCCTCAAACGTCAGATCAGGACCAGGTTCAGCTCACTGAAACCAGATCTTGCTCGAGTGGTGGAAGCCAAACAACAAAAACAGAAAGACTACCATGATCAAACCGCCTCCAAGCTGAGACATCTGTCTGAGGGTGACTCAGTCCTGATCCGAATCTTCCGCAGAGGAAAGGAGAGGTGGACGAAAGGAACAGTGGACAAAGAGACTTGGACCAGTCACCTACCTGGTGTGGAACGGTCCACATCGACCATCTGCTGTACAACCGACCGTCCAGTCCAGAGACATGGGAGTTTCTGCGTGAGCAGTTGGACGCCACCAACAACTACCCTGCAGTGGTTCATGCGGACTTGGGGGGGAGGCACACCTGGAGCAGTAGGTGGTAGCCCGTTCTCACCTGAAGCAACATCGTTGGGGGCTAAAGAGACGCTTGCAACACCTTCACCAGGCTCAGTGGCCTGTGACAAGGCAGTGACACCTGCCAACCGAGCAGCCAGTTCCCCAGAGGTGCTGGGGGCCTGGGGCGCAGGTACCCTTTGAGAGAAGGAGCACCTCCTAAACCACTGACCTTGTGATCAGTCAGTTCCTGTGGAACATTGTTCCTAAAGTAAAAGAGTTCCTGTTCATAAAAATGTGAAAAAGAGTTCCTGAGACTGAAATGTAAAAGGGCAATTATGGGTTTAATGGTTTGTGTCAGCAGTAATGATTTAGTTCCAATTTTGAAAGTAAAGTAAGCAATTTTCTGTTTTTTAGTTATGAGTTGATTATTAATGGGAACTTCATAGTTTAACGGGAAGGAGTGTAGTATATTGATACTATAACTGCTTAGCTGCTTAGTGTTATATAATTTGAAGTTAAACACCGCCATCTAGTGGTTACTTAGTTATGCTGCAATGCCCGGATGTTGACAGTGTTGGTAGTCTGAGAGCTGCAATAAAGGAGTGCAGACGTGTACAAGTTGGTCTCCGTGTTCCTCAACTGTTCTGGATATATTAGCAGTGTCATATTAGTACAAAGTCATTACAGAGGCGATGCAGGCTGATGGTTCACCTACTTTTGTAGCTATCTGTGGGAAATAAAGAAAGCCAAATGAAATGTGAATGATTGCTCTTTTTCTGACTGCTGGAAGGTGATTGATTAACCTTCAAAGTGATAAGAGGTCCAGATCTGAGAGCACATCAGCGGTGATGTGTAGCCTGATATTAGATGTGCAGCCGGACTGAGAATATTGTTCGATAAATCAGGGACTGAGAGCTCATGTAAACAAATCTAAATAATCCCCCTGTTGTAAAACTGTGAATTATTTCTGCTTCAACTTGATGCTGTTGAGAAGCAAAGGACAGACTCAGGGTTTCTTCAAGGAAACCTGCCAGGAAGCAGGTTAGGTTCCCAGAGTCAGTTACCATGGTGACTGACACAGAGTTAAGATACCTCTCATTCAGGAAAAAGAAAACCCAGAGTTTCCCTCATCTCAGGGTTCACTTATGTTTTCACATAACCTGCTTTCTATAATACCCCTCTGGATCAGTATGGTATACAATACTGCTACCAGTAAATAGTCCACCATGTATCTAGTCATTACTGGTGGTCAGTTTCCGTGTGATCTAACTGCTATAGAAATCCCAGAAGCTTTTTAATGGACTACATGTACCTCAAAACAATTACATACCTGTAATAGCCTGCACTTTGGCGACATCATGTGGATGATGTGGAAACACCCTGAATCATTGTTTCATAAACACACTGTGGAACCCCTCGAATTCCAATGTGAATCCCCACCGTGAAGGGATGACATGATTTCATTCATTCCAGGTGTTATGACCAGTATTATCATCCGTCAGCTTCTTCAAGAGAGACGAGAGATCAGAATCACATTTCACTTCATTGAGGTACAAAAGACATTTACACAACCTGGTGGGAGGAAATAGCAGCAGATCAAATGTTGTGTTCATTTTGTTTGTTGGAGATTGTGATTCTTTTATGCTTGTTTTTCTGGCTCCAAATAAACACAGCAGACAAACTCTCCAGTTTGTCCAGCTGTCATGCTGACTGACCTGTGAATGACAATCTGACGGCTGTGATCCCATCCTGTGCACACTTTGGAGGTCAATGAAGATTTATGGTTGTAATGGTAATAAATGCTGTTCTAAAGGCACTAAATAAATAACGTTTTTTATTATTATCAGCCCTTATTTATGATAATGACAATATTTTTAGACACACAAGTGTGCATGCACATGCTTTTGACTTGATTTCTCAAAGGAAATACAGTATGTTTAAAGGACACTCTTCTAATCCACTCTATTGTGTGGGACCAGACATGAATGAAAGGTGTTTGAAAATGATGATATTGTTGAATATATTACATTAAAGTAAATGAAATACATTATGCTTAGCTGACATGCACATGACAGCCAAAAGGAGTTTATATGTGAAAATACGATATCTAAGTTTTCCATGCATTTGGGTGTGAGATCTCTGACCTTTGCTTGACCTATTTATTAAATATAATATCATTTTACCATATTAATATAATATTCAATATAAATGTACTTGGAATTCTCTGGGCTGAGGAGAAACCCAACTCTTCATCTGAGGTCTTGAAAGTTTAAAAAGTGAAAAGAAAATAGCTGAAAAGCAATAAAACAGAGGAAGAATGTTTGTCTGAGAGTACACAACAGCTGGGAAAGAAGTATGGCTTCCAATGTCGTGCCGTTTTGGACTTCCTATGTATGTGGCGTCCTCAGACCTCCGTACTGTCTGAACTTTTACACCGTCACACTCCAGCTGGAGCACTGAGGTCGGCAGGTCTAATGCTGCCGGATGTCCCCAGGACCAGACTCGAATCCAGGGGGGACGGAGCCTTTGTGGGGGCTGCACCAAGGCTCTGGATCAGCCTCGGGACATTAGATCTGCCCAGACCCTGGAGGTTTTGATGTCCTCATTGAAGACTCAGCTTTTCTCTCTGGCTTTTGATTCAAACTGAGCAAGACATCCTTTTATTGTATGTTTATGTGTTCTGTCTTATATTATTGCATGATGTCTACTGTTTTATTTATTGTCCAGAACAGCACTTGTCAACTGTTGGGTGTTTTAAACACGCTTTATAAATAAAGTTTGAGTTGAGTTTGAAGGCTCTGTTAGAAGTGAGGAAACAAAGTCAATGTGCCACTCCTCTTCCTGGAATGAACCCCAGCTTGAGAACGCCTCCCTCCTCTCTCTGCTCTCTCTCACACACACACACACACACACACACACACACACACACACACACACACATACATACACACACACACACTCACACACACACACACAAACACACACATACATACACACACACTCACACACACACACACAAACACACACACACACGCACACACACACACACGCACACACACACACACACACACACACACACACTCACTTCCTTGTTCCTCCCCTTCAGATCTACCGTGTGAGGATGAGTGTAACCAACATGGCGGTGAAGTGCAGCAGCTGACAGGCCACATTCACTGCACACACACATGTTGTTGAGATCAGACCTCAGACCAGTTTCACTTCTCACAAAGTGAAACTCAGACAGTCGTCGTCGCTGAGAGGTGAAATGGCGCAGAAAGGAGTTCAGCTGGACCGGGAGACCTTGTCTTGTTCCATCTGTCTGGATCTACTGAAGGATCCGGTGACTCTTCACTGTGGACACAACTACTGCATGAAGTGTATTGGAAGCTTCTAGGATGAGAAGGAGATCCACAGCTGCCCTCAGTGTAGGCAGACCTTCATACCGAGGCCTGTCCTGCAGAAAAACACCATGTTGGCAGATCTGGTGGAGGAGCGGAAGAGGACTGGACTCCTAGCTGCTCCTGCTGGTCTCTGCTATGCTGGACCTGAAGATGTGGCCTGTGATTCCTGCACTGGGAGGAAACTGAAAGCCCTCAAGTCCTGTCTGGTGTGTCTGGCCTCTTTCTGTGAGAAACACCTCCAGCCTCATCATGAATCAGCAGCATTTAAGAAACACCGGCTGGTGGAGCCCTCCAACAAGCTCCAGGAGAACATGTGCTCTCGTCATGATGAGGTGATGAAGATGTTCTGCCGTACTGATCAGCAGTCTATCTGTTATCTCTGCTCTGTGGACGAACATAAAGGCCACGACACAGTCTCAGCTGCAGCAGAAAGGACCGAGAGGCAGAGAAAGCTGGAGGGGAGTCGACTAAACATCCAGCAGAGAATCCAGGACAGAGACAAAGATGTGAAGCTGCTCCACCAGGAGGTGGAGGCCATCAACCACTCTGCTGATAAAGCAGTGGAGGACAGTGAGGAGATGTTCACGGAGCTGATCCGTCTCATGGAGAGAAGACGCTCTGACGTGAAGCAGCAGGTCAGATCCCATCAGGAAAGGGAAGTGAGTCGAGTCGGAGAGCTTCAGGAGAAGCTGCAGCAGGAGATCAGTGAGCTGAAGAGGAGAGACGCTGAGCTGGAGAAGCTCTCACACACAGAGGATCACAACCAGTTTCTACACGACTACCCGTCACTGTCACCACTCAGTGAGTCCACACACTCATCCAGCATCAACGCCCGTCCTCCTCGCCGCTACTTTGAGGACGTGACGGCGGCGCTGTCAGAAGTCAGAGATGGACTACAGGAAGTTCTGACACACAGATGGACAAACGTCTCACTGGCAGGGACTGAAGTGGATGTTTTACTGCCACCACCAGAACCCAAGACCAGAGCTGGATTCTTGAAATATTCACGTGAAATCACACTGGATCCAAACACAGCATACAGACGTCTGTTATTATCTGAGGGGAACAGAAAAGCAACATGGAGTCAAAACCAGCCTTATTCTAGTCACCCAGACAGATTCAATAATTGTTATCAGGTCCTGAGTAGAGAAAGTGTGACTGGACGTTGTTACTGGGAGGTGGAGTGGAGAGGAGGTGGAGTTGGTGTAGCAGTCGCATACAAGAGTATCAGCAGAGCAGGAGGAGGGAATCCATGTAGGTTTGGATACAATGATAAATCCTGGTCTTTAGATTGTAACAATAACAGTTATAACTTCTGGTACAACGGTGTTAAAACTCCCGTCTCAGGTCCTCAGTCCTCCAGAGTAGGAGTGTTCCTGGATCACAGAGCAGGTATTCTGTCCTTCTACAGCGTCTCTGAGACCATGACTCTCCTCCACAGAGTCCAGACCACGTTCACTGAGACCCTCTATGCTGGACTTCGTGTTTCTTATAGTAGTAGTGGTGAGATCTGTAAACTCAACTAGACAGAAGTCATTTAAGAGCTGAATGACTTCACCTTCCTCCTCCTCTCCCCCTCCTCCTCCTCCTCTGCTTAGTGATGTACTTCTATGTTCTCCTCCTCTCCTCCTCTCCTCCTCTCCTCCTCTCACCTTCACCCGTCCTCTCCCCCTCCTCTCCTCCTCTCCTCTGCTTAGCGATGTACTTCTATGTTCTTCTCCTTCTCTCCCCCTCCTCCTCCCCCTCCTCTCCCCCTCCTCCTCTGCTTAGTGATGTACTTCTATGTTCTTCTCCTTCTCTCCCCCTCCTCCTCCCCTCCTCTCCCCCTCCTCCTCTGCTTAGTGATGTACTTCTATGTTCTTCTCCTTCTCTCCCCCTCCTCCTCCCCTCCTCTCCCCCTCCTCCTCTGCTTAGTGATGTACTTCTATGTTCTCCTCCTCTCCTCCTCTCCCCCTCCTCCTCTGCTTAGCGATGTACTTCTATGTGCTCCTCCTCCTCTCCTCTCCCCCTCCTCTCCTCCTCTCCTCTCCCCCTCCTCCTCTGCTTAGTGATGTACTTCTATGTTCTCCTCCTCTCCTCCTCTCCCCCTCCTCCTCTGCTTAGCGATGTACTTCTATGTTCTCCTCTCCCCCTCCTCCTCTCCTCCTCTCCTCCTCCTCCTCTGCTTAGTGATGTACTTCTATGTTCTCCTCCTCTCCTCCTCTCCCCCTCTTCTTCTGCTTAGTGATGTACTTCTATGTTCTCCTCCTCTCCTCCTTTCCTCCTCCTCTCCTCCTCTCACCTCCACCCCTCCTCTCCTCCTCTCCCCCTCCTCCTCTGCTTAGCGATGTACTTCTATGTTCTCCTCCTCTCCCCCTCCTCCTCTCCTCCTCTCCTCCTTTCCCCCTCCTCCTCTCCTCCTCTCCCCCTCCTCTCCTCCTCTCCTCTCCTCTCCTCCACCTCCTCTCCTCCTCTCCCCTCCTCTCCTCCTCTCCCCCTCCTCCTCTGCTTAGCGATGTACTTCTATGTTCTCCTCCTCTCCTCCTCTCCTCCTCCTCCTCCTCTGCTTAGCGATGTACTTCTATGTTCTCCTCCTCTCCCCCTCCTCCTCTGCTTAGCGATGTACTTCTATGTTCTCCTCCTCTCCCCCTCCTCCTCTCCTCCTCTCCTCCTTTCCCCCTCCTCCTCTCCTCCTCTCCCCCTCCTCTCCTCCTCTCCTCTCCTCTCCTCCACCTCCTCTCCTCCTCTCCCCTCCTCTCCTCCTCTCCCCCTCCTCCTCTGCTTAGCGATGTACTTCTATGTTCTCCTCCTCTCCTCCTCTCCCCCTCCTCCTCTGCTTAGCGATGTACTTCTATGTGCTCCTCCTCTCCTCCTCTCCTCCTCCTCCTCTGCTTAGCGATGTACTTCTATGTTCTCCTCCTCTCCTCCTCTCCTCCTCCTCCTCTGCTTAGCGATGTACTTCTATGTTCTCCTCCTCTGCGTGGCTCTTTGGTGGAAACCAGCAGACCTCCTTAATCCCAGCTGCTTTGTTTTCTTTCTCTACGTTAGTAAAGAAATGTAGAATCCCACGTAGAAAGTGATTGTGTGATGAAATCATTGATCCTTTAACAGACTTCACTGATGAGATCTGTGGACACACTGAAGCTTTCCATGATGAATAAAGCAGCGTGAACAAAGTGCTTCCTCCTCGTCTTCATTCCAGGGTGTCATACAAAGCTGCTGGAGAAGAAGCTGAGTTCAATCCTGACAAGAACACACATATTGTTCTTCTGGTTCTGGTTCTGTTGGTTTTCATGCAGAGGAACGTTCAGAATGAGGCCGTCATGTTGGTTATGATGACAATAATAATAATAATAATAATAATAATAATAATAATAATAATAATAATAATAATAATAATAATATCAATAATAGGCCCTGTATAGACTGGTTACCTGTCCAGGGTGAACCCTGCTTTCGCCCAATGACAGCTGGGATCGGCTTCAGCCCCCCGCGACCCTGAATACAGGATAAGTGGTAAAAAATGGATGGATAATATCAATAATAATAATAATAATAATAATAATAAAAATAAAAATAATCATAATATCAATAAGAAGAAGAAGAATAACAATAATAAAAATAATGATGATGATAATAATGATAATAATAATAATAATAATGGAGTATTGATGACTTGGATGTGTCTGTCACCATAAAGCTCAGTGAAATGTGCAGGTTGAAGGATTTAAAGGACAAACTGAGACAGCTGCTGTAGTTTCCCAGCATGCCGTCTGTTGTGTTGCTGCTGCTTGACTTGTTTCTGACCGGTCTCTGGTCTGTGTGTTGGTCTGCAGGACTGGCGGATCCACGTGGACCAGATGCACCAACACAGAGACTGTCTGTGTGTCTGTGTGTGTCTGGCTCCCCCTGCTGGTTCTCACTTTAATTGCTGACAATCTGGAAGCAGAAAAAAAGCATCCGCACACTCAGATCTGAGCAAAAGTCCTTCTTCTAAAGGCAGCTTTCCCTCAGAGACCTTCTTCAAGTCTAGAACGGTAGCAAGACAATGTAGCAGCACAAAAGGTTCAAGGATCATCACTTGATGATGCCACGTAAAATGACGGAGCGGGGTCAGCGATGCTGAGGCACAGAGGTCACAGAGGTCACCAACTTTCTGCAGAGTCAATCACTACAGACCTCCAAACTTCATGTGGCCTTCAGATTAGCTCAAGAACAGTAGAGAGCTTCACGGATGGGTTCCATTAAGGGGGAAGAATCTTTGGCTTTTGATTGATTGATTGATTGATTGTACTTTAATAATCCCCAGGGGGAAATTAATTTGCTACCAAGCCACCACTCACAACAACATACATCGACAGGACAGTTGATACTGAAGACAGGGCACAGTACAATACACACTCCAACCAAAATAAATTGCACCAGACATGGCACTGACAGTACACAATAGTCACAGACAGGACACTGACAGTACACAATAGTCACAGACAGGACACTGACAGGACACAATAGTCACAGACAGGACACTGACAGGACACAATAGTCACAGACAGGACACTGACAGGACACAATAGTCACAGACAGGACACTGACAGGACACTGACATAAATCACAGAAAAACCAGCAGAATAAATCACAACAAGGGCATAAGTCACAGCAACATCATCATAAAACACTACATGTCAACAGTTCTTGTTAAAGAGTCTGTGGGAACAAAGGACCTTCTAAATCTCTCAGTGGAGCATCTGGGTAGGAGGAGTCTTTGGCTTCTGCCACTCCTATTGAAGATGTTGTCAAGGGGTGGTCCTCCCTTGACAACACACTCCTCATCTTCCTCATCACCCTCTTATCCAGTATTTCCTCCACAGAACTTGGGCAAGAACCAATGATGGAGCCCGCTTTCCTTATCAATTTATTGAATGTGTTCCTGTCCTCAACTGTTAGGCTACCGCCCCAACACACAACAGCATAAAAAGGACACTTTCCAGTATCCCATGATAAAATATGTTTAAAACAGGCCTTCCCATATCAAAAGCCCTCAGTTTCCTAAGGAAAAACAGTCTAGACTGGGCCTTCTTGAGAGTAACTCTGCTGTTCTCCTTCCAGTCTAGTTTACCGTCTAAGTGGACACCAAGGTATTTATATGAGGGGACTACCTCTACTGGCCGACCTCTAATCAGAACAGGGGCTACCTCCATTTTTTTCTTTCTGAAATCAAATATTAGCTCCCTAGTTTTATCTATGTTCAGAATGAGATGGGCATCATCACACCAACTGACAAAATGATCCACTTCATTCTGATACGCTGCATGATCGTTGTTGGTAATACAGCCCACTAATGCAGAGTCATCTGAAAACGTCTGTAAGTGACATGAGGCACTGCTATATCTGCAGTCACAAGTATATAGTGTAAATAAAAAAGGAGATAAAACTGTACCCTGTGGTCCTGCCCCAATATTAGTGGTGATGATCTCAGACTTGGTGTCATGAACCCTCACATATTGAGGCCTGCTTGTGAGGTAGTCTGTGATCCATGCAACAGTAGCTTTATGAAGATTAAAACCTAAAAGCTTTTTAGCTAAAATGTGTGGCTGCAGAGTATCAAAAAACATTATTCTCACAGATGCAGCAGTCAGCTCTAGATGACTGTGCACCCTATGCAACAAGTAAAGTAGTGCATCATCTGTACCTATACCCCCTATATGCAAACTGAAGTGGGTCCTGAAAGGCACTGACCTGTTCCCTTAGGTGCCACAGTCCTCTCAAAACATTTCATTACATGTGAGGTGAAAGCAATAGGTCTGAGGTCTTTTAGTGCCTTAGCATTAGACTTTTTAGGCACTGGCACAAAACAAGATGTTTTCCAGATTGATGGAATCTTGGACACAGACAGAGACAAGGTGTCCAAATAATGAAGCACCCCACACAACTGATCAGCACATACTCTTAGAACACGCGGCATGATCCCATCTGGGCCAGGGGCCTTATTTACATTAAGCCTCCTAAGCTGGGAGCATACCTCCTCAACCGTGATAGTTATTGGAGGGCAGAGGGAAGGACCCCTCCCATCTTCCTCTAAGGAAATGATGGACTGCGTAGGTAAGTGAGCAGCTGAATTTTGGCCGAGTCAAATCTGGCATAGAATTGATTAGCCTCATCAGGTGTAAATGAACCATCTCTCGGGCTGCTAATAACCTGGCCATATCCCGTTATTGACTTCAAGCCCTTCCATAGCCCTTTAGTGTCACACTCCTGACTTTTCCCTAGCCTTATTATGGCAGCCTTTAGATTTTTTTGTGCAACCCTAACCCTTTCCTTATCTTCACTCATGAAGGCAGTTTTCTTTTCATTTATTGCATTCTTAATTTCTTTTGAAACCCACGGCTTATTGTTTGAAAATAATTTGATAGTTTTACATGGAATGATCAGGTCAGTACAGAAATGAACATAATCAGTAAAACAGTCAACAACAACATCAGCCCTATTGGGGTCTTCCTCATAAAACACTGACCAGTCTGTACATTCAAAACACTCTTGTAAGTCCTCGCATGCCTCCTTAGTCCATACACGCACAGATTTAGCTGATATTGGCTGTTTACCAGCCAAAGTGGTGTATTTGGATGAAAGGAGCACCAGGTTATGGTCCGACCTGCCGAGTGGAGGGAGGGCAGTGGACGTGGAACTGTCTTTAATATTGGCATAAAATAAGTCAATAGTCTTGTCACATCTCGTGGGACAGTTTACAAACTGCCTGAAAGATGGAAGTGAGGCGGAGAGAGTACAATGGTTCAAATCGCCATTAATCATCACGAGAGCGTCCGGAGTGTGGCTTTGGAGTTCGTGAGCTACTCCTGCTATCGTGTCAGTCGCCAGTTTAACATACAGCCGATCATATTTCACAAGCGCTGCAAGTCAGTGTGCGAGTTATACCACGGTGTCCGGGGGAGCCGGGGCTGGGGGCGGGCGATCATTTTTTTTTTTTTTTTTTTTTTTGGAGGGGGGCAAAGTTTAAATGCTGATCCTGTCATTAATAGCAACAGCGTATGCCTATTATAAAGAGAAAATCCGTTGCACGCACACCATAGGTCTACGTACAATATCTACATGAAACACCCCGATCGAGCGCCCCCACGCTTCAAGCGCCTCCGACGTGCAAGCAGGCAACACTTTTTTCATGAATCACGAACTAAAAATAAAATTTTATTTCTCTTATTTTACACCTTTGAGGGAAAACCATGGCCAAAATATAATTAATTTGGCAATCATATCAATATTTTAGAGCTCCCCCCAAATTTCACAAATCATGTTTCCAGGGGAGCCATGGCTCCCCCTGCTCCCCCGTAACTCGCACCCTGCTGCAAGTTCATCAACTTTGTTGACTACAGAGCGCACGTTGCCCATGATCACAGATGGTAGGACAGGCCTGTGCTTCCAAGCCTGTTCCTCACCCTAATGCCGCTCCGTCGGCCTCTTTTCCTTCCTTTTAACTCCGGGGGTAAATCCAAGCGTGTGTGGCCAAAGTTCGCCATTGTATCCCGAATGCTGTATAGTTCATCCAGGCTGTAGGAGACGACTGCTGCTGGGTCAGACACTCCCGAGCCTTGTACCTTCATACGGATAAATCCACTTCACAGAACTAACCACAAAAGCCCAAACGCGTGCACTTTAGATTCCGACATATTGCATGTGATTCTTGCGTTCAAAACGGTAACAATGCGGTGAAGCGACGGCAAAATAGGACACGGACAACCACTTCAGAACTGCAGGTAGCGAGTCGCCGACAGGGCAGGCGCCATCATCAGGAAACACAGCGATGCCATCAACCATTCAGTAGAATTTTTTTTTTTTTTTAACGATTCGATTCTGTAACTTTTAACCAAAATTCTATATCCATGAAATAAACATCAATAATACGAGTGAGACTATCTGTATTCTTCTGAAAGGTGAAAAGAATAAACAGACAACAGAATTACTTATTATACATATTTATTCTATAAAAAATATTCCTGCATAATATTTTATGCTGAATACAAAAATGTATCAAACATTGCTCAGTTATTTTGAACATTTTTCAATAGACTACATGCTGGCAGGGGAGTCTTAAAAGTCTCAACACATTAATCATAATTAAGAATCACGATTCATAAGATTTATATGGATTATTGGGGAATCCAAAACGATTCATTCTATTTATTTATTTTAGCAGATCGATTTAGTTGAATCGGTAGGACTGACAATCGATTCATCGATGCATCGCATGAATCGTTACACTACTAGTTTCCATGGCGATCAGCTGCATCCAAGCCATATATCAGCAAGTGCAATGCAAAGCGTCGGATGCAGTGATGTAAAGCACTTATGTTCCTTTGATATTCTTGGTTTTATTTTGATTGTATTTGCTTGTTTTATTATTATTATTAAATGCATGTTATATGTGTTTCTTTCCTATGCTTTTAATGTTTTATGTAAAGTACTTTCATTTTTGAATCACCTTGTTGTTGAAAGGTGCTATACAAATAAACTTGCCTTGAACGGTTAATTCACATTATTGCACAGTGTTGGCAGAGTTGAACAGCAACAGGAAGGAGGAGCTGCTGGACCTGAACCATCTGTTTATAGAACCAACAACATGGGGAGAGGTAGACCATGTGGTTTTTGTAGTCTTTGTAGACCAGCTGTCTCATCATAATGACGTATCTTAGTAAATCCAGTAGGATCCTCTGAGCTCGTCTTTGCCTAAATCCTGATGGTTCTCCTTCATATCATGACCTTTTCCCTCGAGCTTTTATTCTATTCCAACGCAGCGCTTGTGTATTTAGTCTCACTCTGGAAGTAGCGTACAGTCTTTATTTCCTCAGTTCTCCAGTCTTTAGTCGGTCTACTTTATTTCAAGTCTTTTGGATATTTTCCTGCCTGCTACCTGTTGTTTGACTACCATCACCTGCCTGTTGGTGGACTTTCAGCTCAAGTCATTTCACATCCACTCTTGAATTGTTCCCGCTGCCTCCTCATTTCTATCTGCATTTCAGTTCTTCTCCTGCAATCGTGACAGATCTAAAAGAAAAACAATATTCCATTTCATTCCCTCAGCAGACTGTTTCCTCGTACTTATAGAATAAGAGCTGATGATTTGCACGTGACTTTGAGCTCTTTACGTGAGTAGTACTCTACGTTTCTGCCAGGGTTTCATGGAACCAGAGTACATAACTGCTGTTGTCGTGGGACATTTAGAAAGATCATCAGCTTGATAAGCCGTTTTTGTTGTGGGGGTAAAAGAAATAGAAACAGCTTCTGGAGCCATATGTGGAGGTTCTACATGAGAACATGTAACTTTTCACTGGACAAGCACAGGAACATGTTGTAACATTTGGCATCCCAGATATTATTACAGTTTTTCTCAGTCGCTTTGCTGCTTTTCTCACATCACTATTAACATTTTCACAGCAGTTAGTGCATTTCTCAAAACAATTAGTGCAAACTGCGAAACCTAGTGGATAACCTGCAAAATGACGTCACTTGCTCTAAATGGATAGTCCATTCCTCAAAAGCAAGTATTCATGTCAGTGAAACTGCCAGAGTCATCAAAATGAGAAGTCTTGACACCAACGTTTATGAACAAGATATTCAAATGGCTTTGTCATGTTTTCATTATGACAGTTTATTCTCTCAGTGTTTTCAAATGCAAAAAAAAGGTCAGAACTCGGTGACACAACCTGAAAATACTCAAGACAGCACTATAGACTACTGGTACAGGCATTTGAAAACTACAGTAAAGTAACACATTGCTGTAGTTAGGGGAGTAAGGGAGTACAAGACACTGAATACGTACGCTTCACATTTTTACTGGATATGCTCTTTGTAATTCTACAGCACTGTGCAAAAGAAAAATACATATAGTACAAATTGTAACTGATGGTAAATCTTGCTGGCACATCCAGACGTTCCTGTCTGTCTGGCCACATATTTTCATCTACATCACAACGGATATCATCCCTTGCAATGCAGCGAGGAAAGTATCTCCTGGAGTGGCGAATCCACCCTCTGCATGACTCTGCTGTGATGTCATCACATGCTGCATCCACGGCTGCTAGCAGGGCCATTTGCCCATGTGGAAGCCGGTCATAAACCTTCCACCTCCAGGCAGAGAAAGACTCCTCTATTGGATTAAAGAATGGGCAGTAGGGAGGGAGATATTCCACCAGCATCCTGTCATGTGCTGCAAACCACTGTCTGAGCAGATGTGAGTGGTGAAAACGGTCATTATCCCACACAACAACATACCTGTGGAGTTGGTCTCCACCCCTCTCATTCTCAGGGACTATGTCCCTGTAAAGAGTGTCTACAGAAGTCAGCAGATGTGTATTATATGGACCAAGAAGGGGGATATAGGTGAGGACGCCATCGTCTGAGATGGCTGCACACATTGTAACATTCCCTCTGCGTTGGCCGGGGACATCAGTGGTTGCTCTCTGTCCAATGGGATTTCTTCCACACCTTCTACCTTTGGCCAGATTGAAACCCGCCTCATCAACGGATATGAATGTGTGCAGTGGTTCCCTGGCTTCCAGCTCCAGTACACGCTTTATCAAGAGAGAGAGAGAGAGAGAGAGACATAATGCATTTTGGAAAACCTATATATATATAGATATATAAAATCTCCTTCTCACCCCTGGTGGGGTGGTATCTGTGTCACCCTCAAGCTCGGGTCCTCTACCAGAGGCCTGGGAGTTTGAGGGTTCTGCGCAGTATCTTAGCTGTTCCTAGGACTGCACTCTTCTGGACTGAGGCTTCAGATGTTGTTCCTGGGATCTGTTGGAGCCACTCTCCCAGTTTGGGGGTTACTGCCCCGAGTGCCCCCACTACCACGGGGACCACGCTAGCCTTGACCTTCCACATCTGTTCCAGCTGCTCTTTCAACCCTTTGTACTTCTCAATGTTCTCGTGTTCCTTCTTCCTGATGTTGGCGTCAGCTGGGATCGCCACATCTATCATCACCACTGTCTTCTGCTCTTTGTCCACCACCACTATGTCCGGTTGGTTAGCCAGGAGCTGTTTGTCAGTCTGGAAGCTGAAGTCCCACAGTACCTTGGCCCTGTTGTTCTCAGTCACCTTCTGTGGTGTGGCCCATTGGGATTTGGGTACTTCTATTCCATACTGGTTACAGATGTTCCTGTGTACTATCCCAGCCACTTGGTTGTGCCTCTCCATCTACGCTGATCCAGCTAGCATCTTACACCCTGCTACTATGTGCTGGACTGTCTCAGGGGCTTCTTTGCACAGTCTGCATCTTGGGTCTGATCTGCTCTGGTAGATCCTGGCCTCTATGGCTCTTGTGCTTATGGCCTGTTCTTGTGCTGCCATGATTAGTGCCTCTGTGCTGTCTGTCAGTCCTGCATTTTCCAGCCACTGGTAGGATTTCTTGATATCAGCCACTTCCTCTATCTGACGGTGGTACATGCCATGTAGGGGCTTGTCCCTCCAGGTGGTCTGCTCCTCCTCCTCCGCACTCTCAGCAGGTTCTGCTGCCTGAGACATTCATCCTTTGGGGCCATTTTCCATATATATATATATATAACTACACAAAGTAAACTAGTTTACAGTGCTGAACATTAGAGTAGAAGACATGTTTTACCTGTACATACTGGTGACGGATGGGCTGCACGGTGGTGTAGTGGGTAGCACTCTTGCCTCACAGCAATGTGTCAATTGTTGCAATCGACACAGATTCAATATTGCCAAATACATTGTTATCCTCTATGACAGCGCTTTGAATTTCCTTCAACCTTATTGCATTGTCTGCAATCACCATTTTTACAAATGGCTTCCTCTTGCTGCGGGGTAAAAAGGGGCCCTCTTCCCCCTCTGCAAGGTTGTCTTTCAATCCTATGTGGTGCAGAGTAAAATGACATTAATGAACAATAAACATGAGATATTATGAGATGTTGGATTACTGTCCAATACTATACATACCTGTTCTCCCTACAAAATGTTTGAATGATTGAATTCACGGTGGTTCTTCCAACATTTGGTTGCACCCTCCGACCAGCCTCAGCCATTGTGAGGCCGTGTTGACAACATTAGGAATCTGCCTGTATTTGGCCTCTTCTCCCTCTTCCTCTGTTTTGTCCCCTTCCTCCCCGCATCCTCACCCCTCTTCCACGATGCTGACCTTCCATTTCTGTGTCACAGCATTGTAGAAATGGTACACACTGTGTCCTGCTCGGTTCATATATGCTTGCCAAGTGAGGGTTCATGGGATTCATCCCTGAGTGACTGTGAACAAGTGGCTTGTCATGGTTCCAACTAATACTTCACACACCTCCTCGTGAGTGAAAGCTGAGAGCAATTGTTCAATTTAGGAGACATTTCCGGGAAAAATGATAGAGAAAGGTATAATATTTGCTTGACAGAATTTAATAACATGTTCAACAATTTTGTATGTAATGACCAGTGATGGGAATAACGGCGTTATAAGTAGCGGCGTTAGAAACGCCGTTACTTTTTTCAGTAACGAGTAAACTAATTGATTACTCATCTCATTATTATAACGCTGTTATTGCTACTGCAAAAACATGTGTCGCGTTAGTATATTGAAGGCAGAAAAAACAAATGTTACGCTATAGTAAACAGAGACGCGTCGAGCACTAGGACCAAGCGGAAAACGGCCGCTCAAGCTGAAGCCTGTGTGATTGGCCGTCCCCGCTGTCACTCCTTCTTGCTTGCACACCGGTCTGCTAGTCTGCGGTCAGGAGTCCTACAGGAGTCCACTACTAGAAGTTAGTTCATGTCAGCTAGAAGAATTGTAATATAAGAGGTTTCATTTACATTAACGTTTGAATCGGTGTCCGTGTGCGTATGTGCGCGCGTGTGCAAATAAAACGTTAAGTAGCGATAGTGATTTAAAATCACAAGGCTGAAATGGGCTCACTCTGCTCAATGGCTGAAATTACATTTCCTCTCAGACACCAACTTTTTTACATCAGGCTTGGCCGCTGTCAGACTTATGCGCAAAGAGTCCTCCAAAGACTGGTTTGACAGTCGGTTCCTCTCGTGTGTTTTTATCGAGTTCATCTTGGAGAACGCAGCCTCACAGGTGTAGGTTCAACCGAACATGGTGAGCACATACATAGCCAGCGTCTTCAATGTGCCATAGTCCTCGGGACAGGACAACCAAAATACGCTCCAGCTTTCAGCACCACGGAGAGCAGCCTTCATGTCGCCTGCGGTCTGGATTACAGCCAGCCTGCTTTGAATGGTCGCCTCGTCCAACGGCATCATTTTCATCGTGTTGGTGGAGAATTCTCCACTTGGGCTGATGGTGAATGGGTCACGCACAAATCCAATGACATCTCTGGAAATGAAAAAGTCATCGAACCTGGCAGAGAAGTTGTCTTTTAATTGTGTGATGAATTTCTTCATCTTGTCTGTTCCGTTGCTTTCTTTTCTTTCTTTTTTTTCTTTTTTTTGCCTTTATTTAACCAGGTCGGTCCCATTGAGACACAATGGCCTCTTTTTCAAGGGAAGCCTGGCCAAGACAGCAGCAGAAAAGTTACTACACATACATGACACAGAAATCACAAAACACAGATAGAATACAACACAAGATAAAAGCAACAGGACTAAAAGTTCGGATTCACATTAAAACAAGAACAAGTGCGGTATGAAGCTGCTCCAATTTCTCTCACACAAGTTTTCAAAGATCCAAGGTTGATCAGCTCCTTTAGCTTTAGAGTTTTCTGCAGTGCATTCCAAGTAGCAGGTGCAGCGTACTTAAAACAGTGATTACCAAGTTCAGTGTTAACTTTGGGCACGTTTAATAAATAAAACTCATTTGAACGTAGGCGGTAATTGCTTTGAGATTTGGAGAGATAATTACATAAATAGAGGGGGAGCAGACCCAAAATGACTTTATAAATAAAAATATGCCAATGTATAAGGCGGCGTGCTGCCAGAGATGGCCACTCAACTCGGGCGTATAAAGTGCAGTGGTGAGTGAGGGCTTTACATCCAGTGACAAACCTTAAGGCACCATGATACACGGTGTCCAGAGAGCGCAGACAGTTTGCAGGGGCATACATATACAAGAGGTCCCCATAATCAAGTACAGGGAGGAAAGTGGCAGCAACCAACTTTTTCCTGGTAGAAAAAGAAAAACAAGATCTGTGACGGAAAAAGAATCCCAGTTTCAGTCTTAATTTTTTTACCAGGTTTTCTACATGTGGTTTAAAAGAAAGCCGATCATCGATTAAAATGCCGAGATACTTGTAACAGGTCAGAAGTTCAATCTCACAACCTTGTAATGACAAAATGCTGGGTGGAGACACAGGTACTTCCCTGCCATTAGAAAATATCATCAGTTTAGTTTTGACAGCGTTTAAGACAAGTCTTAGCTCAATGAGCTGACTTTCCACAAGGTTAAAAGCAATCTGTAAGTTGCCAAGGGCCTCAGCAAGAGTGGAGCCACAACAATAGATAACCGTGTCATCAGCATAAAAATGAAATTTGGCATTTGGAATGTTTCTGCCCAATGTATTTACATAAATAACAAACAAAATTGGTCCCAGAACTGAGCCCTGAGGCACACCGGTAGAAACATTTAGCAGATTGGATGAACTGCCTTCAAAGTGAACACATTGTTTTCTATTAGACAAATAATTATCAAACCAACCAACGGCCCGCTCAGATAAACCTATGTCGAGCAGTCGTCGCTTCAGAATAGAATGATCGACTGTGTCGAAGGCCTAAGAAAGGTCAACAAAAAGAGCTGTGCAAAATTTCTTATGATCCAGCCAGTCTATTATGTCATTGGTGAGTTTGAGGGTGGCCGTAATTGTGCTGTGTTGTTTCCTGAAGCCGGATTGATATGGAGAGAGAATGTTGTAAGTATGAAGGAAATCCTTCAACTGGTCATTTACTAGACCTTCAAGGACCTTCGACAGGATGGACAACTTGGAGATAGGTCGATAATTATTTAAACAAGTAGGGTCCCCCCCTTTCAAAAGGGGAAGGACGTAAGCAACTTTCCAAATTTCAGGAATACAATTTGTAGTGATAGACAGGTTAAAAAGATATTGAAGAGGCTTGGCAATAAAATCAGCTGCAAGCTTTAAAAAATATGGTTCCAGGTGATCTGGGCCTGCAGATTTAGAAATGTCAAGAGAGAGAAGAGCTCTACGGACCTCTTCCACTGAGAACAACCTAAAAACAAGGGAAGGTTGACCAGCAGAAATATGGCCTAGAGATGTGTTACCAACATCTATCTTTCTCCCACCGTCTTCAGTGTATTGAAGTGCAGCAGCCTCCCTGACAACAAATCTGCGTGGAACAAATCAAGTTTGTTCCCAAAGGCATCAAGTTTTTCCACCATATCCACCACTGATTTTTCTTTTCCTTGCAGCTGGAGATTAAGTATATTCAAATGGGAGAAAATGTCGTTGCACATGTATTCTCTGTCTTGAAAGATGCGGAGATGGTCAGCTTTTGCTTTTGATTTACTTTGTTTAAAAAAATCCACCACTTGGGCACTGAGTTCAACGAAGCGCTCCAGTGCTTTGCCCTTACTCAGCCAGCGCACGTCATTGTGGAGTAACAGGTCATCATGAGAAGCCTGGGATTCGAGCACAATTTTGCGGAACAGGCAGTGCTGCGTACTTGAATTTCCTCTGATGTGGTTGATGATTTTCATTGTTTTCTCCATCACCTCTTTGAGCTCCCCACTTAGCTTTGCGCACGGCACGTTTGATGGATAATACAGGGAAGCGCGTTAGTTTTAGGAGCGACAGTCTTTATTCTGCTCACCAGACCCTTGTTTTTGCCAATCATGGCAGGTGCACCATCTGTCACTATCAGGTTGATTTTATCAAAGGACAATCCATGACTTTTAAAAAAATCCTCCAGTTTTCCAAAGATGATGTCAGCAGTGGTGTTGTCCTCCATCAGAAGTAATGCCAGCAGCTCCTCTCGGAAATCGTTGCCATCAAAGAATCTGGCAAAAATGCACAACTGTGAGATATCCGTGTTGTCAGTGGACTCATCAATAGCCAGCAAAATGTATTTGGCTTCCTTCATCCCGTCAATGACAACTTGCTGGACTTGCTCTGCCAAGACCTGTACACGACGTGCGGCAGTTGAAGCAGAGAGAGGTATTTGTTTGACAGTTGCAATAATTCTGTCCATGGATTTGTCCATGCACTCCTTTAAAACCTCACTTTCTGTGAAAGGCCGGTTATTTTTGCAAAGCACCCAGGCAGCCTGCAGAGATGCACACGTTACTCTCTCTTGATCAAGTTCGAGTAATAATGCCACTAGCACGGGAGTAGGCAGATTTCAATGTGGCTATTTTTCTCTGTCGGGCCTCTGACTGCTCAGGATATGAATCCTTGAAATGTGTGTGTTTAATGTTGTGGTGACGGCGCAGATTATATTCTTTTGCAACAGCAACAGCTTCGTTGCAAATGAGGCATACAGGCAGTGTTTGGAAGGTAACGCCGATCTTTTTTCAGTAACGGGGTAATCTAACTAATTACTGTTTCCGTCGTTACAACGCCGTTATCGTTACTAACGTTAAATGCGGTGCGTTACTGTGACAGGTCGTTTCCCTTCCTGCCACTATATGGCACTGTGCCAACTAGTTGGGCACCCTGAATGAGGGGCCCAACTGAGTTCTAATATTCGTTGTGTTCTGGTGTAGCTGAGTGATTGACCCGCAGCACGAGCCGTTGTCCCTCCGTCGCTCTGGGCGTCACTGTAGCGTCGCGTCGTGGTATGTACAAATTCATTTTCTAGAGATGTCGATTTTAATGTGTATGTTTGCTAAATTATAGTGGTGTGCCTTCTTGTAGAGGCCGTGGTGAATGGTTGGTCTGTGTCCAGCCACCCCTCCTGAAGATCCACGCTGCTGTTTTGACTCTGTTAAATTGACGGACGTTCCTTTTTTTTCACTGCTGATTTTCCGTTTGTTAATCAGCTGTGTGGTTGTCCCATGAACGTGTCCTAAGGAGCTGGTCAGTTGAGCGCTTTGGGCGTGGTCACTACAAAGCTGCCCACATTTAAAGGGGCACTCCACTGTGTTCATTGATTTGTGCTTTAGTAATTAGTTTTCATTTTTGTGAGTTCATGTTGGTGTATTTCTGTGTTTTTGTTTTCATTGTTTTGTCGCACCAGCCTTGTGTTGCACCCGGTTGCATGTTTTACCTTGTTTTCTGTGTTTTGGTTAGGTGCTGTGGTCCAAGGCAGCAGTTCCGTCCCTGGTGGTGGTCCCCCTTCACGAGTGTCCAGTGTGTGTGTGAGTGTTGTTGCACAGGTGTTTAATTTACAGACCTCCATATTTTTGGTTTGGTCCTGCCGCCAGTAGACTACCGTCCTGCTTTTTGATCTGTTATTGTAGGGTGCAATGTTATGCAACTGGTGTGTGCGTGCGTGTGGGTAGTGTGCGTGTGTGTAGTGTGTGTGTGTGTGTGTGTGTGAGAAGTTTTGATTATTTTGCTGATTGACGTATGTTAAATAGGTGTTCTTTAATTTGAAAACCGTCTCTTGCCCCTGTGGTATATCGAACCCGTGTGACCTCCTTCATAAAAGGTTACCTTAGAATTTCCTGGGGGTGAAATTACCCCAGGTGGCGCTGTTGCAACTTAAACTCCTTAACCATCATGCCACATTACTATGAATTGAATTTGTCAGTTGTCGGTTAAAAAAAAAAAGTCAGGATCGTGTTCTGCTTGCGCGCCGCTCGTGCCTGGTCTCGGCAGCCTGTTGTCTGTGGAGGAACGTGCAAACTTGCCGCGAGCTGGAGCCGGAGTTGGGGCTGCTGCTGGTCTGAGGGCCACGCGGGCCCCGGTGTCCCGCTGTTCTGGTGTTGGACGGGAATCCGGTGCAGCTGTGGAGCGCGGATGATGATGAACGGCCCGGCAGCTCGTGGAGGCACCGGGGTCTCGCCGTCATTATGTCTACTGCTGTGCGCTCTGACCCTGTTTTGTGATATATATGACAGACACAGCGTCTCCCACTGTATCATTTCTCCTCAAGTTTGAATTATTCCCGCATGCGAGGTGCGGAGAATGCGATCTCAATGATTATACACAGACTACACGCTACCGACTATAGGAGTAGACTACAAGACTACAGTTTGCCATCTAGATCTTTTATGTGTGAAATG
This sequence comes from Chelidonichthys spinosus, assembly GCA_029853015.1. NCBI lineage: Eukaryota > Metazoa > Chordata > Actinopteri > Perciformes > Triglidae > Chelidonichthys > Chelidonichthys spinosus. Next base: position 2,545,326 of record CM056840.1, read on the forward strand.
AACAACTTATCCCTAACACTGAAGTTTTCATAAATTATACTTAATAGCCCAAATAAAAACATTTCACGCCGGTGCGTCTTTTACGCATTCCGAAGGTGTCCGTTTTATCTTGGATGGGCTTGGTTTCGGACATTACTTCATTTCAGGATTTTCAATGGTAACCAGTGCTTGAATTGGGCCGGTACTCACCAGTACGCAGTACCGGGACTTCTGATTTTTACCCATCTGCGTACCGTTACTTCTTACAGCGTACCGCCACCTCATGACGCATCTAGGTACGCATATTGTAGTTCTTTTATCATGTTGTGGATACCTATAATAAGCTATGCAGTTGATGAATCTGTCTTCATTTTAGATCGACAAGTTTCAGTTTGAAAGATTTTCGAGAGCTTGCGGGAGGCTGCGGCGCACTGTCTCTCCACACTTGCCGTCAGTCGAATGCGTTTCAGGGCATACCGTAAATCCCCTAATATAGCATCAGCCAAAATCTTCGCGACGCGAACCTGACAATGAATGGGAAGCGTGGAAATAACGCTGCCTGTCGACACATGCCCCGGCCAACATTACAGACCGGCCGTTATTTACCTCCGCCGTTATTTATGTACAGGGAGCAGAAATGGAAATGGATGGAGAGGACTAGACAGAGGAATTCAAGAGTGAGTATCTAAGTTGTGATATCTTTATTCCAAGACACCCTCTCTCTCTCTCTCTCTCTCTCTCTCTCTCTCTCTCTCTCTCTCTCTCTCTCTCTCTTCTCTCTCACTAGGGCAAGCAAGTTGAGAGACAGAGAAAACAAGCAAGCAGAAAGCAAGTAGCTACAATAAAACCACACATAGCTGCCATTTCACTGTACATTGTATCCATTTAGACAAACAATATTTTCCTGTACAAAAATATGAACAAAATAAATTTGAAGATATGGATTTTTTTTTTTTTTTTTTTTTTTTTTTTACAGAGAAATGTGTGTGTGAAAATGATCAACTAGTATATGGTTTATCTAAGCAACTAGTATAGTGTTTATCTAGGTAAACCAGGCAAAATCACATGGTATCCACGAGAGCCACAAGTGCGCGTGCTGTGCAGTTGCTGATTTAGAGTACTGGCACCTTTTTTATTCCAATTCAAGCACTGATGGTAACAGATAAGGTCATGATAATAATCATCTTGCTTTATTATTATTAGCACTACCATCTCCTCAAACTAAACAGAGCTGTCATTTTCCTAAATGAGCCTCGATGTGAGGACTCGATGTGACGTGATGGAAGGGCGGCGCCGGGGCAGAGTGTGTGTGTGTGTGTGTGTGTGTGTGTGTGTGTGTGAGTGTGTGTGTGTGTGTGTGTGTGTTGTGTGAGTGTGTGTGTGTGTGAGTGTGTGTGTGTGTGTGTGTGAGTGTGAGTGTGTGTGAGTGTGTGTGTGTGTGTGTGTGTGTGTGAGTGTGAGTGTGTGTGTGAGTGTGTGTGAGTGTGTGTGTGTGTGAGTGTGTGTGTGTGTGAGTGTGTGTGTGTGTGAGTGTGTGTGTGAGTGAGTCGGAGACAGAACGGGAGAGAGATAAGCAGCAAGCGCGAATCGAAATCAGGGGGGGGCATTTTAATAGCGCATTTTAATCTGATCAGTTAACCGGTTAATGAGGCTCGGTGGTCGGTCAAAATATTTTTAGTTATGGACATCCCTAATTCGAAGAAGCAGCAGAGATGGCGAGTCCGGAGCAATCCGATGAAAAGTTGGCATTTTCAAGGTGGAGATGTCTGTTCTACTCATTTCAACTGACTTGTGAAAACTGCTCAGAAAAATCCAAATTCTTTGACATAAAGCAACTTTTTTTTTTACAGTAATGCAAATAGTTACTTTCCCTGGTAACTAGTTACTTTTATTATAAAGTAATTCAGTTACTAACTCAGTTACTTTTTGGAACAATTAGAGAGTAACTGATTACTTTTTGAAAGTTCCCAACACTGCATACAGGTAAGGCATTTCTGAAGGTTGACATGATAAATGCGTACTTTTCAGTCCATTTGTCATTAAAGGATCTGTTTTCTGCATCAACTTTTCCTTTCATGGCCTTTGAGAGTGCCATTTTTGCCTACCTGTGTTAAGAGGCCTTTTCCTTCCACTAACTGAAACTGCATTAGCGCTGAAGCCAGTAACGATAGCCCTATAGTCGAGGCTCTGTTTCAGCTGTGTTTGTTTTTCAAGTGCTCTATAAATATGCTTACTTGAATTGAGTTGAGGCAAAATATCTCTCTCAATCACTCCTGGTGGTTGACTGTGGTATAAGTGATAGGAGCCTGACTCATAAAGGCTAAAAATGCCTATAAATATATAAACAATAAACATTAAGTAATAATGTTATGCCAAAATTGGATTTTTATTTCATTTAATTTGAGGGTCCGGCCCCCAAGGTGACTGTCCAGTAAAATTCTGGCCCTCCGACAAATAGTTGGTGACCCCTGCTATAACTGATTAGCTGCAGTGTTATATAATTTGAAGTTAAACACCGCCATCTAGTGGTTACTTAGTTATGCTGCAATGCCCGGATGTTGACAGTGTTGGTAGTCTGAGAGCTGCAATAAAGGAGTGCAGACGTGTACAAGTTGGTCTCCGTGTTCCTCAACTGTTCTGGATATATTAGCAGTGTCATATTAGTACAAAGTCATTACAGAGGCGATGCAGGCTGATGGTTCACCTACTTTTGTAGCTTTCTGTGGGAAATAAAGAAAGCCAAATGAAATGTGAATGATTGCTCTTTTTCTGACTGCTGGAAGGTGATGGATTAACCTTCAAAGTGATAAGAGGTCCAGATCTGAGAGCACATCAGCGGTGATGTGTAGCCTGATATTAGATGTGCAGCCGGACTGAGAATATTGTTCCGATAAATCAGGGAATGAGAGCTCATGTAAACAAATCTAAATAATCCCCCTGTTGTACAACTGTGAGTTATTTCTGCTTCAACTTGATGCTGTTGAGAAGCAAAGGACAGACTCAGGGTTTCTTCAAGTAAACCTGCCAGGAAGCAGGTTAGGTTCCCAGAGTCAGTTACCATGGTGACTGACACAGAGTTAAGATACCTCTCATTCAGGAAAAAGAAAACCCAGAGTTTCCCTCATCTCAGGGTTCACTTATGTTTTCACATAACCTGCTTTCTATAATACCCCTCTGGATCAGTATGGTATACAATACTGCTACCAGTAAATAGTCCACCATGTATCTAGTCATTACTGGTGGTCAGTTTCCGTGTGATCTAACTGCTATAGAAATCCCAGAAGCTTTTTAATGGACTACATGTACCTCAAAACAATTACATACCTGTAATAGCCTGCACTTTGGCGACATCATGTGGATGATGTGGAAACACCCTGAATCATTGTTTCATAAACACACTGTGGAACCCCTCGAATTCCAATGTGAATCCCCACCGTGAAGGGATGACATGATTTCATTCATTCCAGGTGTTATGACCAGTATTATCATCCGTCAGCTTCTTCAAGAGAGACGAGAGATCAGAATCACATTTCACTTCATTGAGGTACAAAAGACATTTACACAACCTGGTGGGAGGAAATAGCAGCAGATCAAATGTTGTGTTCATTTTGTTTGTTGGAGATTGTGATTCTTTTATGCTTGTTTTTCTGGCTCCAAATAAACACAGCAGACAAACTCTCCAGTTTGTCCAGCTGTCATGCTGACTGACCTGTGAATGACAATCTGACGGCTGTGATCCCATCCTGTGCACACTTTGGAGGTCAATGAAGATATATGGTTGTAATGGTAATAAATGCTGTTCTAAAGGCACTAAATAAATAACGTTTTTTATTATTATCAGCCCTGATAATGACAATATTTTTAGACACACAAGTGTGCATGCACATGCTTTTGACTTGATTTCTCAAAGGAAATACAGTATGTTTAAAGGACACTCTTCTAATCCACTCTATTGTGTGGGACCAGACATGAATGAAAGGTGTTTGAAAATGATGATATTGTTGAATATATTACATTAAAGTAAATGAAATACATTATGCTTAGCTGACATGCACATGACAGCCAAAAGGAGTTTATATGTGAAAATACGATATCTAAGTTTTCCATGCATTTGGGTGTGAGATCTCTGACCTTTCCTTGACCTATTTATTCAATATAATATCATTTTACCATAATAATATAATATTCAATATAAATGTACTTGGAATTCTCTGGGCTGAGGAGAAACCTAACTCTTCATCTGAGGTCTTGAAAGTTTAAAAAGTGAAAAGAAAATAGCTGAAAAGCAATAAAACAGAGGAAGAATGTTTGTCTGAGAGTACACAACAGCTGGGAAAGAAGTATGGCTTCCAATGTCGTGCCGTTTTGGACTTCCTATGTATGTGGCGTCCTCAGACCTCCGTACTGTCTGAACTTTTACACCGTCACACTCCAGCTGGAGCACTGAGGTCGGCAGGTCTAATGCTGCCGGATGTCCCCAGGACCAGACTCAAATCCAGGGGGGACGGAGCCTTTGTGGGGGCTGCACCAAGGCTCTGGATCAGCCTCGGGACATTAGATCTGCCCAGACCCTGGAGGTTTTGATGTCCTCATTGAAGACTCAGCTTTTCTCTCTGGCTTTTGATTCAAACTGAGCAAGACATCCTTTTATTGTATGTTTATGTGTTCTGTCTTATATTATTGCATGATGTCTACTGTTTTATTTATTGTCCAGAACAGCACTTGTCAACTGTTGGGTGTTTTAAACACGCTTTATAAATAAAGTTTGAGTTGAGTTTGAAGGCTCTGTTAGAAGTGAGGAAACAAAGTCAATGTGCCGCTCCTCTTCCTGGAATGAACCCCAGCTTGAGAACGCCTCCCTCCTCTCTCTGCTCTCTCTCACACACACACACACACACACACACACACACACACATACATACACACACACACACTCACACACACACACACAAACACACACATACATACACACACACACACTCACACACACACACACAAACACACACACACACGCACACACACACACACACACACACACACACACACACACGCACACACACACACACACACACACACACTCACTTCCTTGTTCCTCCCCTTCAGATCTACCATGTGAGGATGAGTGTAACCAACATGGCGGTGAAGTGCAGCAGCTGACAGGCCACATTCACTGCACACACACATGTTGTTGAGATCAGACCTCAGACCAGTTTCACTTCTCACAAAGTGAAACTCAGACAGTCGTCGTCGCTGAGAGGTGAAATGGCGCAGAAAGGAGTTCAGCTGGACCGGGAGACCTTGTCTTGTTCCATCTGTCTGGATCTACTGAAGGATCCGGTGACTCTTCACTGTGGACACAACTACTGCATGAAGTGTATTGGAAGCTTCTGGGATGAGAAGGAGATCCACAGCTGCCCTCAGTGTAGGCAGACCTTCATACCGAGGCCTGTCCTGCAGAAAAACACCATGTTGGCAGATCTGGTGGAGGAGCGGAAGAGGACTGGACTCCTAGCTGCTCCTGCTGGTCTCTGCTATGCTGGACCTGAAGATGTGGCCTGTGATTCCTGCACTGGGAGGAAACTGAAAGCCCTCAAGTCCTGTCTGGTGTGTCTGGCCTCTTTCTGTGAGAAACACCTCCAGCCTCATCATGAATCAGCAGCATTTAAGAAACACCGGCTGGTGGAGCCCTCCAACAAGCTCCAGGAGAACATGTGCTCTCGTCATGATGAGGTGATGAAGATGTTCTGCCGTACTGATCAGCAGTCTATCTGTTATCTCTGCTCTGTGGACGAACATAAAGGCCACGACACAGTCTCAGCTGCAGCAGAAAGGACCGAGAGGCAGAGAAAGCTGGAGGGGAGTCGACTAAACATCCAGCAGAGAATCCAGGACAGAGACAAAGATGTGAAGCTGCTCCACCAGGAGGTGGAGGCCATCAACCACTCTGCTGATAAAGCAGTGGAGGACAGTGAGGAGATGTTCACGGAGCTGATCCGTCTCATGGAGAGAAGACGCTCTGACGTGAAGCAGCAGGTCAGATCCCATCAGGAAAGGGAAGTGAGTCGAGTCGGAGAGCTTCAGGAGAAGCTGCAGCAGGAGATCAGTGAGCTGAAGAGGAGAGACGCTGAGCTGGAGAAGCTCTCACACACAGAGGATCACAACCAGTTTCTACACGACTACCCGTCACTGTCACCACTCAGTGAGTCCACACACTCATCCAGCATCAACGCCCGTCCTCCTCACCGCTACTTTGAGGACGTGACGGCGGCGCTGTCAGAAGTCAGAGATGGACTACAGGAAGTTCTGACACACAGATGGACAAACGTCTCACTGGCAGGGACTGAAGTGGATGTTTTACTGCCACCACCAGAACCCAAGACCAGAGCTGGATTCTTGAAATATTCACGTGAAATCACACTGGATCCAAACACAGCATACAGACGTCTGTTATTATCTGAGGGGAACAGAAAAGCAACATGGAGTCAAAACCAGCCTTATTCTAGTCACCCAGACATATTCACTAATTGTTGTCAGGTCCTGAGTAGAGAAAGTGTGACTGGACGTTGTTACTGGGAGGTGGAGTGGAGAGGAGGTGGAGTTGGTGTAGCAGTCGCATACAAGAGTATCAGCAGAGCAGGAGGATTGAAACCATGTGGGTTTGGATTCAATGATAAATCCTGGTCTTTATATTGTAACAATAACAGTTATAACTTCTGGTACAACGGTGTTAAAACTCCCGTCTCAGGTCCTCAGTCCTCCAGAGTAGGAGTGTTCCTGGATCACAGAGCAGGTATTCTGTCCTTCTACAGCGTCTCTGAGACCATGACTCTCCTCCACAGAGTCCAGACCACGTTCACTGAGACCCTCTATGCTGGACTTCGTGTTTCTTATAGTAGTAGTGGTGAGATCTGTAAACTCAACTAGACAGAAGTAATTTAAGAGCTGAATGACTTCACCTTCCTCCTCCTCTCCCCCTCCTCCTCCTCCTCTGCTTAGTGATGTACTTCTATGTTCTCCTCCTCTCCTCCTCTCCTCCTCTCCTCCTCTCCTCCTCTCCTCCTCTCACCTTCACCCGTCCTCTCCCCCTCCTCTCCTCCTCTCCTCTGCTTAGCGATGTACTTCTATGTTCTTCTCCTTCTCTCCCCCTCCTCCTCCCCTCCTCTCCCCCTCCTCCTCTGCTTAGTGATGTACTTCTATGTTCTTCTCCTTCTCTCCCCCTCCTCCTCCCCTCCTCTCCCCCTCCTCCTCTGCTTAGTGATGTACTTCTATGTTCTTCTCCTTCTCTCCTCCTCCTCCTCCCCTCCTCTCCCCCTCCTCCTCTGCTTAGTGATGTACTTCTATGTTCTCCTCCTCTCCTCCTCTCCCCCTCCTCCTCTGCTTAGCGATGTACTTCTATGTGCTCCTCCTCCTCTCCTCTCCCCCTCCTCTCCTCCTCTCCTCTCCCCCTCCTCCTCTGCTTAGTGATGTACTTCTATGTTCTCCTCCTCTCCTCCTCTCCGCCTCCTCCTCTGCTTAGCGATGTACTTCTATGTTCTCCTCTCCCCCTCCTCCTCTCCTCCTCTCCTCCTCCTCCTCTGCTTAGTGATGTACTTCTATGTTCTCCTCCTCTCCTCCTCTCACCTCCACCCCTCCTCTCCTCCTCTCCCCCTCCTCCTCTGCTTAGCGATGTACTTCTATGTTCTCCTCCTCTCCCCCTCCTCCTCTCCTCCTCTCCTCCTTTCCCCCTCCTCCTCTCCTCCTCTCCCCCTCCTCTCCTCCTCTCCTCTCCTCTCCTCCACCTCCTCTCCTCCTCTCCCCTCCTCTCCTCCTCTCCCCCTCCTCCTCTGCTTAGCGATGTACTTCTATGTTCTCCTCCTCTCCTCCTCTCCTCCTCCTCCTCTGCTTAGCGATGTACTTCTATGTTCTCCTCCTCTCCCCCTCCTCCTCTGCTTAGCGATGTACTTCTATGTTCTCCTCCTCTCCCCCTCCTCCTCTCCTCCTCTCCTCCTTTCCCCCTCCTCCTCTCCTCCTCTCCCCCTCCTCTCCTCCTCTCCTCTCCTCTCCTCCACCTCCTCTCCTCCTCTCCCCTCCTCTCCTCCTCTCCCCCTCCTCCTCTGCTTAGCGATGTACTTCTATGTTCTCCTCCTCTCCTCCTCTCCCCCTCCTCCTCTGCTTAGCGATGTACTTCTATGTGCTCCTCCTCTCCTCCTCTCCTCCTCCTCCTCTGCTTAGCGATGTACTTCTATGTTCTCCTCCTCTCCTCCTCTCCTCCTCCTCCTCTGCTTAGCGATGTACTTCTATGTTCTCCTCCTCTGCGTGGCTCTTTGGTGGAAACCAGCAGACCTCCTTAATCCCAGCTGCTTTGTTTTCTTTCTCTACGTTAGTAAAGAAATCTAGAATCCCACGTAGAAAGTGATTGTGTGATGAAATCATTGATCCTTTAACAGACTTCACTGATGAGATCTGTGGACACACTGAAGCTTTCCATGATGAATAAAGCAGCGTGAACAAAGTGCTTCCTCCTCGTCTTCATTCCAGGGTGTCATACAAAGCTGCTGGAGAAGAAGCTGAGTTCAATCCTGACAAGAACACACATATTGTTCTTCTGGTTCTGGTTCTGTTGGTTTTCATGCAGAGGAACGTTCAGAATGAGGCCGTCATGTTGGTTATGATGACAATAATAATAATAATAATAATAATAATAATAATAATATCAATAATAGGCCCTGTATAGACTGGTTACCTGTCCAGGGTGAACCCTGCTTTCGCCCAATGACAGCTGGGATCGGCTTCAGCCCCCCGCGACCCTGAATACAGGATAAGTGGTAAAAAATGGATGGATAATATCAATAATAATAATAATAATAATAAAAATAAAAATAATCATAATATCAATAAGAAGAAGAAGAATAACAATAATAAAAATAATGATGATAATAATAATAATAATAATAATAATAATAATAATAATAATAATAATAATAATAATAATAATAATGGAGTATTGATGACTTGGATGTGTCTGTCACCATAAAGCTCAGTGAAATGTGCAGGTTGAAGGATTTAAAGGACAAACTGAGACAGCTGCTGTAGTTTCCCAGCATGCCGTCTGTTGTGTTGCTGCTGCTTGACTTGTTTCTGACCGGTCTCTGGTCTGTGTGTTGGTCTGCAGGACTGGCGGATCTATGGCGTCATTTCAGTGCCAAAATCCGCGAGCATAAAAACCATATTCAGCGCGCATAAAGACCACTCTCTGCGCGCTCGCCATCACTCTCTGCGCGCTCGGCATCACTCTCTGCGCGCTCGCGGTCTCTGTGCACACGCTCGCTGTCACTCTCTGTGCCTTCTACGCGCTCGACTTTGCTGAGTTTTGGCACTCTGGGGGCGGGCATTGAATAGACGGCCCCGCAACCCCCCCTCCTTTCTGATTGGTCACTTTAAACGCCTACTACTGTCTCCAGGTCAGAGCCAATCCGAGGCAGAGTAGGGCGGGTCATCATTGCGGTTGGCGGCAGCATTTGATGGGATTGCGGATGAGATGTCAGAAAAACAAGAGGTAAGTTGAGGAACAAACAGATATTTAAATTGTGAATTTATTGAACAGCTTGCGAGTAATTGTGATGGAGATCCGCAATCTGGCTCTGACCTGGAGACAGTAGTAGGCGTTTAAAGTGACCAATCAGAAAGGAGGGGGGGTTGCGGGGCCGTCTATTCAATGCCCGCCCCCAGAGTGCCAAAACTCAGCAAAGTCGAGCGCGTAGAAGGCACAGAGAGTGACAGCGAGCGTGTGCACAGAGACCGCGAGCGCGCAGAGAGTGATGCCGAGCGCGCAGAGAGTGATGGCGAGCGCGCAGAGAGTGACGGCGAGCGCGCAGAGAGTGACGGCGAGCGCGCAGAGAGTGGTCTTTATGCGCGCTGAATATGGTTTTTATGCTCGCGGATTTTGGCACTGAAATGACGCCATACGGATCCACGTGGACCAGATGCACCAACACAGAGACTGTCTGTGTGTCTGTGTGTGTCTGGCTCCCTCTGCTGGTTCTCACTTTAATTGCTGACAATCTGGAAGCAGAAAAAAAGCATCCGCACACTCAGATCTGAGCAAAAGTCCTTCTTCTAAAGGCAGCTTTCCCTCAGAGACCTTCTTCAAGTCTAGAACGGTAGCAAGACAATGTAGCAGCACAAAAGGTTCAAGGATCATCACTTGATGATGCCACGTAAAATGACGGAGCGGGGTCAGCGATGCTGAGGCACAGAGGTCACAGAGGTCACCAACTTTCTGCAGAGTCAATCACCACAGACCTCCAAACTTCATGTGGCCTTCAGATTAGCTCAAGAACAGTAGAGAGCTTCACGGATGGGTTCCATTAAGGGGGAAGAATCTTTGGCTTTTGATTGATTGATTGATTGATTGTACTTTAATAATCCCCAGGGGGAAATGAATTTGCTACCGAGCCACCACTCACAACAACATACATCGACAGGACAGTTGATACTGAAGACAGGGCACAGTACAATACACACTCCAACCAAAATAAATTGCACCAGACATGGCACTGACAGTACACAATAGTCACAGACAGGACACTGACAGTACACAATAGTCACAGACAGGACACTGACAGGACACAATAGTCACAGACAGGACACTGACAGGACACTGACATAAATCACAGAAAAACCAGCAGAATAAATCACAACAAGGGCATAAGTCACAGCAACATCATCATAAAACACTACATGTCAACAGTTCTTGTTAAAGAGTCTGTGGGAACAAAGGACCTTCTAAATCTCTCAGTGGAGCATCTGGGTAGGAGGAGTCTTTGGCTTCTGCCACTCCTATTGAAGATGTTGTCAAGGGGTGGTCCTCCCTTGACAACACACTCCTCATCTTCCTCATCACCCTCTTATCCAGTATTTCCTCCACAGAACTTGGGCAAGAACCAATGATGGAGCCCGCTTTCCTTATCAATTTATTGAATGTGTTCCTGTCCTCAACTGTTAGGCTACCGCCCCAACACACAACAGCATAAAAAGGACACTTTCCAGTATCCCATGATAAAATATGTTTAAAACAGGCCTTCCCATATCAAAAGCCCTCAGTTTCCTAAGGAAAAACAGTCTAGACTGGGCCTTCTTGAGAGTAACTCTGCTGTTCTCCTTCCAGTCTAGTTTACCGTCTAAGTGGACAGCAAGGTATTTATATGAGGGGACTACCTCTACTGGCCGACCTCTAATCAGAACAGGGGCTACCTCCATTTTTTTCTTTCTGAAATCAAATATTAGCTCCCTAGTTTTATCTATGTTCAGAATGAGATGGGCATCATCACACCAACTGACAAAATGATCCACTTCATTCTGATACGCTGCATGATCGTTGTTGGTAATACAGCCCACTAATGCAGAGTCATCTGAAAACGTCTGTAAGTGACATGAGGCACTGCTATGTCTGCAGTCACAAGTATATAGTGTAAATAAAAAAGGAGATAAAACTGTACCCTGTGGTCCTGCCCCAATATTAGTGGTGATGATCTCAGACTTGGTGTCATGAACCCTCACATATTGAGGCCTGCTTGTGAGGTAGTCTGTGATCCATGCAACAGTAGCTTTATGAAGATTAAAACCTAAAAGCTTTTTAGCTAAAATGTGTGGCTGCAGAGTATCAAAAAACATTATTCTCACAGATGCAGCAGTCAGCTCTAGATGACTGTGCACCCTATGCAACAAGTAAAGTAGTGCATCATCTGTACCTATACCCCCTATATGCAAACTGAAGTGGGTCCTGAAAGGCACTGACCTGTGCCCTTAGGTGCCACAGTCCTCTCAAAACATTTCATTACATGTGAGGTGAAAGCAATAGGTCTGAGGTCTTTTAGTGCCTTAGCATTAGACTTTTTAGGCACTGGCACAAAACAAGATGTTTTCCAGATAATGAAGCACCCCACACAAATAATGAAGCACCCCACACAACTGATCAGCACATACTCTTAGAACACGCGGCATGATCCCATCTGGGCCAGGGGCCTTATTTACATTAAGCCTCCTAAGGTGGGAGCATACCTCCTCAACCGTGATAGTTATTGGAGGGCAGAGGGAAGGACCCCTCCCATCTTCCTCTAAGGAAATGATGGACTGCGTAGGTAAGTGAGCAGCTGAATTTTGGCCGAGTCAAATCTGGCATAGAATTGATTAGCCTCATCAGGTGTAAATGAACCATCTCTCGGGCTGCTAATAACCTGGCCATATCCCGTTATTGACTTCAAGCCCTTCCATAGCCCTTTAGTGTCACACTCCTGACTTTTCCCTAGCCTTATTATGGCAGCCTTTAGATTTTTTTGTGCAACCCTAACCCTTTCCTTATCTTCACTCATGAAGGCAGTTTTCTTTTCATTTATTGCATTCTTAATTTCTTTTGAAACCCACGGCTTATTGTTTGAAAATAATTTGATAGTTTTACATGGAATGATCAGGTCAGTACAGAAATGAACATAATCAGTAAAACAGTCAACAACAACATCAGCCCTATTGGGGTCTTCCTCATAAAACACTGACCAGTCTGTACATTCAAAACACTCTTGTAAGTCCTCGCATGCCTCCTTAGTCCATACACGCACAGATTTAGCTGATATTGGCTGTTTACCAGCCAAAGTGGTGTATTTGGATGAAAGGAGCACCAGGTTATGGTCCGACCTGCCGAGTGGAGGGAGGGCAGTGGACGTGGAACTGTCTTTAATATTGGCATAAAATAAGTCAATAGTCTTGTCACATCGCGTGGGACAGTTTACAAACTGCCTGAAAGATGGAAGTGAGGCGGAGAGAGTACAATGGTTCAAATCGCCATTAATCATCACGAGAGCGTCCGGAGTGTGGCTTTGGAGTTCGTGAGCTACTCCTGCTATCGTGTCAGTCGCCAGTTTAACATACAGCCGATCATATTTCACAAGCGCTGCAAGTCAGTGTGCGAGTTATACCACGGTGTCCGGGGGAGCCGGGGCTGGGGGCGGGCGATCATTTTTTTTTATTTTTTTTTGGAGGGGGGCAAAGTTTAAATGCTGATCCTGTCATTAATAGCAACAGCGTATGCCTATTATAAAGAGAAAATCCGTTGCACGCACACCATAGGTCTATGTACAATATCTACATGAAACACCCCGATCGAGCGCCCCCACGCTTCAAGCGCCTCCGACGTGCAAGCAGGCAACACTTTTTTCATGAATCACGAACTAAAAATAAAATTTTATTTCTCTTATTTTACACCTTTGAGGGAAAACCATGGCCAAAATATAATTAATTTGGCAATCATATCAATATTTTAGATCTCCCCCCAAATTTCACAAATCATGTTTCCAGGGGAGCCATGGCTCCCCCTGCTCCCCCGTAACTCGCACCCTGCTGCAAGTTCATCAACTTTGTTGACTACAGAGCGCACGTTTGTCAGGGTTGCGGGCTTGGAAACAGGCGTGGACTCGAAAAACAGGAGGTGAGGACCCAAATGCAGTAAACAAGGATTTATTTAAATTATTAACTAAATACAAAAACCCAAAAAACTAAGACTAAAACAAAGTATCAACAAAGGAAACCACAAGGGCAAAAACGGTCATGAACGAAACACTTACAAAACAAAACCAAGACATGAAGGGACACGGGAGGCAGGACGCAGAGACGAATAAACCAGACGCGGGACGAACAAACCAGACGTGGTGCAACATGCAGGGGTTGACAGCGACAGCAACATCGACATTCAACAATGATCCGACAAGGACACAAGGGAAGCACACAGACTATATACACACACACACACAGGGAGGCAGGGAGCTGACGAGGAACAGGTGAAACACATTAGGGCAGGCAAGGTAATCAACACGAGAGGGTGGGGGAGTCAAGACAGTGGAAACAACAAGGACCAGGAAGTACGAGACAGGAAATCACACCAGGGGCAAAATCACAAAATAAACCAGGGAATCAAAACATGAAAACACAGATCATGACAGTACCCCCCCCTTAAGGGACGGATCCCAGACGTCCCCAAGGTCCATGATACGTAGGGTGGGTGGAGGGGGCCAGGAGGCCGGGGTTCAGGAGGCCGGGCATGAGGGCGACCTAGTGGGCGGGGCCGCTCAGGAGGCCGGGCATGGAGTCGACCTAGCGGGCGGGGCCGCTCAGGAGGCCGGGCATGGAGGCGACCTAGCGGGCGGGGCCGCTCAGGAGGCCGGGCATGGAGGCGACCTAGCGGGCGGGGCCGCTCAGGAGGCCGGGCATGGAGGCGACCTAGCGGGCGGGGCCGCTCAGGAGGCCGGGCATGGAGGCGACCTAGAGGGCGGGGCCGCTCAGGAGGCCGGGCATGAGGGCGACCTAGCCGACGGGGCCGCTCAGAAAGGCGACGTGGAGCCGGCGTAGGACGGCCCCCCGTCTGGACAGGAACGGGTGACGAGCGGACCTCCCGAAGGCTCTGCGGAGCAGGCGTCGAACGGCCCCCCGTCTGGACAGGAACGGGTGACGAGCGGACCTCCCGGAGGCTGCGCGGAGCAGGCGTCGGACGGCCCCCCGTCTGGACAGGAACTGGTGACGAGCGGACCTCCCGAGGGCTGCGCGGAGCAGGCGTAGGACGGTCCCCCGTCTGGACAGGAACTGGTGACGAGCGGACCTCCCGAGGGCTGCGCGGAGCAGGCGTAGGACGGTCCCCCGTCTGGACAGGAACGGGTGACGAGCGGACCTCCCGGAGGCTGCGTGGAGCAGGCGTAGGACGGTCCCCCGTCTGGACAGGAACGGGTGACGAGCGGACCTCCCGGAGGCTCCCCGGAGCAGGCGAAGGACGGCCCCCCGTCTGGACAGGAAGGGGTGACGAGCGGACCTCCCGGAGGCTCCCCGGAGCAGGCGAAGGACGGCCCCCCGTCTGGACAGGAAGGGGTGACGAGCGGACCTCCCGAAGGCTCCACGGAGCAGGCGTAGGTCGGCCCCCGTCTGGACAGGAACGGGTGACGAGCGGACCTCCCGAAGGCTGCGCGGAGCAGGCGTAGGACGGTCCCCCGTCTGGACAGGAACGGGTGACGAGCGGACCTCCCGAGGGCTGCGTGGAGCAGGCGTAGGACGGCCCCCCGTCTGGACAGGAACGGGTGACGAGCGGACCTCCCGAGGGCTGCGTGGAGCAGGCGCAGGATGGCCCCCCGTCTGGACAGGAACGGGCGACGAGCGGACCTCCCGAAGGCTGCGTGGAGCAGGCGTAGGACGGTCCCCCGTCTGGACAGGAACGGGTGACGAGCGGACCTCCCGGAGGCTCCCCGGAGCAGGCGAAGGACGGCCCCCCGTCTGGACAGGAAGGGGTGACGAGCGGACCTCCCGGAGGCTCCCCGGAGCAGGCGAAGGACGGCCCCCCGTCTGGACAGGAAGGGGTGACGAGCGGAGCTCCCGAAGGCTGCGTGGAGCAGGCGTAGGACGGTCCCCCGTCTGGACAGGAACGGGTGACGAGCGGACCTCCCGGAGGCTCCCCGGAGCAGGCGAAGGACGGCCCCCCGTCTGGACAGGAAGGGGTGACGAGCGGACCTCCCGGAGGCTCCCCGGAGCAGGCGAAGGACGGCCCCCCGTCTGGACAGGAAGGGGTGACGAGCGGACCTCCCGAAGGCTCCGCGGAGCAGGCGTAGGTCGGCCCCCCGTCTGGACAGGAACGGGTGACGAGCGGACCTCCCGAAGGCTGCGCGGAGCCGACGTCGGACGGCCCCCCGTCTGGACAGGAACGGGTGACGAGCGGACCTCCCGGAGGCTGCGCGGAGCAGGCGTAGGACGGTCCCCCGTCTGGACAGGAACGGGCGGCGAGCGGACCTCCCGAAGGCTGCGAGGAGCAGGTGTGGGACGGTCCTCTGTCCGGGCTGGTGCCAGACGATCCTCCACCCGGACTGGTGTCGCCCGGGCCGCCGACTGAAGACCAATGGCCGGTGTCGATCGGGCCGCCGACTGAGGACCACTGGAGAGTGTCGACCGGAACGCCGACTTGAGACCCCTGGAGAGTGTCGACCGGAACGCCGACTTGAGACCCCTGGAGAGTGTCGACCGGACCGCCGACTTGAGACCCCTGGAGAGTGTCGACCGGACCGCCGACTTGAGACCCCTGGAGAGTGTCGACCGGGCCGCCGTCTTGAAACCCCTGGAGAGTGTCGACCGGGCCGCCGTCTTGAAACCCCTGGAGAGTGTCGACCGGGCCGCCGTCTTGAAACCCCTGGAGGGTGTCGACCGGACCGCCGACTGGAGGCCACTGGCAGGTGTCGACCGGACCGCCGACTGGAGGCCACTGGCAGGTGTCGACCGGACCGCCGACTGGAGGCCACTGGCCGAAACATGGGCTGGTGGCTTGGCTGGAACGGTGGCGTGGTCTGGTAGCTTGGCTGGAACGGTGGCGTGGGCTGGTAGCATGGCTGTGGCTAAGACCTGGGCTGGTAGCTTGGTTGTGGCTAAGGCCTGGGCTGGTAGCTTGGCTGTGGCTAAGGCCTGGGCTGGAAGCTTGGCTGTGGCTGAGGCCTGGGCTGGAAGCTTGGCTGTGGCTGAGGCCTGGGCTGGAAGCTTGGCTGTGGCTGAGGCCTGGGCTGGAAGCTTGGCTGTGGCTGAGGCCTGGGCTGGAAGCTTGGCTGTGGCTAATGCCTGGGCTGGAAGCTTGGCTGTGGCTGAGGCCTGGGCTGGAAGCTTGGCTGTGGCTGAGGCCTGGGCTGGAAGCTTGGCTGTGGCTGAGGCCTGGGCTGGAAGCTTGGCTGTGGCTGAGGCCTGGGCTGGAAGCTTGGCTGTGGCTGAGGCCTGGGCTGGAAGCTTGGCTGTGGCTGAGGCCTGGGCTGGAAGCTTGGCTGTGGCTGAGGCCTGGGCTGGAAGCTTGGCTGAGGCTTCAAAAAAAAGTCCGCTGGCAGCAATTTGGCGAGCCCTGCTAGCAGGGTTCGTCATAAAATCAAAATACCATTGAATGGTTCTCAGTCCATCGACTGCTGGGTCCTTTTGTGGTCGGATCATTCTGTCAGGGTTGCGGGCTTGGAAACAGGCGTGGACTCGAAAAACAGGAGGTGAGGACCCAAATGCAGTAAACAAGGATTTATTTAAATTATTAACTAAATACAAAAACCCAAAAAACTAAGACTAAAACAAAGTATCAACAAAGGAAACCACAAGGGCAAAAACGGTCATGAACGAAACACTTACAAAACAAAACCAAGACATGAAGGGACACGGGAGGCAGGACGCAGAGACGAATAAACCAGACGCGGGACGAACAAACCAGACGTGGTGCAACATGCAGGGGTTGACAGCGACAGCAACATCGACATTCAACAATGATCCGACAAGGACACAAGGGAAGCACACAGACTATATACACACACACACAGGGAGGCAGGGAGCTGACGAGGAACAGGTGAAACACATTAGGGCAGGCAAGGTAATCAACACGAGAGGGTGGGGAGTCAAGACAGTGGAAACAACAAGGACCAGGAAGTACGAGACAGGAAATCACACCAGGGGCAAAATCACAAAATAAACCAGGGAATCAAAACATGAAAACACAGATCATGACAGTACCCCCCCCTTAAGGGACGGATCCCAGACGTCCCCAAGGTCCATGATACGTAGGGTGGGTGGAGGGGGCCAGGAGGCCGGGGTTCAGGAGGCCGGGCATGAGGGCGACCTAGTGGGCGGGGCCGCTCAGGAGGCCGGGCATGGAGTCGACCTAGCGGGCGGGGCCGCTCAGGAGGCCGGGCATGGAGGCGACCTAGCGGGCGGGGCCGCTCAGGAGGCCGGGCATGGAGGCGACCTAGCGGGCGGGGGCCGCTCAGGAGGCCGGGCATGGAGGCGACCTAGCGGGCGGGGCCGCTCAGGAGGCCGGGCATGGAGGCGACCTAGAGGGCGGGGCCGCTCAGGAGGCCGGGCATGAGGGCGACCTAGCCGACGGGGCCGCTCAGAAAGGCGACGTGGAGCCGGCGTAGGACGGCCCCCCGTCTGGACAGGAACGGGTGACGAGCGGACCTCCCGAAGGCTCTGCGGAGCAGGCGTCGAACGGCCCCCCGTCTGGACAGGAACGGGTGACGAGCGGACCTCCCGGAGGCTGCGCGGAGCAGGCGTCGGACGGCCCCCCATCTGGACAGGAACTGGTGACGAGCGGACCTCCCGAGGGCTGCGCGGAGCAGGCGTAGGACGGTCCCCCGTCTGGACAGGAACTGGTGACGAGCGGACCTCCCGAGGGCTGCGCGGAGCAGGCGTAGGACGGTCCCCCGTCTGGACAGGAACGGGTGACGAGCGGACCTCCCGGAGGCTGCGTGGAGCAGGCGTAGGACGGTCCCCCGTCTGGACAGGAACGGGTGACGAGCGGACCTCCCGGAGGCTCCCCGGAGCAGGCGAAGGACGGCCCCCCGTCTGGACAGGAAGGGGTGACGAGCGGACCTCCCGGAGGCTCCCCGGAGCAGGCGAAGGACGGCCCCCCGTCTGGACAGGAAGGGGTGACGAGCGGACCTCCCGAAGGCTCCACGGAGCAGGCGTAGGTCGGCCCCCCGTCTGGACAGGAACGGGTGACGAGCGGACCTCCCGAAGGCTCTGCGGAGCAGGCGTCGAACGGCCCCCCGTCTGGACAGGAACGGGTGACGAGCGGACCTCCCGGAGGCTGCGCGGAGCAGGCGTCGGACGGCCCCCCATCTGGACAGGAACTGGTGACGAGCGGACCTCCCGAGGGCTGCGCGGAGCAGGCGTAGGACGGTCCCCCGTCTGGACAGGAACTGGTGACGAGCGGACCTCCCGAGGGCTGCGCGGAGCAGGCGTAGGACGGTCCCCGTCTGGACAGGAACGGGTGACGAGCGGACCTCCCGGAGGCTGCGTGGAGCAGGCGTAGGACGGTCCCCCGTCTGGACAGGAACGGGTGACGAGCGGACCTCCCGGAGGCTCCCCGGAGCAGGCGAAGGACGGCCCCCCGTCTGGACAGGAAGGGGTGACGAGCGGACCTCCCGGAGGCTCCCCGGAGCAGGCGAAGGACGGCCCCCCGTCTGGACAGGAAGGGGTGACGAGCGGACCTCCCGAAGGCTCCACGGAGCAGGCGTAGGTCGGCCCCCCGTCTGGACAGGAACGGGTGACGAGCGGACCTCCCGAAGGCTGCGCGGAGCAGGCGTAGGACGGTCCCCCGTCTGGACAGGAACGGGTGACGAGCGGACCTCCCGAGGGCTGCGTGGAGCAGGCGTAGGACGGCCCCCCGTCTGGACAGGAACGGGTGACGAGCGGACCTCCCGAGGGCTGCGTGGAGCAGGCGCAGGATGGCCCCCCGTCTGGACAGGAACGGGCGACGAGCGGACCTCCCGAAGGCTGCGTGGAGCAGGCGTAGGACGGTCCCCCGTCTGGACAGGAACGGGTGACGAGCGGACCTCCCGGAGGCTCCCGGAGCAGGCGAAGGACGGCCCCCCGTCTGGACAGGAAGGGGTGACGAGCGGACCTCCCGGAGGCTCCCCGGAGCAGGCGAAGGACGGCCCCCCGTCTGGACAGGAAGGGGTGATGAGCGGAGCTCCCGAAGGCTGCGTGGAGCAGGCGTAGGACGGTCCCCCGTCTGGACAGGAACGGGTGACGAGCGGACCTCCCGGAGGCTCCCCGGAGCAGGCGAAGGACGGCCCCCCGTCTGGACAGGAAGGGGTGACGAGCGGACCTCCCGGAGGCTCCCCGGAGCAGGCGAAGGACGGCCCCCCGTCTGGACAGGAAGGGGTGACGAGCGGACCTCCCGAAGGCTCCGCGGAGCAGGCGTAGGTCGGCCCCCCGTCTGGACAGGAACGGGTGACGAGCGGACCTCCCGAAGGCTGCGCGGAGCCGGCGTCGGACGGCCCCCCGTCTGGACAGGAACGGGTGACGAGCGGACCTCCCGGAGGCTGCGCGGAGCAGGCGTAGGACGGTCCCCCGTCTGGACAGGAACGGGCGGCGAGCGGACCTCCCGAAGGCTGCGAGGAGCAGGTGTGGGACGGTCCTCTGTCCGGGCTGGTGCCAGACGATCCTCCACCCGGACTGGTGTCGCCCGGGCCGCCGACTGAAGACCAATGGCCGGTGTCGATCGGGCCGCCGACTGAGGACCACTGGAGAGTGTCGACCGGAACGCCGACTTGAGACCCCTGGAGAGTGTCGACCGGAACGCCGACTTGAGACCCCTGGAGAGTGTCGACCGGACCGCCGACTTGAGACCCCTGGAGAGTGTCGACCGGACCGCCGACTTGAGACCCCTGGAGAGTGTCGACCGGGCCGCCGTCTTGAAACCCCTGGAGAGTGTCGACCGGGCCGCCGTCTTGAAACCCCTGGAGAGTGTCGACCGGGCCGCCGTCTTGAAACCCCTGGAGGGTGTCGACCGGACCGCCGACTGGAGGCCACTGGCAGGTGTCGACCGGACCGCCGACTGGAGGCCACTGGCAGGTGTCGACCGGACCGCCGACTGGAGGCCACTGGCCGAAACATGGGCTGGTGGCTTGGCTGGAACGGTGGCGTGGTCTGGTAGCTTGGCTGGAACGGTGGCGTGGGCTGGTAGCATGGCTGTGGCTAAGACCTGGGCTGGTAGCTTGGTTGTGGCTAAGGCCTGGGCTGGTAGCTTGGCTGTGGCTAAGGCCTGGGCTGGAAGCTTGGCTGTGGCCGAGGCCTGGGCTGGAAGCTTGGCTGTGGCTGAGGCCTGGGCTGGAAGCTTGGCTGTGGCTGAGGCCTGGGCTGGAAGCTTGGCTGTGGCTGAGGCCTGGGCTGGAAGCTTGGCTGTGGCTAATGCCTGGGCTGGAAGCTTGGCTGTGGCTGAGGCCTGGGCTGGAAGCTTGGCTGTGGCTGAGGCCTGGGCTGGAAGCTTGGCTGTGGCTGAGGCCTGGGCTGGAAGCTTGGCTGTGGCTGAGGCCTGGGCTGGAAGCTTGGCTGTGGCTGAGGCCTGGGCTGGAAGCTTGGCTGTGGCTGAGGCCTGGGCTGGAAGCTTGGCTGTGGCTGAGGCCTGGGCTGGAAGCTTGGCTGAGGCTTCAAAAAAAAGTCCGCTGGCAGCAATTTGGCGAGCCCTGCTAGCAGGGTTCGTCATAAAATCAAAATACCATTGAATGGTTCTCAGTCCATCGACTGCTGGGTCCTTTTGTGGTCGGATCATTCTGTCAGGGTTGCGGGCTTGGAAACAGGCGTGGACTCGAAAAACAGGAGGTGAGGACCCAAATGCAGTAAACAAGGATTTATTTAAATTATTAACTAAATACAAAAACCCAAAAAACTAAGACTAAAACAAAGTATCAACAAAGGAAACCACAAGGGCAAAAACGGTCATGAACGAAACACTTACAAAACAAAACCAAGACATGAAGGGACACGGGAGGCAGGACGCAGAGACGAATAAACCAGACGCGGGACGAACAAACCAGACGTGGTGCAACATGCAGGGGTTGACAGCGACAGCAACATCGACATTCAACAATGATCCGACAAGGACACAAGGGAAGCACACAGACTATATACACACACACACAGGGAGGCAGGGAGCTGACGAGGAACAGGTGAAACACATTAGGGCAGGCAAGGTAATCAACACGAGAGGGTGGGGGAGTCAAGACAGTGGAAACAACAAGGACCAGGAAGTACGAGACAGGAAATCACACCAGGGGCAAAATCACAAAATAAACCAGGGAATCAAAACATGAAAACACAGATCATGACAACGTTGCCCATGATCACAGATGGTAGGACAGGCCTGTGCTTCCAAGCCTGTTCCTCACCCTAATGCCGCTCCGTCGGCCTCTTTTCCTTCCTTTTAACTCCGGGGGTAAATCCAAGCGTGTGTCGCCAAAGTTCGCCATTGTATCCCGAATGCTGTATAGTTCATCCAGGCTGTAGGAGACGACTGCTGCTGGGTCAGACACTCCCGAGCCTTGTACCTTCATACGGATAAATCCACTTCACAGAACTAACCACAAAAGCCCAAACGCGTGCACTTTAGATTCCGACATATTGCATGTGATTCTTGCGTTCAAAACGGTAACAATGCGGTGAAGCGACGGCAAAATAGGACACGGACAACCACTTCAGAACTGCAGGTAGCGAGTCGCCGACAGGGCAGGCGCCATCATCAGGAAACACAGCGATGCCATCAACCATTCAGTAGAATTTTTTTTTTTTTTTAACGATTCGATTCTGTAACTTTTAACCAAAATTCTATATCCATGAAATAAACATCAATAATACGAGTGAGACTATCTGTATTCTTCTGAAAGGTGAAAAGAATAAACAGACAACAGAATTACTTATTATACATATTTATTCTATAAAAAATATTCCTGCATAATATTTTATGCTGAATACAAAAATGTATCAAACATTGCTCAGTTATTTTGAACATTTTTCAATAGACTACATGCTGGCAGGGGAGTCTTAAAAGTCTCAACACATTAATCATAATTAAGAATCACGATTCATAAGATTTATATGGATTATTGGGGAATCCAAAACGATTCATTCTATTTATTTATTTTAGCTGATCGATTTAGTTGAATCGGTAGGACTGACAATCGATTCATCGATGCATCGCATGAATCGTTACACTACTAGTTTCCATGGCGATCAGCTGCATCCAAGCCATATATCAGCAAGTGCAATGCAAAGCGTCGGATGCAGTGATGTAAAGCACTTATGTTCCTTTGATATTCTTGGTTTTATTTTGATTGTATTTGCTTGTTTTATTATTATTATTATTAAATGCATGTTATATGTGTTTCTTTCCTATGCTTTTAATGTTTTATGTAAAGTACTTTCATTTTTGAATCACCTTGTTGTTGAAAGGTGCTATACAAATAAACTTGCCTTGAACGGTTAAATTCACATTATTGCACAGTGTTGGCAGAGTTGAACAGCAACAGGAAGGAGGAGCTGCTGGACCTGAACCATCTGTTTATAGAACCAACAACATGGGGAGAGGTAGACCATGTGGTTTTTGTAGTCTTTGTAGACCAGCTGTCTCATCATAATGACGTATCTTAGTAAATCCAGTAGGATCCTCTGAGCTCGTCTTTGCCTAAATCCTGATGGTTCTCCTTCATATGATGACCTTTTCCCTCGAGCTTTTATTCTATTCCAACGCAGCGCTTGTGTATTTAGTCTCACTCTGGAAGTAGCGTACAGTCTTTATTTCCTCAGTTCTCCAGTCTTTAGTCGGTCTACTTTATTTCAAGTCTTTTGGATATTTTCCTGCCTTCTACCTGTTGTTTGACTACCATCACCTGCCTGTTGGTGGACTTTCAGCTCAAGTCATTTCACATCCACTCTTGAATTGTTCCCGCTGCCTCCTCATTTCTATCTGCATTTCAGTTCTTCTCCTGCAATCGTGACAGATCTAAAAGAAAAACAATATTCCATTTCATTCCCTCAGCAGACTGTTTCCTCGTACTTATAGAATAAGAGCTGATGATTTGCACGTGACTTTGAGCTCTTTACGTGAGTAGTACTCTACGTTTCTGCCAGGGTTTCATGGAACCAGAGTACATAACTGCTGTTGTCGTGGGACATTTAGAAAGATCATCAGCTTGATAAGCCGTTTTTGTTGTGGGGGGAAAAGAAATAGAAACAGCTTCTGGAGCCATATGTGGAGGTTCTACATGAGAACATGTAACTTTTCACTGGACAAGCACAGGAACATGTTGTAACATTTGGCATCCCAGATATTATTACAGTTTTTCTCAGTCGCTTTGCTGCTTTTCTCACATCACTATTAACATTTTCACAGCAGTTAGTGCATTTCTCAAAACAATTAGTGCAAACTGCGAAACCTAGTGGATAACCTGCAAAATGACGTCACTTGCTCTAAATGGATAGTCCATTCCTCAAAAGCAAGTATTCATGTCAGTGAAACTGCCAGAGTCATCAAAATGAGAAGTCTTGACACCAACGTTTATGAACAAGATATTCAAATGGCTTTGTCATGTTTTCATTATGACAGTTTATTCTCTCAGTGTTTTCCAATGCAAAAAAAAGGTCAGAACTCGGTGACACAACCTGAAAATACTCAAGACAGCACTATAGACTACTGGTACAGGCATTTGAAAACTACAGTAAAGTTACACATTGCTGTAGTTAGGGGAGTAAGGGAGTACAAGACACTGAATACGTACGCTTCACATTTTTACTGGATATGCTCTTTGTAATTCTACAGCACTGTGCAAAAGAAAAATACATATAGTACAAATTGTAACTGATGGTAAATCTTGCTGGCACATCCAGACGTTCCTGTCTGTCTGGCCACATATTTTCATCTACATCACAACGGATATCATCCCTTGCAATGCAGCGAGGAAAGTATCTCCTGGAGTGGCGAATCCACCCTCTGCATGACTCTGCTGTGATGTCATCACATGCTGCATCCACGGCTGCTAGCAGGGCCATTTGCCCATGTGGAAGCCGGTCATAAACCTTCCACCTCCAGGCAGAGAAAGACTCCTCTATTGGATTAAAGAATGGGCAGTAGGGAGGGAGATATTCCACCAGCATCCTGTCATGTGCTGCAAACCACTGTCTGAGCAGATGTGAGTGGTGAAAACGGTCATTATCCCACACAACAACATACCTGTGGAGTTGGTCTCCACCCCTCTCATTCTCAGGGACTATGTCCCTGTAAAGAGTGTCTACAGAAGTCAGCAGATGTGTATTATATGGACCAAGAAGGGGGATATAGGTGAGGACGCCATCGTCTGAGATGGCTGCACACATTGTAACAGTCTCTCTGCGTTGGCCGGGGACATCAGTGGTTGCTCTCTGTCCAATGGGATTTCTTCCACACCTTCTACCTTTGGCCAGATTGAAACCCGCCTCATCAACGGATATGAATGTGTGCAGTGGTTCCCTGGCTTCCAGCTCCAGTACACGCTTTATCAAGAGAGAGAGAGAGAGAGAGAGACATAATGCATTTTGGAAAACCTATATATATATAGATATAAAAAATCTCCTCCACACCCCTGGTGTGGTGGTATCTGTGTCATCCTCAAGCTCGGGTCCTCTACCAGAGGCCTGGGAGTTTGAGGGTTCTGCGCAGTATCTTAGCTGTTCCTAGGACTGCACTCTTCTGGACTGAGGCTTCAGATGTTGTTCCTGGGATCTGTTGGAGCCACTCTCCCAGTTTGGGGGTTACTGCCCCGAGTGCCCCCACTACCACGGGGACCACGCTAGCCTTGACCTTCCACATCTGTTCCAGCTGCTCTTTCAACCCTTTGTACTTCTCAATTTTCTCGTGTTCCTTCTTCCTGATGTTGGCGTCAGCTGGGATCGCCACATCTATCACCACCACTGTCTTCTGCTCTTTGTCCACCACCACTATGTCCGGTTGGTTAGCCAGGAGCTGTTTGTCAGTCTGGAAGCTGAAGTCCCACAGTACCTTGGCCCTGTTGTTCTCAGTCACCTTCTGTGGTGTGGCCCATTGGGATTTGGGTACTTCTATTCCATACTGGTTACAGATGTTCCTGTGTACTATCCCAGCCACTTGGTTGTGCCTCTCCATCTACGCTGATCCAGCTAGCATCTTACACCCTGCTACTATGTGCTGGACTGTCTCAGGGGCTTCTTTGCACAGTCTGCATCTTGGGTCTGATCTGCTCTGGTAGATCCTGGCCTCTATGGCTCTTGTGCTTATGGCCTGTTCTTGTGCTGCCATGATTAGTGCCTCTGTGCTGTCTGTCAGTCCTGCATTTTCCAGCCACTGGTAGGATTTCTTGATATCAGCCACTTCCTTTATCTGACGGTGGTACATGCCATGTAGGGGCTTGTCCCTCCAGGTGGTCTGCTCCTCCTCCTCCGCACTCTCAGCAGGTTCTGCTGCCTGAGACATTCATCCTTTGGGGCAATTTTCCATATATATATATATAACTACACAAAGTAAACTAGTTTACAGTGCTGAACATTAGAGTAGAAGACATGTTTTACCTGTACATACTGGTGACGGATGGGCTGCACGGTGGTGTAGTGGGTAGCACTCTCGCCTCACAGCAATCTTTCAATTGTTGCAATCGACAGAGATTCAATATTGCCAAATACATTGTTATCTTCTATGACAGCGCTTTGAATTTCCTTCAACCTTATTGCATTGTCTGCAATCACCATTTTTACAAATGGCTTCCTCTTGCTGCGGGGTAAAAAGGGGCCCTCTTCCCCCTCTGCAAGGTTGTCTTTCAATCCTATGTGGTGCAGAGTAAAATGACATTAATGAACAATAAACATGAGATATTATGAGATGTTGGATTACTGTCCAATACTATACATACCTGTTCTCCCTACAAAATGTTTGAATGATTGAATTCCCGGTGGTTCTTCCAACATTTGGTTGCACCCTCCGACCAGCCTCAGCCATTGTGAGGCCGTGTTGATAACATTAGGAATCTGCCTGTATTTGGCCTCTTCTCCCTCTTCCTCTGTTTTGTCCCCTTCCTCCCCGCATCCTCACCCCTCTTCCACGATGCTGACCTTCCATTTCTGTGTCACAGCATTGTAGAAATGGTCCACACTATGTCCTGCTCGGTTCATATATGCTTGCCAAGTGAGGGTTCATGGGATTCATCCCTGAGTGACTGTGAACAAGTGGCTTGTCATGGTTCCAACTAATACTTCACACACCTCCTCGTGAGTGAAAGCTGAGAGCAATTGTTCAATTTAGGAGACATTTCCGGGAAAAATGATAGAGAAAGGTATAATATTTGCTTGACAGAATTTAATAACATGTTCAACAATTTTGTATGTAATGACCAGTGATGGGAATAACGGCGTTATAAGTAGCGGCGTTAGAAACGCCGGTACTTTTTTCAGTAACGAGTAAACTAATTGATTACTCATCTCATTATTATAACGCTGTTATTGCTACTGCAAAAACATGTGTCGCGTTAGTATATTGAAGGCAGAAAAAACAAATGTTACGCTATAGTAAACAGAGACGCGTCGAGCACTAGGACCAAGCGGAAAACGGCCGCTCAAGCTGAAGCCTGTGTGATTGGCCGTCCCCGCTGTCACTCCTTCTTGCTCCACACCGGTCTGCTAGTCTGCGGTCAGGAGTCCTACAGGAGTCCACTACTAGAAGTTAGTTCATGTCAGCTAGAAGAATTGTAATATAAGAGGTTTCATTTACATTAATGTTTGAATCGGTGTCCGTGTGCGTATGTGCGCGCGTGTGCAAATAAAACGTTAAGTAGCGATAGTGATTTAAAATCACAAGGCTGAAATGGGCTCACTCTGCTCAATGGCTGAAATTACATTTCCTCTCAGACACCAACTTTTTTACATCAGGCTTGGCCGCTGTCAGACTTATGCGCAAAGAGTCCTCCAAAGACTGGTTTGACAGTCGGTTCCTCTCGTGTGTTTTTATCGAGTTCATCTTGGAGAACGCAGCCTCACAGGTGTAGGTTCAACCGAACATGGTGAGCACATACATAGCCAGCGTCTTCAATGTGCCATAGTCCTCGGGACAGGACAACCAAAATACGCTCCAGCTTTCAGCACCACGGAGAGCAGCCTTCATGTCGCCTGCGGTCTGGATTACAGCCAGCCTGCTTTGAATGGTCGCCTCGTCCAACGGCATCATTTTCATCGTGTTGGTGGAGAATTCTCCACTTGGGCTGATGGTGAATGGGTCACGCACAAATCCAATGACATCTCTGGAAATGAAAAAGTCATCGAACCTGGCAGAGAAGTTGTCTTTTAATTGTGTGATGAATTTCTTCATCTTGTCTGTTCCGTTGCTTTCTTTTCTTTCTTTTTTTTCTTTTTTTTGCCTTTATTTAACCAGGTCGGTCCCATTGAGACACAATGGCCTCTTTTTCAAGGGAAGCCTGGCCAAGACAGCAGCAGAAAAGTTACTACACATACATGACACAGAAATCACAAAACACAGATAGAATACAACACAAGATAAAAGCAACAGGACTAAAAGTTCGGATTCACATTAAAACAAGAACAAGTGCGGTATGAAGCTGCTCCAATTTCTCTCACACAAGTTTTCAAAGATCCAAGGTTGATCAGCTCCTTTAGCTTTAGAGTTTTCTGCAGTGCATTCCAAGTAGCAGGTGCAGCGTACTTAAAACAGTGATTACCAAGTTCAGTGTTAACTTTGGGCACGTTTAATAAATAAAACTCATTTGAACGTAGGCGGTAATTGCTTTGAGATTTGGAGAGATAATTACATAAATAGAGGGGGAGCAGACCCAAAATGACTTTATAAATAAAAATATGCCAATGTATAAGGCGGCGTGCTGCCAGAGATGGCCACTCAACTCGGGCGTATAAAGTGCAGTGGTGAGTGAGGGCTTTACATCCAGTGACAAACCTTAAGGCACCATGATACACGGTGTCCAGAGAGCGCAGACAGTTTGCAGGGGCATACATATACAAGAGGTCCCCATAATCAAGTACAGGGAGGAAAGTGGCAGCAACCAACTTTTTCCTGGTAGAAAAAGAAAAACAAGATCTGTGACGGAAAAAGAATCCCAGTTTCAGTCTTAATTTTTTTAACCAGGTTTTCTACATGTGGTTTAAAAGAAAGCCGATCATCGATTAAAATGCCGAGATACTTGTAACAGGTCAGAAGTTCAATCTCACAACCTTGTAATGACAAAATGCTGGGTGGAGACACAGGTACTTCCCTGCCATTAGAAAATATCATCAGTTTAGTTTTGACAGCGTTTAAGACAAGTCTTAGCTCAATGAGCTGACTTTCCACAAGGTTAAAAGCAATCTGTAAGTTGCCAAGGGCCTCAGCAAGAGTGGAGCCACAACAATAGATAACCGTGTCATCAGCATAAAAATGAAATTTGGCATTTGGAATGTTTCTGCCCAATGTATTTACATAAATAACAAACAAAATTGGTCCCAGAACTGAGCCCTGAGGCACACCGGTAGAAACATTTAGCAGATTGGATGAACTGCCTTCAAAGTGAACACATTGTTTTCTATTAGACAAATAATTATCAAACCAACCAACGGCCCGCTCAGATAAACCTATGTCGAGCAGTCGTCGCTTCAGAATAGAATGATCGACTGTGTCGAAGGCCTAAGAAAGGTCAACAAAAAGAGCTGCGCAAAATTTCTTATGATCCAGCCAGTCTATTATGTCATTGGTGAGTTTGAGGGTGGCCGTAATTGTGCTGTGTTGTTTCCTGAAGCCGGATTGATATGGAGAGAGAATGTTGTAAGTATGAAGGAAATCCTTCAACTGGTCATTTACTAGACCTTCAAGGACCTTCGACAGGATGGACAACTTGGAGATAGGTTGATAATTATTTAAACAAGTAGGGTCCCCCCCTTTCAAAAGGGGAAGGACGTAAGCAACTTTCCAAATTTCAGGAATAAAATTTGTAGTGATAGACAGGTTAAAAAGATATTGAAGAGGCTTGGCAATAAAATCAGCTGCAAGCTTTAAAAAATATGGTTCCAGGTGATCTGGGCCTGCAGATTTAGAAATGTCAAGAGAGAGAAGAGCTCTACGGACCTCTTCCACTGAGAACAACCTAAAAACAAGGGAAGGTTGACCAGCAGAAATATGGCCTAGAGATGTGTTACCAACATCTATCTTTCTCCCACCGTCTTCAGTGTATTGAAGTGCAGCAGCCTCCCTGACAACAAATCTGCGTGGAACAAATCAAGTTTGTTCCCAAAGGCATCAAGTTTTTCCACCATATCCACCACTGATTTTTCTTTTCCTTGCAGCTGGAGATTAAGTATATTCAAATGGGAGAAAATGTCGTTGCACATGTATTCTCTGTCTTGAAAGATGCGGAGATGGTCAGCTTTTGCTTTTGATTTACTTTGTTTAAAAAAATCCACCACTTGGGCACTGAGTTCAACGAAGCGCTCCAGTGCTTTGCCCTTACTCAGCCAGCGCACGTCATTGTGGAGTAACAGGTCATCATGAGAAGCCTGGGATTCGAGCACAATTTTGCGGAACAGGCAGTGCTGCGTACTTGAATTTCCTCTGATGTGGTTGATGATTTTCATTGTTTTCTCCATCACCTCTTTGAGCTCCCCACTTAGCTTTGCGCACGGCACGCTTTGATGGATAATACAGGGAAGCGCGTTAGTTTTAGGAGCGACAGTCTTTATTCTGCTCACCAGACCCTTGTTTTTGCCAATCATGGCAGGTGCACCATCTGTCACTATCAGGTTGATTTTATCAAAGGACAATCCATGACTTTTAAAAAAATCCTCCAGTTTTCCAAAGATGATGTCAGCAGTGGTGTTGTCCTCCATCAGAAGTAATGCCAGCAGCTCCTCTCGGAAATCGTTGCCATCAAAGAATCTGGCAAAAATGCACAACTGTGAGATATCCGTGTTGTCAGTGAACTCATCAATAGCCAGCAAAATGTATTTGGCTTCCTTCATCCCGTCAATGACAACTTGCTGGACTTGCTCTGCCAAGACCTGTACACGACGTGCGGCAGTTGAAGCAGAGAGGTATTTGTTTGACAGTTGCAATAATTCTGTCCATGGATTTGTCCATGCACTCCTTTAAAACCTCACTTTCTGTGAAAGGCCGGTTATTTTTGCAAAGCACCCAGGCAGCCTGCAGAGATGCACACGTTATTCTCTCTTGATCAAGTTCGAGTAATAATGCCACTAGCACGGGAGTAGGCAGATTTCAATGTGGCTATTTTTCTCTGTCGGGCCTCTGACTGCTCAGGATATGAATCCTTGAAATGTGTGTGTTTAATGTTGTGGTGACGGCGCAGATTATATTCTTTTGCAACAGCAACAGCTTCGTTGCAAATGAGGCATACAGGCAGTGTTTGGAAGGTAACGCCGATCTTTTTTCAGTAACGGGGTAATCTAACTAATTACTGTTTCCGTCGTTACAACGCCGTTATCGTTACTAACGTTAAATGCGGTGCGTTACTGTGACAGGTCGTTTCTCTTCCTGCCACTATATGGCACTGTGCCAACTAGTTGGGCACCCTGAATGAGGGGCCCAACTGAGTTCTAATATTCGTTGTGTTCTGGTGTAGCTGAGTGATTGACCCGCAGCACGAGCCGTTGTCCCTCCGTCGCTCTGGGCGTCACTGTAGCGTCGCGTCGTGGTATGTACAAATTCATTTTCTAGAGATGTCGATTTTAATGTGTATGTTTGCTAAATTATAGTGGTGTGCCTTCTTGTAGAGGCCGTGGTGAATGGTTGGTCTGTGTCCAGCCACCCCTCCTGAAGATCCACGCTGCTGTTTTGACTCTGTTAAATTGACGGACGTTCCTTTTTTTTCACTGCTGATTTTCCGTTTGTTAATCAGCTGTGTGGTTGTCCCATGAACGTGTCCTAAGGAGCTGGTCAGTTGAGCGCTTTGGGCGTGGTCACTACAAAGCTGCCCACATTTAAAGGGGCACTCCACTGTGTTCATTGATTTGTGCTTTAGTAATTAGTTTTCATTTTTGTGAGTTCATGTTGGTGTATTTCTGTGTTTTTGTTTTCATTGTTTTGTCGCACCAGCCTTGTGTTGCACCCGGTTGCATGTTTTACCTTGTTTTCTGTGTTTTGGTTAGGTGCTGTGGTCCAAGGCAGCAGTTCCGTCCCTGGTGGTGGTCCCCCTTCACGAGTGTCCAGTGTGTGTGTGAGTGTTGTTGCACAGGTGTTTAATTTACAGACCTCCATATTTTTGGTTTGGTCCTGCCGCCAGTAGACTACCGTCCTGCTTTTTGATCTGTTATTGTAGGGTGCAATGTTATGCAACTGGTGTGTGCGTGTGCGTGCGTGTGCGTGCGTGTGGGTAGTGTGCGTGTGCGTGCGTGCGCGCGCGTGTGTGTGTGTGAGAAGTTTTGATTATTTTGCTGATTGACGTATGTTAAATAGGTGTTCTTTAATTTGAAAACCGTCTCTTGCCCCTGTGGTATATCGAACCCGTGTGATTTCCTGGGGGTGAAATTACCCCAGGTGGCGCTGTTGCAACTTAAACTCCTTAACCATCATGCCACATTACTATGAATTGAATTTGTCAGTTGTCGGTTAAAAAAAAAAAGTCAGGATCGTGTTCTGCTTGCGCGCCGCTCGTGCCTGGTCTCGGCAGCCTGTTGTCTGTGGAGGAACGTGCAAACTTGCCGCGAGCTGGAGCCGGAGTTGGGGCTGCTGCTGGTCTGAGGGCCACGCGGGCCCCGGTGTCCCGCTGTTCTGGTGTTGGACGGGAATCCGGTGCAGCTGTGGAGCGCGGATGATGATGAACGGCCCGGCAGCTCGTGGAGGCACCGGGGTCTCGCCGTCATTATGTCTACTGCTGTGCGCTCTGACCCTGTTTTGTGATATATGACAGACACAGCGTCTCCCACTGTATCATTTCTCCTCAAGTTTGAATTATTCCCGCATGCGAGGTGCGGAGAATGCGATCTCAATGATTATACACAGACTACACGCTACCGACTATAGGAGTAGACTACAAGACTACAGTTTGCCATCTAGATCTTTTATGTGTGAAATGAACAACTTATCCCTAACACTGAAGTTTTCATAAATTATACTTAATAGCCCAAATAAAAACATTTCACGCCGGTGCGTCTTTTACGCATTCCGAAGGTGTCCGTTTTATCTTGGATGGGCTTGGATTCGGACATTACTTCATTTCAGGATTTTCAATGGTAACAGATAAGGTCATGATAATAATCATCTTGCTTTATTATTATTAGCACTACCATCTCCTCAAACTAAACAGAGCTGTCATTTTCCTAAATGAGCCGCGGGACTCGATGTGACGTGATGGAAGGGCGGCGCCGGGGCAGAGTGTGTGTGTGTGTGTGTGTGTGTGTGTGTGAGTGTGTGTGTGTGTGTGTGTGTGTGTGTGTGTGTGTGTGTGTGTGAGTGTGTGTGTGTGTGTGTGTGTGTGGTGTGTGTGTGTGTGTGTGTGAGTGTGTGTGAGTGTGTGTGTGTGTGTGTGTGTGTGAGTGTGTGTGTGTGTGTGTGTGAGTGTGTGTGTGTGTGAGTGTGTGTGTGTGTGTGTGTGTGTGTGAGTGTGAGTGTGTGTGAGTGTGTGTGTGTGTGTGTGTGTGTGAGTGTGAGTGTGTGTGTGTGTGTGTGTGAGTGTGTGTGAGTGTGTGTGTGTGTGAGTGTGTGTGTGTGTGAGTGTGTGTGAGTGTGTGTGTGTGTGAGTGTGTGTGTGAGTGTGTGTGAGTGTGTGTGTGTGTGTGTGTGTGTGAGTGAGTCGGAGACAGAACGGGAGAGAGATAAGCAGCAAGCGCGAATCGAAATCAGGGGGGGGCATTTTAATAGCGCATTTTAATCTGATCAGTTAACCGGTTAATGAGGCTCGGTGGTCGGTCAAAATATTTTTAGTTATGGACATCCCTAATTCGAAGAAGCAGCAGAGATGGCGAGTCCGGAGCAATCCGATGAAAAGTTGGCATTTTCAAGGTGGAGATGTCTGTTCTACTCATTTCAACTGACTTGTGAAAACTGCTCAGAAAAATCCAAATTCTTTGACATAAAGCAACTTTTTTTTTTACAGTAACGCAAATAGTTACTTTCCCTGGTAACTAGTTACTTTTATTATAAAGTAATTCAGTTACTAACTCAGTTACTTTTTGGAACAATTAGAGAGTAACTGATTACTTTTTGAAAGTTCCCAACACTGCATACAGGTAAGGCATTTCTGAAGGTTGACATGATAAATGCGTACTTTTCAGTCCATTTGTCATTAAAGGATCTGTTTTCTGCATCAACTTTTCCTTTCATGGCCTTTGAGAGTGCCATTTTTGCCTACCTGTGTTAAGAGGCCTTTTCCTTCCACTAACTGAAACTGCATTAGCGCTGAAGCCAGTAACGATAGCCCTATAGTCGAGGCTCTGTTTCAGCTGTGTTTGTTTTTCAAGTGCTCTATAAATATGCTTACTTGAATTGAGTTGAGGCAAAATATCTCTCTCAATCACTCCTGGTGGTTGACTGTGGTATAAGTGATAGGAGCCTGACTCATAAAGGCTAAAAATGCCTATAAATATATAAACAATAAACATTAAGTAATAATTTTATGCCAAAATTGGATTTTTATTTCATTTAATTTGAGGGTCCGGCCCCCAAGGTGACTGTCCAGTAAAATTCTGGCCCTCCGACAAATA
Organism: Chelidonichthys spinosus; assembly: GCA_029853015.1. Lineage (NCBI taxonomy): Eukaryota > Metazoa > Chordata > Actinopteri > Perciformes > Triglidae > Chelidonichthys > Chelidonichthys spinosus. The sequence continues at coordinate 2,579,313 of CM056840.1, forward strand.
GTTGGTGACCCCTGCTATAACTGATTAGCTGCAGTGTTATAGAATTTGAAGTTAAACACCGCCATCTAGTGGTTACTTAGTTATGCTGCAATGCCCGGATGTTGACAGTGTTGGTAGTCTGAGAGCTGCAATAAAGGAGTGCAGACGTGTACAAGTTGGTCTCCGTGTTCCTCAACTGTTCTGGATATATTAGCAGTGTCATATTAGTACAAAGTCATTACAGAGGCGATGCAGGCTGATGGTTCACCTACTTTTGTAGCTTTCTGTGGGAAATAAAGAAAGCCAAATGAAATGTGAATGATTGCTCTTTTTCTGACTGCTGGAAGGTGATGGATTAACCTTCAAAGTGATAAGAGGTCCAGATCTGAGAGCACATCAGCGGTGATGTGTAGCCTGATATTAGATGTGCAGCCGGACTGAGAATATTGTTCCGATAAATCAGGGACTGAGAGCTCATGTAAACAAATCTAAATAATCCCCCTGTTGTACAACTGTGAGTTATTTCTGCTTCAACTTGATGCTGTTGAGAAGCAAAGGACAGACTCAGGGTTTCTTCAAGTAAACCTGCCAGGAAGCAGGTTAGGTTCCCAGAGTCAGTTACCATGGTGACTGACACAGAGTTAAGATACCTCTCATTCAGGAAAAAGAAAACCCAGAGTTTCCCTCATCTCAGGGTTCACTTATGTTTTCACATAACCTGCTTTCTATAATACCCCTCTGGATCAGTATGGTATACAATACTGCTACCAGTAAATAGTCCACCATGTATCTAGTCATTACTGGTGGTCAGTTTCCGTGTGATCTAACTGCTATAGAAATCCCAGAAGCTTTTTAATGGACTACATGTACCTCAAAACAATTACATACCTGTAATAGCCTGCACTTTGGCGACATCATGTGGATGATGTGGAAACACCCTGAATCATTGTTTCATAAACACACTGTGGAACCCCTCGAATTCCAATGTGAATCCCCACCGTGAAGGGATGACATGATTTCATTCATTCCAGGTGTTATGACCAGTATTATCATCCGTCAGCTTCTTCAAGAGAGACGAGAGATCAGAATCACATTTCACTTCATTGAGGTACAAAAGACATTTACACAACCTGGTGGGAGGAAATAGCAGCAGATCAAATGTTGTGTTCATTTTGTTTGTTGGAGATTGTGATTCTTTTATGCTTGTTTTTCTGGCTCCAAATAAACACAGCAGACAAACTCTCCAGTTTGTCCAGCTGTCATGCTGACTGACCTGTGAATGACAATCTGACGGCTGTGATCCCATCCTGTGCACACTTTGGAGGTCAATGAAGATTTATGGTTGTAATGGTAATAAATGCTGTTCTAAAGGCACTAAATAAATAACGTTTTTTATTATTATCAGCCCTTATTTATGATAATTGCAATACTTTTAGACACACAAGTGTGCATGCACATGCTTTTGACTTGATTTCTCAAAGGAAATACAGTATGTTTAAAGGACACTCTTCTAATCCACTCTATTGTGTGGGACCAGACATGAATGAAAGGTGTTTGAAAATGATGATATTGTTGAATATATTACATTAAAGTAAATGAAATACATTATGCTTAGCTGACATGCACATGACAGCCAAAAGGAGTTTATATGTGAAAATAAGATATCTAAGTTTTCCATGCATTTGGGTGTGAGATCTCTGACCTTTCCTTGACCTATTTATTCAATATAATATCATTTTACCATAATAATATAATATTCAATATAAATGTACTTGGAATTCTCTGGGCTGAGGAGAAACCCAACTCTTCATCTGAGGTCTTGAAAGTTTAAAAAGTGAAAAGAAAATAGCTGAAAAGCAATAAAACAGAGGAAGAATGTTTGTCTGAGAGTACACAACAGCTGGGAAAGAAGTATGGCTTCCAATGTCGTGCCGTTTTGGACTTCCTATGTATGTGGCGTCCTCAGACCTCCGTACTGTCTGAACTTTTACACCGTCACACTCCAGCTGGAGCACTGAGGTCGGCAGGTCTAATGCTGCCGGATGTCCCCAGGACCAGACTCAAATCCAGGGGGGACGGAGCCTTTGTGGTGGCTGCACCAAGGCTCTGGATCAGCCTCGGGACATTAGATCTGCCCAGACCCTGGAGGTTTTTATGTCCTCATTGAAGACTCAGCTTTTCTCTCTGGCTTTTGATTCAAACTGAGCAAGACATCCTTTTATTGTATGTTTATGTGTCCTGTCTTATATTATTGCATGATGTCTACTGTTTTATTTATTGTCCAGAACAGCACTTGTCAACTGTTGGGTGTTTTAAACACGCTTTATAAATAAAGTTTGAGTTGAGTTTGAAGGCTCTGTTAGAAGTGAGGAAACAAAGTCAATGTGCCGCTCCTCTTCCTGGAATGAACCCCAGCTTGAGAACGCCTCCCTCCTCTCTCTGCTCTCTCACACACACACACACACACACACACACCACACACACACACATACACACACACACTTCCTTGTTCCTCCCCTTTAGATCTACCGTGTGAGGAAAGTGAAACTCAGACAGTCGTCGTCGCTGAGAGGTGAAATGGCGCAGAAAGGAGTTCAGCTGGACCGGGAGACCTTGTCTTGTTCCATCTGTCTGGATCTACTGAAGGATCCGGTGGCTCTTCACTGTGGACACAACTACTGCATGAAGTGTATTGGAAGCTTCTGGGATGAGAAGGAGATCCACAGCTGCCCTCAGTGTAGGCAGACCTTCATACCGAGGCCTGTCCTGCAGAAAAACACCATGTTGGCAGATCTGGTGGAGGAGCTGAAGAGGACTGGACTCCTAGCTGCTCCTGCTGGTCTCTGCTATGCTGGACCTGAAGATGTGGCCTGTGATTCCTGCACTGGGAGGAAACTGAAAGCCCTCAAGTCCTGTCTGGTGTGTCTGGCCTCTTTCTGTGAGAAACACCTCCAGCCTCATCATGAATCAGCAGCATTTAAGAAACACCGGCTGGTGGAGCCCTCCAACAAGCTCCAGGAGAACGTGTGCTCTCGTCATGATGAGGTGATGAAGATGTTCTGCCGTACTGATCAGCAGTCTATCTGTTATCTCTGCTCTGTGGACGAACATAAAGGCCACGACACAGTCTCAGCTGCAGCAGAAAGAACCGAGAGGCAGAGAGAGCTGGAGGGGAGTCGACTAAACATCCAGCAGAGAATCCAGGACAGAGACAAAGATGTGAAGCTGCTCCACCAGGAGGTGGAGGCCATCAACCACTCTGCTGATAAAGCAGTGGAGGACAGTGAGGAGATGTTCACGGAGCTGATCCGTCTCATGGAGAGAAGACGCTCTGACGTGAAGCAGCAGGTCAGATCCCAGCAGGAAAGGGAAGTGAGTCGAGTCGGAGAGCTTCAGGAGAAGCTGCAGCAGGAGATCAGTGAGCTGAAGAGGAGAGACGCTGAGCTGGAGAAGCTCTCACACACAGAGGATCACAACCAGTTTCTACACGACTACCCGTCACTGTCACCACTCAGTGAGTCCACACACTCATCCAGCATCAACGCCCGTCCTCCTCGCCGCTACTTTGAGGACGTGACGGCGGAGCTGTCAGAAGTCAGAGATGGACTACAGGAAGTTCTGACACACAGATGGACAAACGTCTCACTGGCAGGGACTGAAGTGGATGTTTTACTGCCACCACCAGAACCCAAGACCAGAGCTGGATTCTTGAAATATTCACGTGAAATCACACTGGATCCAAACACAGCAAACACACGTCTGTTATTATCTGAGAGGAACAGAAAAGCAACATTAATGAGTCAAAACCAGCCTTATTCTAGTCACCCAGACAGATTCACTGATTGTTGTCAGGTCCTGAGTAGAGAAAGTGTGACTGGACGTTGTTACTGGGAGGTGGAGTGGAGAGGAGGTGGAGTTGGTGTAGCAGTCGCATACAAGAGTATCAGCAGAGCAGGAGTAGGGAAACCATGTGGGTTTGGATACAATGATAAATCCTGGTCTTTAGATTGTTACAATAACAGTTATAACTTCTGGTACAACGATGTTAAAACTCCCGTCTCAGGTCCTCAGTCCTCCAGAGTAGGAGTGTTCCTGGATCACAGAGCAGGTATTCTGTCCTTCTACAGCGTCTCTGAGACCATGACTCTCCTCCACAGAGTCCAGACCACGTTCACTGAGACCCTCTATGCTGGACTTTATGTTTATCATGAAGGAAGTAGTGGTGAGATCTGTAAACTCAACTAGACAGGAGTCATTTAAGAGCTGAATGACTTCACCTTCCTCCTCCTCTCCCCCTCCTCCTCTGCTTAGCGATGTACTTCTATGTTCTCCTCCTCTCCTCCTGTCCCCCTCCTCCTCTGCTTAGCGATGTACTTCTATGTTCTCCTCCTCTCCTCCTCTCCCCTCCTCTCCTCCTCTCCCCCTCCTCCTCTGCTTAGCGATGTACTTCTATGTGCTCCTCCTCTCCTCCTCTCCTCCTCCTCCTCTGCTTAGCGATGTACTTCTATGTTCTCCTCCTCTCCTCCTCTCCTCCTCCTCCTCTGCTTAGCGATGTACTTCTATGTTCTCCTCCTCTGCGTGGCTCTTTGGTGGAAACCAGCAGACCTCCTTAATCCCAGCTGCTTTGTTTTCTTTCTCTACGTTAGTAAAGAAATGTAGAATCCCACGTAGAAAGTGATTGTGTGATGAAATCATTGATCCTTTAACAGACTTCACTGATGAGATCTGTGGACACACTGAAGCTTTCCATGATGAATAAAGCAGCGTGAACAAAGTGCTTCCTCCTCGTCTTCATTCCAGGGTGTCATACAAAGCTGCTGGAGAAGAAGCTGAGTTCAATCCTGACAAGAACACACATATTGTTCTTCTGGTTCTGGTTCTGTTGGTTTTCATGCAGAGGAACGTTCAGAATGAGGCCGTCATGTTGATTATGATGACAATAATAATAATAATAATAATAATAATAATAATAATAATAATAATAATAAAAGGCCCTGTGATAGACTGGTTACCTGTCCAGGGTGAACCCTGCTTTTGCCCAATGACGGCTGGGATCGGCTTCAGCCCCCCCGCGACCCTGAATACAGGATAAGTGGTAAAAAATGGATGGATAATATCAATAATAATAATAATAATAATAATAATAAAAATAAAAATAATCATAATATCAATAAGAAGAAGAATAACAATAATAATGATGATGATAATAATAATAATAATAATAATAATGGAGTATTGATGACTTGGATGTGTCTGTCACCATAAAGCTCAGTGAAATGTGCAGGTTGAAGGATTTAAAGGACAAACTGAGACAGCTGCTGTAGTTTCCCAGCATGCCGTCTGTTGTGTTGCTGCTGCTTGACTTGTTTCTGACCGGTCTCTGGTCTGTGTGTTGGTCTGCAGGACTGGCGGATCCACGTGGACCAGATGCACCAACACAGAGACTGTCTGTGTGTCTGTGTGTGTCTGGCTCCCCCTGCTGGTTCTCACTTTAATTGCTGACGATCTGGCAGCAGAAAAAAAGCATCCGCACACTCAGATCTGAGCAAAAGTCCTTCTTCTAAAGGCAGCTTTCCCTCAGAGACCTTCTTCAAGTCTAGAACGGTAGCAAGACAATGTAGCAGCACAAAAGGTTCAAGGATCATCACTTGATGATGCCACGTAAAATGACGGAGCGGGGTCAGCGATGCTGAGGCACAGAGGTCACAGAGGTCACCAACTTTCTGCAGAGTCAATCACTACAGACCTCCAAACTTCATGTGGCCTTCAGATTAGCTCAAGAACAGTAGAGAGCTTCATGGATGGGTTCCATTAGGGGGAAGAATCTTTGGCTTCACAGCGATTCCATTAACGATTCAGTAGAAATGTTTTTTTTTTTATTAACGATTCGATTCTGTAACTTTTAACCGGAATTCTATATCCATGAAATAAACATCAATAATACGAGTGAGACTATCTGTATTCTTCTGAAAGGTGAAAAAATAAACAACAGAATTACTTATTAAACATATTTATTCTATAAAAATAGTCCTGCATAATATTTTATGCTGAATACAAAAATGTATCAAACATTGCTCAGTTATTTTGAACATTTTTCAATAGACTACATGCTGGCAGGGGAGTCTTAAAAGTCTCAACACATTAATCATAATTAAGAATCACGATTCATAAGATTTATATGGATTATTGGTGAATCCAAAACGATTCATTCTATTTATTTATTTTAGCAGATCGATTTAGTTGAATCGGTAGGACTGACAATCGATTCATCGATGCATCGCATGAATCGTTACACTACTAGTTTCCATGGCGATCAGCTGCATCCAAGCCATACATCAGCAAGTGCAATGCAAAGCGTCGGATGCAGTGATGTAAAGCACTTATGTTCCTTTGATATTCTTAGTTTTATTTTGATTGTATTTGCTTGTTTTATTATTATTATTATTAAATGCCATGTTATATGTGTTTCTTTCCTATGCTTTTAATGTTTTATGTAAAGTACTTTCATTTTTGAATCACCTTGTTGTTGAAAGGTGCTATACAAATAAACTTGCCTTGAACGGTTAAATTCACATTATTGCACAGTGTTGGCAGAGTTGAACAGCAACAGGAAGGAGGAGCTGCTGGACCTGAACCATCTGTTTATAGAACCAACAACATGGGGAGAGGTAGACCATGTGGTTTTTGTAGTCTTTGTAGACCAGCTGTCTCATCATAATGACGTATCTTAGTAAATCCAGTAGGATCCTCTGAGCTTGTCTTTGCCTAAATCCTGATGGTTCTCCTTCCTATCATGACCTTTTCCCTCGAGCTTTTATTCTATTCCAACGCAGCGCTTGTGTATGTAGTCTCACTCTGGGGGGAAAGTAATAGAAACAGCTTCTAGAGCCATATGTGGAGGTTCTACATGAGTTGTAACTTTAATTTAGCTATGCTAGCTAAATCCAGCTGTAACGTTGACCTTGAATTATGAAGCTAACTTTGTTAGCAGCTTCACCCCGGAATCCAGAAGGATCCAGATCCAGTAAGGTTGCTCCTCGGGGTACTGCTCGTGTTCTTTAGATCCACCCGTCGCTCCTCCACAGTCCAAATATGGTCACTTCCTTCACTGGTTGCAAAAAAAAAAAAAAATCCAACATGGTGATGAAGATGGCAATGACTAGAAGCTTCAAAAGTGCAGTCCACGAACCAGTGGGTGACATCACAAAGACCAAGTCCACTTCTTACACATCCCACACATCACTTGAAGCCTGATATGACGGACCTTCATGAGATCTCATGACATTGGGAATCCAGCTGCGGTACAGGTGAGGAAATACCATGATCACACATTGAAAGTCAAGTTCAGTCATTTTATTTTGGGTATGTTACTCTTGACAAGTTGTGTGGTATCCTTGTAAAACGGTTAAATAAAAGTTTCTCACTGTCTTAATATAAATAAAAACCTCAAAATCCGCACAGCCTTTAGAGACAGCTATTTGTATACAAAACAATGATAATGATATGTGAAAATGTATAAAAACATATTTAAAACTTACAGAGACCTCGTTAAATCAAGGTTACCAAGCGAACACGCAGCCATGTCTTTCTGGGTAATTAGTCTCTTCATTGTCACCTAGAAAGCAAAAAGTGGGACATAACTTGGCTCTGCATAACTCTGAATATTACAGTCCCTGGTCATCCTCTGCCATAAACTCACATAGAAAATGTAGAGGTCTTCAGGTAATACCTGCCAGACCTCAACCAAAACAAAGGAATGTGTAGCTTTCCTCGGTATCAGGCTGGTTGTGCGACTGTCCGTGAGCCACTAGAACACTCGGTCAAACTCCGTCTGACTGGTGGTGGCTGGGTTTCTGTTCTGGTTGGGCTGCTGCTGCGGCATGTGACCTCTCCGTCTGGGTGGGGCCAGATATTCAAACATGGAAGTGTTGTGGGTGGAGAGCATGTTCTTCAGGTCTGACGGCATGGGGTCGGACCAGAAGAAGTCGTGGTTGAGTGCGTCGTCACTGTCTATGCGCTGTGCCGGGTCCAGGACCAGGAGTTTGTCTATGAGGTCCAGGGCGTACGGGTCCTTGACGTAGGCTTTGAGACGGTCCTTTACTTTCCTCTTCTGGCCTTTAGGCAGCTCCATTTTCTGGTAAAGCTCATACTTCTTATCCACGCCAGGCCACACCTGATGGAGAGAACATGGTTGTCAGCAGGTAGTAGTGCTGTTACAATAAAACAACATGCCTAATTATGTGGATACTCGTACGGAAATGATGCCAAATCTAAAAGGTCAGGAAAAGTAATGGAATTACAGATGACGGATGATTCTAATTTGTTTTCCCATTAATTCAAAATGTATTAGTATGTGATGTTCCCTATACTTGAGTTTAGGTGATTTCGTTGATAGTTATACAACCAGATACCACGTTAAACATGATCAATGTAAACGGATGTGATCGTACCTCAGCAGTGATGGAGCCACACAGCTGGCTGATGAGAGTGAGTTGGTGCTGCTCAGTGTTGCCTTGCATTATGGGACTTCTGGTCCACATCTCTGCCATGATGCAGCCGGCTCCCCACAGGTCAATGGGGGGGCCGTAGTCTCGCTCACCTATTAAATTACAGAACAATTCTTTATTAATGCAATGCTCTTGTCTTTTTTTAAATTTTTATAGTTGCATCACTTGTGAAAAGACTGAGATACAGACACAATCTACTAGTTGACCCGCTGGTACACACATTAACACACTGCTGCTGCAGCAGGATGCACACACATCAGTGAACTGCAGAGATTATCTTAGAACAAGACGAGGATGTAGAGCACATGCAGAGGTCTGCCTCTGTGCGTTCTGTTGACAGTAGGGCTGTTTGCCCAAAAATAAAATCCAGATTTTCTTCTCTCAAAATCCGATTTTCAATTACGATTATTTTGTGAAATGACAAAAGGTAAAGAAATGATTTCAAATATGCTGTTTTTTATTGAACATTTTGCAAATAATTTCCCCGTTGGGATTTGAGTGCAAACCTTGCTCTTTTTAAACAAAAAATCCCTCAAGGGATTAATATAAAGAACAATTAATGAACTTTTGCCATCTGGCTTTGTTCCATGTTGTCTTCTTGTAGACCTCTTGTAAACAAAAAAACAAACAATCCCTTTGGGATTAAGAGAAAAACCTCACTTTCACATGTATCTTAAGGTGTGTCCATTAAACAAAATGAATGAATAAAGTGCAGAACTTTAACTTTTTGTAAAATAAATAAAGCTTGAAAAGTATATTATGTATCTCTGAGACAAAAATCAGACACACAAAAAAATCGATTAACGACATTTTAACAAAGTCCTAACTACATAATCATTACGATTTAAAATCGATTAATCGAACAGGCCTAGATGACAGTGATCTCTTACCCAGCAGCAGCTCTGGGGGTCTGTACCACAGAGTGACCACTCGGTTGGTGTAGCGGTTCCCCTGACTGTTTTTAGCCAGGCTGAAGGCTCGAGCCAAACCAAAGTCAGCCAGCTTCAGGACTCCGTCTCTGGTGATGAGCACGTTGGCTGCCTTCATATCTCTGTGGAGGATCTGATCCAAGAGATGGACATATCATGCTCAAATCTTAAATCCGTTAATGAAGCAGTGGACGTTCATCTGTATCCTCACCTTGTTTCTGTGGATGTAGTACAGTCCGTTGAGCAGCATCTGCATGACCTTCTTGATCTCTGCCAGGGTGAACTTCACATTGGCGTTGCTCAAAAGGCCGGCCAGGTCATGTTCACAGAAGTCAAACACCAGGTAGATGCTGCCTTTGTATCTGTTGAACTGAGTCGCTTCAACAACACCGACAAGAAAGCATGAAAACATGCGCCTCCCAACTCATGTAACAGATGTTACTGGAGAGACATATAGAGGTGACCTACCTTTGGTTCTGCAGATCTCAATCAGATTGACCACGTTCTCATGTTTGAGGAGCTGCAGGATCTTGATCTCTCTCAGAGCTGTGATTGGGAACTGAAACAGATGAAACCCCTATGATCAATATCCACAAAACACTGATGCAATGATACAAATTCAGGATGTGTCAATAAATTGAAATCATACCTTCTAAACTAGAAAGAAATCAGGTTTGAATGTATTCAAACTAAGCAAGTTAACAAGATATTTAGTCTACTAGTACTGTTCAAACATGTCCAGACTATACGCATTTTACAGCTGCTCAATCAGAAAGATTAACACATAATCTCCAATATTATAGAAATTATGTTCCATCAGCTGACAAGTGTCTTATATATTAATTTAAAAATAATTCTCACAAAAAGAAGGACATTCAGAGGTTTGAATCTGAGCTGAGAGGGACTTAATGTAGTATTTCAATCTGAGGGCAAAAATCAAAGAACAGGGCTCCAGAGTGCGACCATTTTGACCACCTAACGCTGCTCGGGTGAAAAAAAAAAATCATAAAAAATTAAAATTAAAAACGTTGCATACAATATTGTAATGGAGGAGTTGCCGTTCACTAGGGGTGTAAATCTCTGGTTTCATCACGATACGATATTAAATCGATTCATTGGACAACAATACGATATTTGCCGATATCAAAAGTCTGCCGCGATACGATTTCGATTCGATTCGATTCAGTGGCCTGCGATCGATATGAAACGATATCATATGCCCATTTAACACAACCTGTTTCATTCACATCAAAAAATCACAAAAACGTAATTATAATTTAAACATTTTATTGCTTTGCTCTTCCAGATGTTAAACAAAAACCATACATTTGGGAGCTTTGGGAGGTTTTTCTTCAAAAAATAAAACAAACTTAACTTAAGAGCCTGTAATAGCTTTCAGAACAATTGAATTTCTTTCAGAACAAATGTATTAGAAACCATTTCACACATTTCATAAAAGCGTATAATACAGCGATATGCATCGATGTTTGAGCGTTGCATCGATGCATTTGGATCGTTCGCCAATGTATCGATATATCGATGTAGATCGATGTATTGTTACACCCCTACCGTTCACTAAATTTAAGTCCGAAATTATTCTGATGAAAAAAAAACGCCGACACACTAAAAAACAAGACAGCTGCGGAGGTTGGAAACGCCACGTACACGTCATTCATGATTGACGGAGACCCAGAAGTCTCTACGAAGGAGTGCGTTATTGTCTACTGCTGCATTTTGCGTAAAGGGAGGCCGGTCAACATGTTAATTGGACATGTCGAGGTGGAGCATGGACACGCACAGTGTTTGAAGGCCCACATTACAGCATGAGAGATCATGAATAGGAAATTGTATAGTAGCCTATTCCTAATATTATTATTAAAAATGAATAGCCGAAGTAAAAATATAAGTAGGCTAGGCTAAGATCACATAAACAGTTTTCCATTTGCAATCTATAGGCTAGTGACCTGTATGATCTTTTTATTGTGCCACAAAGCAAGCATTTACTGCGCTTGGGCATCAGTGTGCAGATTGGCTGGAGAAAACGGTTGCTCTGGGTGCTGATGGTGCTGCAGTTACAAACAAAAATCAGACGATTCTGTAACAAGAATCATCCTATAATGTGCCTTTTCTTTCATCTGGAAAACTCACTCAAATAATATTTCAAAAATCGTAAACACATTCAGCTTATCATGCTATTTAATGAATTCTTGAACGGTATCTTACCCCTTCTTTCTCATTTTCCATCAAAACCTTCTTCAGTGCGACCTTCTTCCCAGTCTGTCTGTGCTTTGCTTTGAACACCTCCCTGTGAAGAGAAGAATACAACATGAAAGATGCTCACAAACCCAAACTCAAGACCGAAAACCTTGTTCCCCATCACCCTGTTCTAGTGGAGAAAACGGCTCCAGGTCGCCTTACAGCGCTGGAAGTCAGCCTACAATGGACGTAAACGCTCCCTTTTACTTCCCCGAGGGCTACGAGTTTAACTTAAATTTGCAAGGACCTTCGTCCATAAAGTGTCTTCGCAAATGAAGGTTTCCGCCAAAGGCTTCAAACATTGGAACCAAGATACAACACACCGTATGGAAGGTATTTCAATGAAAAAGTTATTCCAGCCTTATTCATATGCAGAGACGAGAGCGATGGTGGAGGATGCACTCTACTCTGCTGAGAGTTACTCTCACCCTTGACGGGTGGACTTCAAGGGCCAGAGCCCTATGTGGCCATTACTGGCCATTTTACTGCCAACTAATGAAAAATGCTTGTGATGGAAATATGTATGAGTCGAAGCAAGGAGACCTCTGGAGATGGTAGATTATGTCTTATGCAGACATATTTATTGATGCCCGATGAACATTGTCAGAGTTTGAGCAGTACAACAGTTATGAAGTGAACAGTGCAGTGCCAACCCCAAGTTTGTCTACTGTCCTCCTAGGGAAGCATAAAGGCAGAGGTTATCATCGGCGTCTGGATTAGATCGAGGTTAAAGGGAAGAACTTTGTGTTCAACCCCAAGAGACACGCTAGTGTCTTGTTAGCGACGTTGCCTCGTCTAGAGAAGCAGACACTTAATAACTCAGATTAAATGTGAATCTAAGACGACATGTATTAATCTTACACTGAAGGGAATCAGCTAGAGAGAAAATTCCCTCACAATGCTGGTTTACTTTCAGCAAACTAGGGCCAGCTGCTGTTCCTGAAGAAGAACATGCATATTTGAGGATACATTGAAAGGTTTCCAGGTTTACATACCACATATTAGTAAGCACTGAAATGTGCACAGTTTTCTGGAAAACTAGTTGGTAAGCACTGAAATATATATAGGTTTAATTTTGCATAACCTTTTGTTGTTTTTATTTTCTGGAAACTTAATTTGCACAAATTGATACAATTTTGTATCGTAAAACAACTTCAGAAGCGTTGTGATTATTATCAGTTAATGTCTATTTAGGAATAGTGATGTATATCGTAGATGATTATCGTACAGTATCAAGGATCGCAGAATTATGATATCCTCGTTATGATATATTATCTAGGGCTGCAGCTATAGAGTAATTACAGATTATTCCATCGATTCATCGAGTAATCGGATTAAAAAATTGTAACATTGCATATAGTTCCCAGTGAAAAGTTGATCTTAATAGAGAAAACAGATGTGGACATATTTCTAGGTAAACATATTCCCGTAATTTCCGATCTGATTTTTATTTTACGAGTTTATACTTAAATTTACACTTACAGTTGTGGGCATGTGTTTCTCCTTTGGTGATTTCGGAGGTCATAAAGTGTGTAATAGTGTAAACACCCCTTCATTATCTCATGTGCTCGCCGATTAATGCGTTGTGTTGCGGTGCACTGAAGACAGGACGCTGACGTTCTTTAGCACGTAGGCACTTTATTCTGTACAAATTCAATGAGAGCAAAAGTTCAGGATTCTATCTTCAGAAGCAGACTCGCTCAGTCAGGTAGAATGCAGACAGCTAGGAACGCGAAAAGCCTATAGCCACCACCATCCAATAGAGGGCGCACTTACCATGAAATGGCTGAACATTTTGGTGAACTAAACTCACATACATAGCCACAAAATAGAAAGGGAAAGGTTAAAAGGTTTCACCTGGAATATCTTACTGGAATAGTAAGGATTGTTCTAATTGAATATGGGGCGAGGCGACGGCCCTCTTATTTTAACCAAAAAACATAACTTGACAGTATTTGACTGTCAGCTCATTCTAACAAAATCATAATGTCGTTTTTTTCTTCATATAGGCTAGAGGATAACCATGGCAAGCGAGCAGGACGGAGAGAAGGAGGAGGAAGGGACAGGTTTGATCATTCTAAATAGATTACATTTTCAAAGAGCGGGAAATGTAACCCTAACTGGTCAATTATTAATTTTGCTTCCCCTCTTTTGTCTTTTGTTTGGCCACCTCAAGTTTAAGAAATGTCAGGTGGTGTTATGTATTTGTAGTCTATTATTTGTATTATATGTATTATTTTCAGATTTTGTAAATGGTACATTTGTTTAATCCATTTGTTCTTACACTCGAATTAAAATGAATTACACTTGAGAGGATTCATGTTCATTTACAATATTTTGTAAGGTTTTGTTTCAACATGTAATAGATGTATTCCCAATAGATTTATATCATGAGTATGAAGTTGCACTTCCTGTGGGAAAATGTGTCCTCCGCACAACTATGTAGGAGCAGTGGTAGCCATGCCAGCTGGGGACCAAGCATCATATATCCATAGCATGTATGTTGTTTTAGAGTAATAGAATATAATAATTTGTGCTTAAACAATAATCAAAAGGGTACACTGTTGGTCTCCCACCATATGCACCGTCATCAACACAAATGATCTGTCCCTAAACGTTAAAATCCACCATCCCCCCTGATTTTTTTTTACAACTCGAGTACTGCCTGTGCCATCCACTCGGCAGCACAGATATCAGCAGTTTACGAGCTTATGTGACTTTGAAAGCTACATTTTCAAAAAGTCTCCTAACCATACAACACATTTGTCCTTAAAACACTTTTGAACAGCTGCCCACACGGAGAAACATACATCGTTTCCATGTTTAGGACGAGCCTACTTGCTTTAGTAAATTAGCTTACTTTAGTAAGTTAGCTTACTAAAGTAAGCTAGTCCCATGAGTTAGCTGTACATAGCTAACCTTGGCCAAACACACGCACAACGCATTCAGAGGTACACTCACGTGATAATGTGTTGGTATGTGACTCACCCAAATGTCCCTTGTCCTATTTTAGCCATTTTTTCATATTTGGAGAACTCGTCACAGAAAGGAAATTCAACTCCATCGTAGTATTTCGACATTATGGCGGCCTCCCGGTCGGGCCTAAGAGAGACATTTCATTGCATATTAGGACATTATCGTTGCAACACCAGCTACACAGAACGCGCACACGCGATAATTACATTAATGAAAATAAAAATGTGTACGTCGTTCAACTGTAAATAACTATATTCTTACTTTTCAGCCCCACCGGCGTTGCTTGTTTTGTCTCGCTGCATCCCTGTTGGTTCCGAGTCTCTCTGCGACCCTGCTACATGTGCTGCATTCAGGGGAACTCGGGATTCTAGTCTTCCCAGGCAGTGTAAAAGAAATGCTTCATTGGTATATTTATTATACTAAAACTAAATATATAGAAATACATACATCTCACTGTTGACATAGAATGCAATCCAATAACACGTGAAAAAAATAAGTATATAAGATATGATTTCTATTCCAAAACTGTGTTTCTGTCTAGTCAAAAACTGTACAAAGTGATCACCAGTGCAGTGACGTTACCTGAAGGCAGCAATACGGGACAGTGGCATGAACTGGAAGCGACACCTGGCGGCTCGGAGGAGTAATGTGTGGAGACAGACTGGGGGAGGGAGAAGAGTGGCAGGGAGACAGGTTGGTGGACGAAGACCTAGAAGAAGACTGTAATTTGCGATGAAATGAGCGCCACACTTCTAGACCATGTTGTGGATCCTGGTCTCTCATTGAGAGAGGCAGGGGTGAGGGTGCAACCCAATCTGCAAAGATCTACAGTTGCATCTGTAATGCAAATTTTCAGGTGAGAGTTGCATCCTTACAGTAAATGATAACATTACAGGAAGTAATTTCTGTATTGCAATTATAAAATATTTACACAGATATAGTATTTTTTTTACAATGCAAAAGGACCAACAGGAGGAAGAGGAAGGATATGTTCAGATGTGCAGGCAAATGCTGTGGACACGATAGCATTAGTATATTACTATGGACAAAATAAAAATATATCTTCTTGTTTTCCTAAAAACAAAACTGGTCTGTTAAATAAACATTTTCATGTGAAAGAATATTTTCTTTAAAGAAAATATTGATTTCTGTGAAGTCACTCAAATGATTCAAACTGTAAAGAGGAAAAGTTTCTGTTTTAGTGTGTGATGGTAGTGTTTTTCCACTCAGTGTGTTCTGAGTGACAGTGTGTGTTGTCTCCATGACGATTGTTCACAGTGTTTCGATGCACTGAGCCTCAGGTCACTGTTGGTGATGCAGACTGTGTTAGAGTTTTACACACGTGGCTTCAGTTCTGACCACCGTTGTTCAGCAATTGAAAAAAACTGTTATTTCGTGGATATTACTATTGCTATATATAAAAAGCATACATGCAAAGCAAGCACATGCATTCATTACAATTCAAAGCAATTTAAACTTGTAATGGATCTCTTAATGGTCTGAGTGTAATTCATCTGCAGTTTCACGTTGTAAATGTCAGTTAAGTTTAAGGTTAACGACGGTTATCCCATTTTCCATTTCCCTAGCTCAGTAAAAGGAAATGTTGACGTTTTCTATGTATATTCCACTGATTAAATGCTTTATTTGATATCGTATATAGCTAGTTAGTTCGTTGCTAAGTTAGAATATAAATTAGGAACACTTTGATATCAAAGGCCGAATTAAATACAAATTATACATAAAAATAAGACCAAATATAATCAATATTTTGATTTTGTTCAAAGTCGGTTGGTAAAAGTAGGGGGCGCGTCCTGACGTCACGCGTGTGAAAGGACCCTCCCATATTTGGCTACAGCTTCCTGCCCGACGCCCCACGATGGTGTGCATGTCGAGCGTATGGCAGCGGGGCTCCGTGTTTTCCGCGCGGCTCCGAAAGAGGGACTGGGTGGGTAGTTTGGCGGGCCTTTCTTTCCGGTACTACAGCACCAAGACGGCTCCTCAGATACCAGGCATGGAGTACCAGGTACGCTGTGTTACGGTCTCTCCTACCTATATATATGCCGCGGCTGCTAGCGAGCTAGCTAGCCACCAGCGCTAGTTTGACAAGTTTGTATCGAACTAGTTACTGCACCGGTTTGAGAGGAATAGAAACATGGCTGACGGGACTTTATAAGACCACATGAAGTTTAGCTGGCGGGCTGGTGGCCGCTGAGTGACTGGTCTGGGAACAGTCCTAGTGAGGAGTGAGCTCACAGCACGCTGTCAGACAGACGTGCGGTTATCTGTTAACTCAGCGTCAGACTTCCAGCAGGCTGCTAACACGTGGACTGAACCACTGTAGACGAAAGTTGGACTCAGTTCACCTTCACGCGTTAACTCAACGGTTGTTTACCTTTTTTCTGCTGTAGTTGTATTCAAACTTCGTGTGTGTGTGTGTGTGTATATATATATATATATATTAGACAGAGAGACAGACAGAGAGAGACACACACACACAGTGGGGGGGATCTATTAGGCAACAAGTGAACATTTCATTAAGCAGGAAACATGGGCAAGCGTGAAGATTTGAGACACTTTGACAAAAGCCAAACTGATTCTAGACGACCGGGTCAGACCATCTCCAGAACTGCAGCTCTTGTGGGGTGTCCCGGTCTACAGGGGTCAGTTCCAGTTCCAAGGAAGGAGGAAAACTGGTGAACTGGCGATGGGGTCATGGAGGGGCCAAGGCTCATTGAGGAGTGAAGGCTGGCCCGTGTGGTCCGATCCAACAGACGAGCTACTGGAGCTCAAACCGCTGAAGTTCATGCTGCTTCTGATAGAAAGGTGTCACAGACCAGTCAGGGTCCCATACTGGCCAAAATTCCCATTTTCTCTGTATATTGTTGTGAAAAGAAAGATGAATGACAGAAGGCGTATAATAACCAGAATGTGAATCCTCTACAAAAAGAGATGCACCGATACCACTTTATATCAGACCGAGTACAAATACTTAACTTTCAGTGCTTGCCGATACCGAGTACTGATATGAGTACTTAATAATACCATTACAGTTCAATAACTTTGAAAACATTAAACTTTGTGTTTTCCTGATACAAACAGAGCAGAGTTTGCAGTAGAGATATTAATAATTCATGTTCAACCTGCTGTCAGTTACACAGTTACAATAAATACTAAAGATAAAAAGCTCAGAGACTCAGAGGAGCAGATTCACTTATAGGAGAATAGTGCTGGTCCACCTTAAATGTCAGCCCCCTTAAGTGTTCCTGAGCTGCAGCAGTCAGAGTGGTTGCTAACTTCGGGGCTAACCTTCACTTTAATTATCAGCTGCGTCTTTGTGTACCAAAAAATATACAAGTCATATGAATTATCACATGGTCTCAGTGTGAACCTGCTGTGAAAAGAACGGGGCACCGATGGTTGACGTCGGCCCTCATTGGTCAGAAACATGCACACCAGCATTCTGCTGGAGGTTATTGTAGGGCTCTGGCAGTGCTCCTCCTCCTGGGATCTCCTCCATGGCCTTGTGACCTCAGTATGGATGTGGATCCTAGAGGAGCTGGACTACCTGTGAACATGATCGGGCTGCAGGTAGCACATCATTGTTCATCATCCATGACCAGGACATGAGCAGAACCAGAACTAGAGAAGAAGCAGTCAGGAATGAGAAGGAGAGAGCAGCTGTCTGTGTTCTCCTCATCAGAACCTCCCTGTTGGGGTGGTCTTGTTTTGCCTCCATTGCTCCTGTTGAAATTGAATTTGCACCAAAGTAGCTGAAATGGATTCATAATGTACTTCTAACTTCTACTTTCTAAAAGGACGGATCCATATCTCTGATGTTTTACTGATTTGGTGTGAGACTATGGTGATTAAGAGTTCCCTTAATTCCCCCTTTGCTGCAGGATGCCATTTGCACTCTCAACACACTACAGACCAATGCCGGTGCTCTGGAGCAGGTACGGCGAGAGCGGAGCCATCCTCAGCTGCAGCTCCAGGCCATGACGGGCTTCCTGGAGCGAGCCGGCCTCACCGTGAGTCCCTTCTATCAGCTCAGATAATACTACACATGTAACAGTGATGACGTCAAGGATAACCAGACTGCTACTGTTGTCTGATGGGATTGGAGTATTTTCTTATCTGATGTTTGTGTTTCAAAGGTGGAGGAGCTGGACCATCTCAACATCATTCATGTGACGGGAACAAAGGGCAAGGTGAGCTAACAAACCGCTCTTGTTTGTTTGTGTTGCCTTTTCAAAGGCCCATCAGTTATTCTTTCACCGTACAAGGAAGGCACCTACACATGTTTTTGCATTGTGTGTTCATATTTAGACTGAGCTCACATGATGCAAGGTCATGCAAACATGTTTTCAAGTCACTCTTTCAGTGTAGGAGATCAACTACTGTGACCACTCCGTTAGTGTGGCCTCTAAGTGTTTGTCTTTATCTCTCAGGGGTCAACATGTGCGTTCACTGAGAAGATTTTGAGAAGTTATGGCTTCCGCACTGGATTTTACAGGTAAAACGGCTTGTTAATGAGTCTGTCCACAAGACGATACGCAAATAACTTTTAATATGCTTGTTTTGGCAATGATGTTAAGATCGCTCAGAGCTAGGCTATGCTAACACCGTAGCTGCTCTGTAAACACTAAAAATAACGTCTCTGTATGAAATGTCAGATACTATCGTAGAGCTCCGGGAGACCACAGACCGCTACCAGGTGTTTTGCCTCCATTGCGACCCGCTGATTGGCTTCACGTCACACGAAAGATTTCGCTTAATTTGCGTCGGTGAACGCTCTTCATGGGAGGAACCCGCCAGTCGACATCACAACCAAACCCCCTTGTGTTTAAAGCGATGGTTCGGAGTAAAATGCACACTAGGTAATTTCCACCATTTGGAAATGATCTAGTTTGGTCAGTTTGGTAACATTCCATGCATTATTAGTGGGGTAATTTACAAGATATACATAATGTGCCATCATGCCAGTACTTAGCCATTCGGCTGATAGCCCTATCTTGACCAATGCTGACCATCGCTAAAAATGCTTCTGAGGGGGTATTTGGCTGGATGTCATGGTGGAAATGACCTAGGCATTTTACAACGAACTATCGCTTTAAAAGAAATAACGTGCAAGAAATACATGTGAAATGGGGAAAATGATGCAGTAAAGATCAGTGTTTCCCCTAGAATTTTTTTCAGGCCCGGTGGTACCCACCGAAAAAACCCTAAACAGACGAGACGCGTGGGATGGTGTATTGGTGCAGTTGGATTAACTTCAACTTCAACTTCACTTTATTTATAGAGCACCTTTCATACATGAACATGTAACACAAAGTGCTTTACACATCAAAAAAGAAAAGAAAAAACAATTACAAATAAAGCCCCTCCCTCCCACCCTCCATACTACACACGCACACACACACAAACACACACACCTACACACTCTCACTACTGACAATAGGGAGACATGGCATGACACTGATGATTGAGGAAACGCTATCTTTGGGGCCACCCACACTGGGAGGAGTCGCAGGCTGTGCCACAGGGGGCACCAGTGCCCAGGCCCCCCGACACCGACAGACAACAGTCAGCCGGGCCGAAGGGACCCAGGGACAGCGCCCCCAGCAGCAGCCCAGACACAGCTCCCAGTGTGGAAGACCCCCCTGAGGAAACACTGGAGTTAAAGCTAAAAACTAAAACACATGAAAAAATAAGTGACCAGCTTAATAAAAGATAATAAAGATAATAACATAAAACAATACCAATGATAAGTAAAACAACTAAAATTAAAACTGCGAGCAGTGATAACGGGCCCTCGCATGGCACGTAACTCGGTTAGTGCTACGGCCGCCTGACGTGTCGGACCGCCTGGCCTTGCCACCGCCACGGGGCGGGTCGTCCCCGGCCACCGCCACGTGGCCAGTCGTCCCCGGTCGTACCCGGCCACCGCCACGGCGCGGGTCGTCCCTGGCCACCGCCACAGCTGGCGCCTGTCGTCCCCGGCCACCGCCACGGCACGGGTCGTCCCCGGCCCCCGCCACGGCAGGCGTCGTTCACGGCCATTGCCACGCAGCCGGTCGTCCCTTGCCTGAATCGTCGCGTCCATCACCGTATCAGACGATTGAAGTTGTCTTGCTAGACTGGGGTGCAAAGTTCCACGACACTGGGACCTTATACTGGTGTAAAAACATGACATTTTATGTTGCCACTAGGTGGCGCTCTGATTGTGAGTCAATATTGCAGTGCAGACGTGTTCAAGGTGGGACTGTCATCAAATGTGAGAAGTTTGAACATGATCGGACAATGTACATTGAAGTTATAACAGTTTACATTTTTGTGGTCGAAGCATGAATTTCGTCCATGTTCAGGATGCCGTCCTGGCCACACCCTATGACTTTTGTAAGACCTTTCAATGATTTTGCATTGTCGAGGCCTCTAGAACAGTCTCAGTAAGTTTGGCAGGAATCGGATCAACGGTCTAGTAGGAGTTCGTTAAAATATACTGCATGAATGAGGCGAAAAATCGCTTAAAATGTCACATTAAATGCAAAATGGCTGACTTCCTGTTGGGTTTAGGGCATGGGTCCAAGAAGCTTTTTGGTACATCTCTACATGTTCTATGTAACTACAAAGTTTCATGCAGGTACGTCAAAGTTAAAGGTTCTCAATATCCAAAAAGGAGCCGTAAAAGTGTAAAAACATGATATTTCCAGGTACCATCAGGTGGCGCTCTGACCTAAGGTCAATATTACAGTGCATACATCTGTAGGGTGAGACTTTTATCAAATATGTCAAGTTTTGAGCAGATTGGACATTGTATCCTGAAGTTACAACAACTTCCTGTACACTGGCCAAAACGCAAGCCCTGGCCACGCCCTTTGACTTTTGTAAGACCTTTTGATGATTTTGCATCGTTGAGGCCTATAGAACAGTCTCAGCGAGTTTGGCAGCAATCGGATGAACGCTGTAAGAGGAGTTCGTTAAAATACAATCCCTACAATAGGTAAAATGGGAAATACGGCCTAAAATGGCCGATTAGCTGTAGTGCCCCCGAGTGGTCGATTTTTATAAAACTTTCAGGGTATGTTCTGGGCGGAGATGTCAACATATCATGCAAGTTTCAAGGAGATTGAACATTGTATCTTGATGTAACAACAACTTCCTGTACACCGGCAAAAATGTCACGCACTGGCCACGCCCTTTGACTTATGCAAGACCTTTTGATGACACTTCATAATTGAAGACTTGAGTTCATGATGACCAAGTTTGAGGTGAATCTGATAAAGCTGCTAGGAAGAGCTTGCTGTAGTATAAAACTTAACAATTTCTATAGCCAGTAGGTGGCGCTCTGAATATGAGTCAATATTGCAGTGCAGATGTGTTCAGAGTTGGACTCTTGACAAATATGTGAAGTTTTGATCATATCAGACAATGTACATTGAAGTTATAACAGTTTAGATTTTTGTGGTCGAAGCATGAATTTTGTCCATGTTCAGGACGCCGTCCCGGCCACGCCCTTTGACTTTTGCAAGACCTTTCGATTATTTTGCATCGTTGTGGCCTCTAGAACAGTCTCAGCAAGTTTGGCATGAATCGGATCAACGGTGTAGGAGGAGTTCGTTAAAATACAAAGCCTACAATAAGCTAAAATGGCCAAAAATGGCCTAAAATTGCTGATTTACTGTAGCGCCCCCGAGTGGTCAATTTTAATAAAACTTTCAGGATATGTTTCAGGGAGATATGTCAACATATCCTGCAAGTTTCGTGATGATTGGGTTACATATTGTGGAGTTATGTGTATTGATTTCTAGAGCTCCGCCCCTCTGATGTTCATTGGCTAATAACTTCTGAACGCAATGACCTTTTTCAATTCTTTTCATGGCACTTGCCCAGCTTGGTCTAATGATGACGCACAGGAAATTTGGTGAGAATCGGAGCTACGGTTTAGGAGAAATTAGCAAAAACGTGTTTTTCACAAAATTCAAAATGGCGGAAAATTTCGGTAGGCGGACTTTTGTAGTCCCAATGGCAATTTTGTAGAGGACATTTGCCTGCACATGTCAACCAAATTTTGTGTCAATCGGAGTTACGGTGTGCATTGTGCGGACTAAACGCCGCTAGGTGGCGCTAGAGAGCAAGTTTTTTTACAAGACCTCTAAAATGTCGCAATTTTCACCAGTCCCCATGGGCTCAGAAATTTTTTTAAGCTAATTTTGTTGCTAAGGCCTCCAAAATGGCAACGGAAGGCGTGAAAAAAAAAGAATAAACAACAGCATTTCAATAGGGCTTCGCTGCCCGACGTTGTCGGCGCTCGGGCCCTAATAATAATAAACATTCGCATTTCAATAGGGCTTCGCTGCCCGACGTTGTCGGCGCTCAGGCCCTAATTATTTAAGATCAATATCATCTAAAAACAAGATAAAAGCAAAAATATAAAATAAGATAAAATCACATAAGAACGTTAAGAAGAATTTAAAATACTAGTTAAAAGCCTGATTAAAAAGATGTGTCTTTAACCTTCCTTTAAAAATATCAACTGTCTCTGCGGTCCTGAGGCTCTCTGGCAGGCTGTTCCACAGGTGGGGGCCATAGTAGCTAAATGCCGCCTCACCATGGGTTTTAGTTCTGGGTTTTGGTATGGATAAAAGGCCAGTGCCGGAGGACCTCAGGGTCCGCGAGGGTTGATATTGTAAAAGCAGGTCAGCTAAATAAGAGGGCGCAAGGCCGTTAAGACATTTAAAAACGAGTAAAAGAACCTTAAAATCGATCCTGAAGCGTACAGGGAGCCAATGCAGCGACGCTAAAACTGGTGTAATGTGCTCCCGCCCTCTGGTCCTCGTCAGCACGCGTGCGGCTGAGTTCTGTAATAGTTGGAGATTTAAAATACTCTTTTTGGGAAGACCAGAGAGCAGGGCATTACAATAATCTAAACGACAGGAGATAAAAGCATGCATCAGCACCTCTGTACTGGCCTGAGAGAGAAACGGGCGGACTCTGGCTATGTTCTTAAGATGATAAAAACCTATTTTCGTCATATGTTTGATATGTGGAATAAAATTCAGCTCAGAGTCAAAAATCACGCCCAGATTTTTTACTGACTGTGCTGGTTTAAGATCTTGTAGTTTTGGTAAAAGTTTCTCTCTCTGGCCTTCAGGACCTATAACTAAAACCTCAGTCTTGTCCTGGTTGAGCTGTAGGAAATTCTCTGCCATCCATGACTTAATGTCTAAAATGCAGTTAAAAAGGGCATCAATTGGCCCTGTGTCATCAGGAGACACGGCAATGTACAGTTGCGTATCGTCAGCATAACTATGGAAGCTGATGCCGTGCCTCCTGATGACGTCCCCGAGGGGCAGCATGTAAAGATTAAAAAGAAGTGGACCTAAAATTGACCCTTGGGGAACCCCACATCCAATTTCATGGGTTCTTGAGGAACATGTATCCATACTTACATAAAAGCATCGGTCTGTGAGATAAGAACAAAACCAGTTAAGAACAGTACCAGAGATGCCCACCAGGTGTCTGAGCCTATTTAATAAAATGTGATGGTCTACTGTATCAAAAGCTGCGCTTAGATCCAGTAGAACCAACACTGTGAGCTTTTTATTATCAAAATTCCACCTGATGTCGTTTAGAATCTTTAAAAGTGCTGACTCGGTACTGTGGTTTTTCCTAAAACCAGACTGATGTTTCTCTAAAATGTTAATTCTGTTTAAAAAGTCGTTAACTTGGTTAAAAACCAGTTTTTCTAAAATTTTACTTAAAAATGGTAAGTTGGATACAGGTCGGTAGTTATTAAAAACACTTGGATCTAAATTGCTCTTCTTCAGAAGGGGCTTCACCACCGCCGTTTTAAAGGCGGTGGGGAAGACACCCATCTGAAGAGAGCAATTCATGATGTTTAAAAACTGTTCCTCGGAAGAATCCATAAAACGATTTTAAAAGTGATGTGGGAATGGGATCTAAAAGGCAGGTTGTTGGGTTTACTTGGGAGAAAACTCGACCAAGTGTCCTTGCATCAACCAGGGCAAAACTCTCCAGTGTTACCTCAGGCAAGGACAACAGTTCAGTGTTAACAGTTAAAACTTGATGGGATAAAAGGCAGGATCTGATGTCCTTGATTTTGTTTCTGAAGTGGTCTGCAAAGTTCTCACAAAGATCATCTGTGGGTGTCTTAAAAACTTTATTAGAATTAGTGCCTGTTAAAATATCAAAAGTGGAGAAGAGGAACCGGGGGTTGTTTTTATTGATGGTGATGAGTTGTGAGAAATGTGAAATTCGTGCCTTTTTGACTGTATTATTGTAGGTTTTGAGTTGTTGACGTAAAATCTCGTAATGAATTGTCAGTTTACTTTTCCTCCATCTTCTCTCTGCACTCCTGCATTTTCTTTTCAGTTCATTGATTTCAATGTTTTTTCTCCACGGGGGTATAGGTTTTCTTTTTATTGTTTTAGTTAAAAGTGGAGCTACTGAGTCCAAAGTTGACTTCAGTCTGCTGTTAAAATTATCAACGATAAAATCACAAGGT
This sequence comes from Chelidonichthys spinosus, assembly GCA_029853015.1. Lineage (NCBI taxonomy): Eukaryota > Metazoa > Chordata > Actinopteri > Perciformes > Triglidae > Chelidonichthys > Chelidonichthys spinosus. Next base: position 2,604,485 of record CM056840.1, read on the forward strand.
GCAGGTAGAATTTCAGCAGGAGTGCTCTGTAAAATCTCCATAAAATTTGCAGCCACTTCAGAAGTAAGGTAGCGCCTCCTCACCGTTCTCACTGTCAGGTGGCACAGCAAGCAGTCTGCAATTCTGCAATTATTATATTTGCATTCAACATTTTTGTTCAACCAGAGTGTATTCAAGGTTTTCAAGGATTCAAGGAGAGAGTGACTTATTAAGGTGTCGGTTGATGGAAATGATCCAAAATTAGGGTCCGGAAAAATGGCTGGAAAATGATGAGCATCACATTAATAGCTACAGATACTGTAAAACACTACAACGAAATATGAGTGCATATATTGTCTTATTTTATCAAGTAAAATATAAGTTATAGGTTTACTCAACAGCTTAATAGTTCATAGAAATTCAGGTAGAAATAGGTTAACTCAGAGTTCCACAACTTATCAAAAACAATCCTTATTTTATTAACATAGGCTGCCTAAGGGCGTGATCAGTAGCGTGCCTCGGCACGATTGCCCCCGCTTTGCATTCACACTGCTCCAGCCCAAACGACGGGCTTTGGCCCGTTAGCCGGTTGTACATCGTCATCACGTCCTAATACTACACACGCATGGCTTCATGTTGTTTTCAAGGAGCGCCGTCTCTGCATTTATTTCTCGACAACACTCGACCTGCATCAGCGAATGTGCGCACGAGCGGATCTGTGCGAGCAGGCAGCGCGAGGAAAGCTGATTTTGGACGGAGACACAGCGGCATTTTTCTTATAAATGCACCGGTCCGGTTCCGGTACCGGTCCGGTTCCGCTCACACCACGAGTCTAAAGAGTGCAACAGCTTATCAAAATACAGTGTCAACTTTCCGTGTTCTCAAAGTAGAAAGCGACATCGTGGTGGTTTAACGAGGCGGAACGGCATCAGAACAACATCAAGCGCGTAAAGTACATGAAGAAGAACGTAGCGGGAGCACGCGGCGAGGATTGTTGCGGCCGCGCGTCTTGCGGAGCAAGTCTACTGTGCTGCGCGGAGGCGCTCCTAATGTAAATGATTATTGATTTATGAATGAATTGATAGGTGGCTTATTTTTGGCGTATTGATTTATTTTTTTCTGGCCTGGCGGCAGGTCTCCTTGGCCTGGCCTGTACAATGGTAGAGGAAACGCTGAAGATTCATATCAATGCATCTTGCCATGGTACTTATTGTCTTCTACATGGCCGGTTAAAAGTGGCTAAACACTGTTGATGTTGTCGGTTGTAGTTCACCACATCTGGTCCAAGTCAGAGAGAGGATTCGAATCAATGGACAGCCGATTGGAAAAGAGCTCTTCACTAAATACTTCTGGCAGGTTTATGGACGACTGGATGAAACTAAGGTGGGTCATGGAAGGAGTTCTAAAACACAGTTTAAAGTCCACACACGCTTTCTCAAATTAATTATTAAATAATTCCACTGTATATAAGGTGCTCCACTGTATAATTTAATTGGCAAGTACTTTGTGACAAATAACTGATAAAATATATCCAGTGAGTGCTCCATTGCTGCACGTTAAGTGACTACTCCTCAGCCTACTTGTAACAAAATGTGATTTTATTGGGGGATTCAGCCAGCCGTCTTCTCTGCAGGGAAAACAATCCTTCCTGTGCATCGAGTGTGCACGGAGAGGAGGGAGCTCACAGACGGTCCGAGAGCGAGTGAGACAGAGAGAAAGTGGAGAGAGGGGCTGATGCACTGCACGCCGCTCTACAATTAAATACGATTTTACCTATTTTTAAATAGTTAATAAAATCAATATGTGAAGGTCAATGTTGATATTCTGTGAGGCCGCCACAAATAAATCCATGTATGGGAAACACTGGTGATGAATGAACAGAAGGATATTTATATTATAAAATCTCATTGGGGAAAAAAAAAAACACAGAGCCAATTTGTGGCGTTTGGTGTTGATTCTGTAGCGCTGCTCCACACATTGGTCGATGTATGGGAAACACTGTCCTGGTACCCAACACACACTTACCTCATTTTCAACAGTTAGACCACAAAATGAGACCTTCTTTATGTGTAAAATGATCTTTTAAATTGCCAAACGTCATATGTGTAATGTATACACTCATCGCTGGCTTACTCTCATCCCAGTCTCAAATTCACAAATGATTATCAGAGTTTAAACTGTATTTCGTCGCTATTACAGACCTTTACAGCACTTACCTAACCATAATCATAACCATAGCTATGATGCTAGCGATCAGCATTTGTGTTTAAGCAATGAAAGTCCAAGTTCATATGGTGCTTTTTATGTTCTGAAAGGTAGCATGGAATTGGCAAGCCAGCTCGCTAATTAGCCCCCAAATGAGTAAAATAGATTAACTTAATGCTTCACGTGCTTTTCATGTTTCAGAGGCATTTTTGTTAACTTCCAGGCTCGAGGCATTTCAGCGGTGAGGTATTTAACAGAAAGGTGACCAGCTCTAAAGAAACCTGTCAGACCAACCATGGCTTCTCATCCACTTCACTCAGGGAAGTGATTCAGTGGATTAACCTTTAACCGCCCTAAAGTAACTGTTGTCGTTCCAAGCAGTGATTTTCAGTGAGATTTGAGTTAATCCGTCAGTATAATCAGTGTCACGTCTTGTATTGAAGTGAATGAGAGCCGTGGTGTCGGGATGAGCAGGACCATCATGTGACGGCACACGTCGGTCAGCAGTCCGTAGAGGAGGGCATCCGCTTACAGATAAACGTATTTAGACGGGTCACTGCATTTATTTAACATTTGAGCCGTTACAATGCAAGGACTGTTCATTCATAGGTCACATCCAGTTGGCTGTTCTTAGGGTTCTTTTGTGGGGCTATAAATACGTCAGATGGAGTAACATTAGCTGTAATTTCAAGTCACGTTTGTGTCCAAAATGCTCTGTTTTTGGTCTCCACCACCACCTGAGAATAATCTGTCTCTTTAGCAGACGGTCTCTAACTCTGTCTCTGAGATTGAGAGTCAGCCATCCAGTAAAGTTGTGAAAGTTTGAGCTGACAGTCTCTAATAACCTCCGAGAACCTTTGACATAGCACATTTGATTATTGTTTATATACTTATATTGATGGATGTAGCTTTTAAAGAGTAACTCAATCCCAGAATTCTGGCTGAAGTGCCTCTCGGCTGGAAATTGAAAAATGAACATGCATTCCATATCCTTGTGCTATGTCAATAAATAGAACTTAAATAGAACTCTTTACTGTGGTGTTAAATTGTAATCAGAACGGGATAGAATCTGGTGAATCCGTGTTATTGACTTAATTCTCTGCTGATAGGAATGAACGGTCCTGCTCTTTAACAGGAGTGTGTGGATGAAGCACTAAGTAGTTCAGTTTTACTCACTGAGGGGCTGCTAGGTCGCTAGCTAGCTTGCTAATCCCATGAAACCGGATACATTGGTTCAGATCAAAAACGTGGTTTGGGGGGTTTAGTTCCTCTTTAAGAATGCTGAGAGTGGTGCTGTGGAAAGACACTGCCACTGAGATGAATGGGCTGAAAACACAGCAATACACTGCAGGTTTGTTCCGTCTACAAACCAGAAAGTATTCTAGAATGACTGTACGCTGCTGTTATTATTCTACTACTATTCTCTTCTTAAATGTACCGTAGCCCTGCTGGAACAGCGACTCCCCTACAATGTCAGAGGCGTTGTATTGACTATATTATTGCATAGAAACATTTCCCCTCTCTTTGACGTCTTCAGGATGCCCATGAAGGGACGATGCCGGCATACTTCCGTTTCCTCACCATCTTGGCCTTCCATGTGTTTCTTCAGGAGAAGGTATGCCAGCAGGACTCAGCGCTCCTTGAGAATTAAACGTTGGTTACAGACTTGTCGTTTGGCTGTGGGGTGAAATGGTTGTAAACCTGCTAAACAAAGGTAAAGGTCTAGCTGCTGCTTGTGAATGGGAGAAGTTTCCAGTGAAGACAACCATTCTGTGCCCTCGTCGTTGATGCTCAGACTAAATGAGATGATCGAATTTGCTTGGAATCTAAACAACTGTGCTCTTTGTTCAGGTGGATTTGGCTGTAATTGAAGTTGGGATTGGTGGAGCGTATGACTGCACCAACATTATACGGTAAGACTCCACGTTTCTGAAGCATTTGTTTTCCTTTTATTGCACAATCGCAAAGGCTCATATGAAATGCAATTTCTAACGACCAAATAACAGCGAGTTACGAGGCCAAAAACCCCACAAATGAACATAGATATTCATAAAGATCATGGACGTTTTCTCATCCTCCTGTTTTAGACCAACCTTTATATTTTTCAAATGTTAAAATAATTAAGTCATCCAATATTGAAAACCATCTCAAGAGTTTGCAGATGGTCTGCAAGAGAAAACCGTATGTTTAGAGTTTCAGTGTCACAGGAAGTACAACTATTAAAATGTAAGATAATCCTCGGATGTAGGAACTCATTACATTGGTCTTTTTATTCAGGTGGAATTTGTAAAAATGTTGCAACTAGCTCTAATAACTACAAAATTGCTTCCAGTAATTTCATAGTTAATACTAAAGGAATTCTATATACTCTGGAATACTAAACAGATTTAGTTTTTAGGGCTGTCACGGTGAAGGAATTCCCCTGCCATCATTTAGGGAGGCTAAACTGCGCAGTTTGCAGTATTATCGCCATTAATTTATATATTCTCAGATTACTTAATTTATCCTGGTTTATCCTCTTTAATAGTGATTTTAAAATACGCTTTATTGTTAGGCTATTATTAGGTATATTTTTGCTTTTTAAATGACAAAGATAACACTGTTTTAAAACAAATTTAAATACTTGTATATTTATTAGGGATGCAACGGTCCTCAATATAATATTGAAGCGTGCGGTACGCCATGCACGGTTCAATACGCACTTGTAAATTGACGTATTTTTGCAATAAAATTAAACTTAATTTCACGTTTCCATCCTTGTATTTCTCTCTGAATTGGCTATGTCGGAGCTTTAGAGGAGCACTTGAACGCAGCATGTGTTCACGCCTCCCTGTCGAGTAAATATCCAACGTCCTGCTTGGCTGAGCAGGTAACACGTCAGTTAAAAACAGATTCTCTTGTTGATGCCGACAACAAGCCGCTTCTACCGTTGCATAAAACACAAGAACACAACAAGTGCAGTGGGACGTTTAGTGCTAAAGACTTACAGCCTTTTCCCGTTGTTGCGGGCTTCCGTCACCCAATCAAAACGCTCGATCCACACTACACTGCCATCATGCACACTTTTCAGCACCAACGTAATGTCGAAGTGGGAGATGAAGAGCGCATACTCCAAACCTGCATGAAAGTCATATATAGGCTACTGAAGTACAGATATATGTATTTAAAACGGTGACTTTGTTTTAAATATGTACATATTTGTTCTGGCTCTCCCTTTTAATTCGGTCCAACGCTGAAATGTTCCCAAACTGGCAAAGTTGCGTTTAGTCTTGCGAGCAGAGCAGCTGCCTTTGTGTCCTTCTTGAAAACAAGGACTGAATGTCAGCAGCACCTGATGCACACAGACGGTTGGGGGGGGGATCAGACCGTCATGGTTCAGGAATTAAACTTTAGCTTTGGTTGTGAATGATTGACATGTCATGTAATACAGCTGTAATATGTGTAAAGGTTTGGACCCAGTAAAGGACTGCTGTAATATCAAATAAAAGGTCTTTGATCAACACTATCAATCTTTGTCTGAGCTGATAACACTTACAGGTGACAGTAGGACTGCCTATACTTGAAAATGTTTGATACCTTGAATTGGATACCGATACCACAACAATACTTGTGTTGATACTTTGTGTGAAGGAAAACCTCGTAGCCTGACTAGTTTAGTTAGTAGTAGTAGTTTCTATAAATGACTCCAGCTCATTTCTCTACTAGATGTGAAATCAGTTATGTTATATGTAGGGCTGTCGAAGGATTGAACAGTGTAATCAGATTAATCACAAGGTAGCTGTGGATTAATCACGATTAATCACCATTTGTACATGTATATGAAAATCCCCATTTTCTCTGTATATTTTTGTGAACAGAAAGATAAATGACAGAAGACGTATATCAACCAGAATGTAAAGCCTCTACAAATAGAGATGCACAGATACCACTTCATATCAGACAGAGTACAAATACTTAACTTTCAGTACTTGCTGATACCGAGTCCTGATATGAGTGCTTAATAACACTATGACAGTTCTAACAATAACTTTGAAAACGTTACATTTTGTGTTTTCCTGATACAAACAGAGCAGAGTTTGCAGTAGATATATTAATAATTCATGTTTAACCTGCTGTCAGTTACAATAAATATTGAAGATAAAAAGCTCAGAGACTCAGAGGAGCAGATTCACTTATAGAAGAATAGTGCTGGTCCACCTTAAATGTCAGCCCACCTTAAGTGTTGCTGAACCAGTTGTTGCTTATGTCGGGGCTAACCTCCTTCACTTCTATCAGCTGTTCAACAACAACTCACAGGAAGGTAACTCGTGTCTGGTTGTAGAATTTATTAGCGTTGATGTGTTAAAAAATGAACATTGACAGCCTTAATCATATTGTAAACATTAGTCATTGTGAATGACGAGAGCTATTAGTTCTTATTCATCAGTTGATCTTCCAAATATGTATTTATTTATTATTTGTTATCAGTCCCTAATGAATCACTTCATCAGTGATGTCATAACATGTGACCAGTGTGTGTCGTCCTCCCTCCAATCTGTGGTTGCGTCCCCAGGAGGCCGTGGGTTTGTGGCGTCTCCTCTCTGGGTATCGACCACACTCAGATCCTCGGCGACACCATTGAGAAGATCGCCTGGCAGAAAGGAGGCATCTTCAAGGTCGGTTGATTGAATACTTCAGTAGTGTTTTATTGAGGTTGTACTGTAAGTAATACACCAAAGAATATTCTGGCTTTTCTGAGCATTCGGTCTGCATTAGCAGATGGAGTTTGCTCCGTTGTTTGAGTTGTCTCCATGAAAACTGAGCAAAGTCCATCCACTGATGAAGACCATGAAATGTATTGGGAAGTGCTGGAAAAGGCTAGTAAGTGGACCTTGAGCTAAGATGAGGTGTTTTGAAAGTCAAGGATACATTTCAAGACTGGAAGGAATGATTTCTGATTATGTATTTGATGAAATTAAAACTAGTCATTGTTGAACTTCTCACTGTGTTCCCATGTGTTTCAGCCGGGGGCTCGTGCCTTTACTGTCAAACAGCCAGAGGATGCCATGGTGATGCTCAGGAACAGGGCTAAGGAGATGAGAGTGAGTGAGCAGTCAGACTAAGGACCCGTCCAATCAGAAACGTTTTTTGTGGGTAAACGCACAAGTCCTGTGTGTTTCGGCCGGCCGTTCATACGGATCCGGCGTTTTCGGTGCCTGAAAACACACTTTTTTGAAACCAGGTCCCAGGGTCCTGCTCCTCGACCCTCGAGCCTGACTTCTTCCCCGCAATGTCTCATAACAACAACAACAACGGCGGCCTCCGTGCTGGTGAACGTGCTGCAGCAGAAATTCTGCTGGTCTGTACGAGGGCGTATCAGGGCCACTGTATGAAAAAACCGGAGCCGAGAGAGGGGGGCGATATTCCGGGGAAAAAAGTTGCAGAATTGCTACTTTGTTACGATGCTAACAAACAACCAATGCATTTATTTGTCTAATTAATCCATCATAACGTGACAACGCCTCGTTATGGTCCTTAGGGTGACAGCTGTTGATGCTTATTGTTGGTTTTATTTATACAGGCCAAATTGTCATCTTATGTTTATTGATCGGTGGTCAGGTTGCCATAGCAACGGCAAACATCTGGTCAAGCTCCGTCTCTTCTTCTGCATTTTTGGTGTATTTTTGTAGCAGAGACAGCGCCACATAGGGGCCTGGAATATGTAGTACAGCGCGCTGAGTAGTTTTCAGTGGATTCGTCTGGATGCAGATTTTCTTGAAACGACGCCAAGGCAAAACAGAGAAAAAAAAGTTTGTTTTTCTACGTGTGGAACTGTGAATCATCACCCAGCTGATGTCCCTGTGTAGTGGGGGTGTGACATCATCGACTGGCTGGCTGGAAGGCTGTTCCAAGGTTATAAAGTAGTGGCCGCCAGATAAGGAAGAATTTTGGGTAAAGATAATTAAATGGACCAGGAGCGTGATGCACGATAACAAACAGAATTGGCTGCATTGTTTTCCAGTTTGGGTGCGAAAGACTGAGAATCAGGCTCTCAGATGAGTTCTAATTTAGTTTTGGTTTCGTCTGCTGCCTTGAGATGTATGAGTATTAATATGGCTGGGAGGACTAGCTTCGTTAAGCAAACATCGTCTTCATCACGCAGCCAGGTTTCAGTCAGGCAGAATAAATCAATATGATTATCCGATATTAAATCATTGACTAATTCTGCTTTCAATGAGAGAGAGCTAATGTTTAAGAGTCCACATTTAATTCTCCTATTCTGTTGTACTACATCAGAGGATTTCATGTGAAATCCCTCTTCTGTTCATTTAAGTGGTTCTTCGTGGTTTTGGGTGACTGCTCTAATGGAGGCGCAGAGAAGTGTGTAAGACTGCAGCTCTGCTTCCTCGTCTCAACTCTGGTTTGTCATGTTTTAGGACTACCAATAAACTTCAATACTTCTAGATAGGAGAGCAGCTCCATCCAAAGGGGTGGATGCCATCTCTCCTGATCAGACCTGGGCTGCGGTGGAATAATCTATTTCTCTTAGGAAGGTTCCTAAGTGGAATAATCTATTTCTCTTTGTAAGGTTCCTAACTGAAGAAGTGACCCGGAAGTAAACAAGTGGCCGCCATGATAAGAGCCGTTCCAATTCTCTAAATGCAAAGGAAAGGAGCTCCAATGCTTCCTTTCAGAGCTCCTTTAGCATAGGATGCAACGGACCTTCCTATGCGAAAGGAAAGGAGATTACGCCGACCCACAATTCTTTGCGAGAGCAACATTTAAAGTGCCACACACCTCGGCCGTTCATGAAAACAAATATGTGCATTTTCATATTTAACATTTACTTTCATGCAGACATATAGTAATTGGAATCGTGTTGATAAATATGTGATAATAATTTAATGGTAGTTTTATTTATTAAAGTCATATTACAAATGTTTGACAAAAACGAAACTAAAACCACAAATGAAATGTAAATACAGCAAACGGTCAAACAGGAAGGAGGAGCTGCTGGACCTGAAGCCGGTCAGTGAACCAGCTGTTTATAAAACCAACATGTGGAGAAGTGGACGACGTGCTTTTTGTAGTCCATTATTGTAGTTTCTCCAGCGCAGACGCACGTCAATCGCTGGTGTCGATCATCAGCTGTCAATCATCAGCAGCCGCGTTATAATGACGTAGCTTAGTGAAAGTCCGGTCGGATTCTCTGAGCACCGCGGTCGACTATTCCTAAGTCCTTTTGAGTTCTCCTATCGCCTTTCCTTAACCCCGTGACGTTTTCCCGAGAGGTCAAGGAATAGGAGATAGGAATAGGAGTTAGGACCTTATTTTTTGACTATTCGACTACAACCCAGGTTTTCCCCAGAAAGGCTGCCTGTAAAGCCTCTTGCTCAGTTTGATTGCCTGCCAAGTGTGATACTGACGAGTGGTTTGACTCCATATGTGGAGATGGAAGGTTGAGAATATTTAAACTTTTTTTATGTGTGTCTGAAAACGTGGCACAAGAGAGCGAGTGGCGCGTCTCAGTGAAATGTCTCATGGTGACTCAAGTTGTATGTGATCCAGTCTGACTGTTGTTGTTGTTGTTGTTGTTGTAGTGTCCTCTGTGGGTGTGTCCAGACCTGGAGGACTACAAGGCAGATGGTGGACCGTTGCATCTGGGCCTGGCGGGGCAGCACCAGCGCTCCAACGCCTCGCTGGCCCTCCAGCTGAGTCACACCTGGCTGCAGAGACGATGCCTACCAGGTGGGACGGCCGTCTTCTTCTTCCTCCATGTTAGGAACACTAACACAGAGTTGTCTTCTCTGAAGTACAAAGAAAATAAAAACAGTATAATAAACTACAAAAATAGTGAATTGTAAATTTAAAGAGGACCTGAAACATCATCTCCAGATTATCGGGCTTCCGTATGGCGACGCATTTCCAGTGGAACGAGATGGGAGGAGGGAGTTACCACCTTCTTGCAACCAGATCAGCCTGTAAAATGATTTTGGCCCTGTTGGATCAGGGACATTTAACCAGCTGCTAAATGTCCTCTCCTGTCTCAATGAAGACATAAGTAACTGCTACATCTGAATGTAAAGCCAAACCAGCAGCAGTGTTGTGTGTTCCATGTCTGAGAAGGCGATTTCTCACCAACGTGTCCTCGTCCACCAGATAAAAGCTTCCCCTCCACCAGTGATGAGGACTCAGCTGTCCTGCAGGGGACGGCCTTCAAGCCCAGCCCCATCATGGTCAAAGGTGAGTCCTGAACAACTATCTGTTACTTCCCACCTCTGCCGAGTTCATTTTAATTGAGACACTCAGTCAGAGATCTACAGTAACTCAGTACAAATACTTAAAGGACCGTCCCAGTCTAGTTCTGACTCCTCTCCATCAGCAGAGAGCTCTCCTGTCTTCAACAAATCTTGTCTTTCCTTTTTTTAAGCCAGCCCTAATCTTTGCTGCATATTTAAATAAGGTAGAAAAGCTGTGTTTCATACCTTCCTTAGTCGGAGCACCGTGATGCTGCTGCTGCTGGTTGTGATGTTGTGATGTTTGGTCTCAGGGCTGGCAGACACGGAGTGGCCTGGAAGGAACCAGACTCTGAGGCACGGAGCAGTCTCCTACTTCCTGGACGGAGCTCACACCATGCGGAGCATGCTGGCCTGTGTTCAGTGGTTCAGAGAGACGGCAGCCCAGCATGAAAGGAACGCAAGGTGAACCGCTGTATTTCTCCTATGTACACACCCGTATCATGATAGGAGGGGCTTCCTGTGTCTGTGCCTTATTTCACAACAAATATGTATGGTTTTGATTTTAACAAACATCATATGTTTAATTAGTTGTACAATTCAAAAGTGATCTAAAAAGATTTGTATCTCTGTTGACTGTCATACATATTGTGACGGAGAGAACACTGTCACCTGCCTTTGAATACACAGCACTTTGGACTGAGTGGGACTTTAATAATTGCAGATGTGACAGGTTTTCTGGGTCCTCCGCATTTTGACTAAAATGAAGTCCCACGTGAGACACAGGAAGTACTGAGCCAGGCAGTATCACATCAGACACAACACTCTTGGTGTTGCATTAGGATTTGTAGCTTTAACTCCCGGCAGACTAATGAAACACTTCAGACGCTGGGTTTATGTGGTGGCATCCACCAGTGAGACCACATGTCAAAGTGGTTTCTCATGAAGCCGGAGTCCAGCTGGCTCATCCTCCATACTGGTTTAGGATGTGAAATGAACCTGGGGGAAGTAGAAACCACCTGGTCGTCTCTGAAACGGGATCACCTCTTTGTGTGGAACAACTCTTAGCATTTGATGCTGTTGGTCTTTTAGCTTTAGGGTTGGTCATCATCGGTACAAAAAGCAGCTGCTCGTCTTCTGACTGGGAAAAGAAAACAGAATGACGTATGAGCAGCGTCGTCCTCCTCCACTGGCTTCCTGTCTGTCTCCGGATGGATTTGAATGCTTGTTTTTAAAGGGATAGTTCGGAAGACATAAGACCTATTTTCCAAGTGAGCCGGTGTGTTCGAGACGTCTGGAGACGTTTTCAAGACATTTAATTCAGTTCTTCTAGTTGCCGAGTTCGCTTGTGCTATGGCTAGCGCAAGTCAATGGTTCTAGCTAGCATGGCATTAAAAACACTCATACCGACTCCACAGTGCACCCGAGGCAAATCCATTGTAATGTCAGACTATCGGTGTACATATCTGTGTTGATAGAATGTTTGAAATAAAACCAACCTTGCATTTTTAAGGATCTATGTCTCAGCAGCAGCAGCGTGTCATATTTCCTAGTAGGCTATGGCAGCGGCGGAGTGATATCACCTAGCACTTATAAGTTACCGGTTCTATAATAGTTTGTTTACCTGCTGTCATTGCTACAGACGCAGAGTAGCCTGCAGTGCTAGTTTCTTCAATCTCACAGAAATGGCCACTTTTGGAGAATATACTGAAACTTTTGAAGACTCTGATGAGGAGTTTTTTTTTTTTAGGGCTGTCAAAAGATTAATTTTTTTAATCGCGATTAATCGCATTTTGTCCATATTTAACTTGCGATTAATCGCATTTTTGGGCACATTTTTTTTTTCTTCTTAATGTACCTTAATGTATTTTTTTCATATTCTTAATACTTTTAACAACATAAGGGCAAATATACTTGATTTATGAAAATGTTTATTTAACACTTCAAATATCCCCTTACCAAAACATGGGATCAAAACAGGGTTATAAGAATATATCACAAACAATTAAAGTGAACATGTCACAGGAGAGAGTGTAACAGGAGAGAAGTACAGTTAGGATATAAGTGCATTGGCTTACAAGTGATATCTCAGACTGGACGTATTTCTATGGTAGCTCATTTCATACCCACAGTACGCGCAGATGACTTTGGTCTTATCGACTGAACCATCTGGCAGACTCCACAGGGGCGATTTTAAACGCGTGTGGACGCGCCGCTTCCCAGTATTGCACGCTTGGTGGGCTGCCACTAGAGGATGATTGACAGGCGCTCTCCTTTTAAACAACACATTTTTGCGAGCGTTCCGAGGCGGCGAGTCGAGCCCGGCGCCTCTGATTAGCATAAAGTAGATTCGACTTCAACTTGAGGCAAATGAGGAGCGGCCAACTCGGGCGACGTCTCTCGACATTCGCCGCGACGCTACCAGAATGCATTGCACGGCTTGACAATGAACGGGACGCGGGGAAACACCGCTGCCTGTTGACACGCACCTTCCCTCTGGATCAAGACTACAGGTGCCACCGACGGCCATAAATCATACAATGCGCGTTTTTTTTTTTTTTTTTTTAAATACCGAGCATTAAACGAGCGTTAAAAATATTAACGACGTTAAGCGGATGTTGCGTTAACGCGCGATTAACGCGTTAACTTTGACAACCCTAGTTTTTTCCCACCCAAACCCAACCGTACCTGTATGAGCCTTAATATACAGAGGAAGAATTGCGCAAGAGGTTGGGAGAGAGTTCCTGCCTCAAGTGGAGCAGTTTAAGTATCTTGGGGTCTTGTTCACGAGTGAGGGAAGGATGGAACGGGAGATTGACAGGCGGATCGGTGCAGCGGCTGCAGTAATGCGGTCGCTGTATCGGTCCGTCGTGGTGAAGATTTCAATTTACCGGTCAATCTACGTTCCTACCCTCACCTATGGTCATGAACTTTGGGTCATGACCGAAAGAATAAGATCCCGGATACAAGCGGCCGAAATGAGCTTCCTCCGCAGGGTGGCGGGACGCTGCCTTAAGGTGCGTGTCCACAGGCAGCGGTGTTTCCGCGCGTCCCATTCAAGGTGCGTGTCCACAGGCAGCGATGTTTCCCCGCGTCCCATTCATTGTCTATGTGAAACGCCGTGCAATGCATTCTGGTAGCGTTGCGGCAAATGTCGAGAGACGGTGCGCGAGTTGGTCGCTCCTCATTTGCCTAAAGTTGAAGTCGAATCTACTTTATGCTAATCAGAGGCACCGGGCTCGACTCGCCGCCTCGGGAACGCTCGCGAACACTCGCAAAAATGTGTTGTTTAAAGGAGAGCGCCTGTCAATCATCCTCTAGTGGCAGCCCACCAAGCGTGCAATACTGGGAAGCGGCGCATTCACACGCGTTTAAAATCGCCCCTGTGGACACGTACCTTCATTGTCTATGTGAAACGCCGTGCAATGCATTCTGGTAGCGTCGCGGCGAATGTCGAGAGGGCGCGCAAGTTGGCCGCTCCTCATTTGCCCAAAGTATAAGTCGAATCTACTTTATGCTAATCAGAGGCGCCGGGCTCGACTCGCCGCCTCGGGAACGTTCGCGAACGCTCGCAAAAATCTGTTGTTTGAAGAAGAGCGCCTGTCAATCATCCTCTAGTGGCAGCCCACCAAGCGTGCAATACTGGGAAGCGGCGCGTCTACACGCGTTTAAAATCGCCCCTGTGGACACGTACCTTGAGAGATAGGGTGAGGAGCTCCGTCACGCGGGAGGAGCTCAGAGTAGAGCCGCTGCTCCTCCACATCGAGAGGAGCCAGTTGAGGTGGCTCGGGCATCTGTATCGGATGCGCCCTGGACGCCTCCCTCGGGTTCGTGGTGCGTAATTGTGGGTTCGCGTGGCCGTGTGCTGCCCGGTGTTTGAGAGAGCTCCGAGGGCTTTTCAGTCAGCCTTGGGGGCTTAAGGGCCGACAAATCGGCGATGTTCAGGTGTGTATTTACCGGCTGGATTCCGAGCAGCGCGTCTTAGAGTTTTGAGTCCGACGGAGCAAAGTAAAATTCCGCTGCGAAACTAGTCCCTCAAAAAATGGATGATTCATCGATGCAAGGTTAGTTTTGTTTCAAATATTATTCTATCAACACAGATATGTACATCGACAGTCTAGTGTTTTAATTGATTTGCCTCGGGTGCACTGTGGAGTCGGCAAGACTGTTTGTTTTTAATGCCATGCTAACTAGAACCATTGACTTGCGCTAGCCATAGCACAAGCAAACTCGGCAACTAGAAGAACTGAATGAAATGTCTTTAAAACGTCTCCAGACGTCTCGAACACACCGGCTGAGTTGGAAAATAGGTCTCATGTCCAAAATTCCGAACTATCCCTTTAAGGCTTTAAATGGACTGACGCCACTTTATCTAGCAGAACCCTTCTCCAGTTAGCGCACCGAGGTTGACCAATCAGATGCCCCACAAGTAGACACTAAAGCAGTGGTGGCACAGCCTCTATTCTCTACGGCTGACTGGTTCATATCCAAACATTGAAACCTTGTCATCACACTTTGTGCTTCATGTCTGTTTTGCTGCATTTCTTTTACTCACATCATGTACACTTTATGATTATTATTGTTATTTGCTTTGCGTTTATTTGCATCTCCCGTTGGTTTGTGAAAATGTCTCTAGTCTACACATCAAATTGACTTTTCAAAGCGTCCTGACATAGAGTCGTGACATGTTTGTGTTGTAGTGGACCTGTGGCCAGAGTTCTGCTGTTCAATACCAGCGGAGAGAGAGACTCGGCAGCCATGCTGAAGCTACTGGTGGTGAGTAGCAGAAACAACCTTTAACCCCACACGTACATGAATGGGTCAGTTTAACAGAAGTACGACGGAGTCCAACACCGTGTTAAGTTTTTTAAGAACATTAACCACCAAAGACGTTGAAGGAACACAAACAAAAATGTTTATTAGTGAGAAGTAGAGTTCAGTTAGTTGTGTAGCGTTACACCAGCGAAGTATTACGAGTATCAAGTCACTGAAACCGGCGTGTGATTGGCTGAAGATCGCTGGTCAGACTCTGACGCTCAACATGAGCTTCATCTCCATATCCTCCGGTGAAATTCACCATATTTTGTCCAGATTTCTGTCTGCCTTGTTAGCGTAAAGCCAGCCGCTGAAGGCCGTTGACGTTTACATTCTCATCGTTTTTTATTGTATTTTACTGTGAATGTTTTTAGCAGATTGTTCTTGTTATTACTGAACTGTTTTTATTCTTATTGAGAATATTGATTTATCTTATTGATGGAAAGCACTTCATGTATACATTTATTATTATATTATTATTATCATTATCATATCATCATCATCATCATCTTCTCTGGAGGTCTGGAGGCGGCACACATTTCATTCACACACTTCAGGGAGAGGCTGCATGTGTGGCTTATATTTATAAATTATACACTTATTTCCCACATGCCTTGCTAAAGGAAATAAGGGTTTCACACACACAATGTATTTTTCTTTTTGAAAAGATGAAGTTCCACAGGTTTTTACTGAATGAGTAGAATGTGAAGGAGCAAGTTCCTTCATATGTCTTATTCTTCACACAGTTTAACTCCTAGTTCACTCTGAGTTTTAGAAGTTTGATCAATTTGGACAAATTGAGTCTTGTAAAGCTCTGCAATAAATGTGGAACATTAGCTTTAATCAGTGCTGAAACCTTCCAGTTTATCCTGATTTGAAGATGAAAACCATAAAACTTGATTGTGTCTTGGCCTCAGGAGGATCAGTCCCTCCAGGATTATTTTGGTGATTGCAGCGGATTAAAATGCCTGATTGATAATAATTACAATGCATATCACAAGGTTTTAGATGTTGTTTTGCAATGAAACTTCAGGAACAAGTTGTATTAGACGCTTTCTGTCTCCTCTTTCTTACTCAGTAACGTCTCCATCATCACACTGCAGATTTAAATCAAATATTTTCTTTATGAAACACACAACACACACTAGAGCTGGCAGCAAAACAACAGACGATGACGTGTTCAATTGGAAAAATATTTGATGTGGTTTAAAAAGCAGCCCTAACTTGTCTGAATGTCCCTGAACGCACCACATGATGGAGTCACACAACATCACTTTGATGAATGTAAAATGAAATGTATCGTGAGGAATAATTAAATTCTAAAGCATATGACATCAGAGATGTCGTCCACAGAGAGACTTCCGTTAAACCAGGAAGCTGTCAGCCACTAAACAGTGGAACTAAACAGGAAACACAACTTAAAGACTATTTTACACTAGATAACCAACAGGAAGTAGAAACTTTCAGGTGATCTCCATCCTGTCAGCTGACACCTTATTTTTATGTTTGAGGAAAGGTTGCAGAGCTTGGACTTGATTGTTAGCTTACACATAATTCACAGATTGTTTGAATTTGCATTAGTGTTGCGATCGGGACCTCCTGGAGGGGCCGGCTGGTGGATCCCAGCAGGAGGGCTGATTTGGCAACGACACCAATAAATGACGTTTGTCTTTTTCTTTTCAGCCCTGCCACTTTGACTTTGCTGTGTTCTGCCCAAACATCACTGAAGCCATCGCTTCCTGCAACGCAGGTAACCACACCTCACATGTACTCCACTGTCTCACTGCAACACACCTTCACAGCACGTAGCCAACAATAATCATGATGACAACCGGCATGCTAGCGATAAGCATCAGCGATTAGTTTTAGCACAAGTAATTAGCATAAGCTGAAGTAAAGGGCAACAGTCAAGTCTGGCTTCATGCCAAGACCAGCCCAGCAGTTCATGCGGTGCTGTAGCCTGTTCCTTAACTGTAGCATGGAATTAGCAAGCTAGCTAGCTAACTAGCTAAATGAGTAAAACAAGTTAAAGCCCTCCCAGCTGCACATACGTTGATACAGGTTGATACACGCTACCTGATTCCACCTTCTAGAGGCATGTTTTGAATCTTCAGGCTCGAGACACTTAAGCCAGAACTCTGGGGTTTAGGGACTCATCAACAGCTTATGTGCTACAAATGAACCCAGAAACACGTTGACCGTAGTCATCCTGTTGTTGACCTCTCAGACCAGCAGAACTTCAACGTCTCCGTGGAGCACATGTTGACTCGCTGCTTGGACAACGAGAGGAGCTGGCATCTCCATACCAACAACAACAACGGTCCACAGCTGCTCATTGAGGACCGCCTGCCTCTGGTCCCTGAGAAGACGGCAGACACCCTGGTCTTCCCCTGCATCCTCAGTGCCCTCCAGTGGATCACCCAGGGCAGGGATCCTGTCCTGGCTGACCCAGCCAAGTCAGTCTTACCAGTAAAACCCAGCATCATGGCCAAAGCTGCTCCCCTCTTCCACGCCGCCGAGATCCACGTCCTCATCACAGGAAGCCTGCACTTGGTGGGAGGAGTCCTCAAACACCTGGACGTGGCGTCCGCAAAGTAAACTGTCAGAACGTCAAACATGCTCTACTGCCATGTACGATGAGTGTAGTGGAAGAAAGGTGGTCTCTATGAGTAGTTGAGGTTTTTTGTCACTCTAGCTTTGTGACTGCAGCTGTTTACCTTGTGGGGTAAGCTGCAGCCAGGTCAGTTAGCTCATGCATGTTTGGACCAAGGGAGCTGCAGGACTCACAGCAGGCCCGGCTTCACCCAGAGCCTTACCGACGGCCTCCAATGGGTGGCACTCACGTTTCTAGTCTTACTTGAAGCCAAATATGTTTACATGAACTGCACAGTGTGAGTTGATTGGCTGAACTGGAGCTGTGTGTGGATGAGCCAGTGTGGTGTGAGGGTTAGTACGTCATTACATTTATACAAAGCCTGTCGATGAACTGCACCTAAAGGTGCTGCCTTCAGTTGAGTTGTTGGGATACTTATGAACACTATGACCTTTTTAAATGCCGCCATGTTGCACTTTTGGCATCAAATGAATTCATGCAACTAAATCACGTGTCACATTTTTTACACAGGTTAAATGGTTGTGATTGAATAGCCCTTAATGTGCATTAACGGACTGAACTACATACAATAATTGTATGTAAAATATTTAAAGATATTGAGACGTATATATATTCACTAATATTGCTGGCTCTTAATGTTGTCCAATCTCTTACTTCAAATGAGTTTTAAAATCAGTTTAAATCAAGACGCCGTGAAAATGCACTTAAATGGAATGTGTCCCTTGTTGTAAGGAGTGAAGATGAAATCTTCTCATCGTTGATATGAGTCAATTAAAAAATATACATAAGGAAATCATGCCCACCATTGTTTTTTCTTGTATAATGTGATGTAGCCAGTCAACTTTAGGAGACTCTCCTATGTCCTACTTCCTATGTCCTACATCCTTCTTTGTATGTCCTATTTCCTACTTTCCATGTCCTGTTTGCTACGTCCTACTTTCCATGTCCTGTTTGCTACGTCCTACTTCCTATGTCCTACGTTCTTCTTACTATGTCATACTTCCTATGTCCTACGTCCTACTTAATATGTCCTACTTCCTATGTCCTACTTCCTATGTCCTACGTTCTTCTTACTATGTCATACTTCCTACGTCCTACTTCCTACGTCCTACTTCCTATGTCCTACGTTCTTCTTACTATGTCATACTTCCTATGTCCTACGTCCTACTTCCTATGTCCTACGTTCTTCTTACTATGTCATACTTCCTACGTCCTACTTCCTATGTCCTACATCCTTCTTTGTATGTCCTATTTCCTACTTACCATGTCCTGTTTGCTACGTCCTACTTCCTATGTCCTACGTTCTTCTTACTATGTCATACTTCCTACGTCCTACTTCCTATGTCCTACTTCCTATGTCCTACGTTCTTCTTACTATGTCATACTTCCTATGTCCTACTTCCTATGTCCTACTTCCTTTGTCCTACGTCCTACTTAATATGTCCTACTTCCTATGTCCTACGTCCTTCTACGTATCTCCTACTTCCTAATTTCCATGTCCTACTTACTATGTCCTACTTCCGTTCTCCTACATCCTACTTCCTATCCCCCTACTTCCTATGTCCTGCATGCTCAGCTCCAGCCCGGTCCCCTTCCTCGGTACGGTGGGAATGTGTGCTTGTCCTCTGTACAGTTGCTGTAATGTGGTCAGGGCGTATAATCAATAGGCCGTTCCTCTCATCTCTCGGTGGTCAACTCCGATCACTGACTCCTGTGGCAAATGCTAAGAACTACTAACATTTCTTACTGCAGACATGATGACTTAAATAGAAAGTAGAAAGAATTATTTCTTTAAATCGAAAACCGTCGATGAGAGAATAGCATTCAAAGTTAAGGATCTCAATAGTGAATGAAAATGCATTGTCCATGTGCAGCAGTCTATATTCCAATGAGTAAGATCTTAGACCATTTATAAGTGTACACTGCTTAATTGTTAGCAATAATGTTGGCCCTGCAGTGGATGGTGGAGAAGGAAGTTAAAAACGCATTCATCAATATGGCAAGAAGAATGGAAGGTACACAATTCAAAAATATGTTGGTGATGGAAGGTTGGTAGGTCTGTCATTCGTAACATGAAATAAAATAAAAAACACCCTGCTGGGAACTGGACACATAGTAACCAACCAGACCGTTGAATATGCTCTACTTCATTGTAGGCAAAATAATGAGAGAAATTATCGTTGTAAGTAAGTAAGAAAGCCAAAAACATAATGAGTAAACAGTGTCAGGCATCCTGGGGAAAGGCAAGCTACACAGTGACATTAAGTTAAAAGAATTGAGTTGTTCTTTCCCTGTCCAACCTCCTGTTCCACAGTCCCGTCCAGTTGGTGGCGGTAATGCGCCTTTAACTTGGATTTCCAAACGCCAATAAACACCAAAGAAGAAGAAGACTTGCGCCACGCACGCTCCATAGACAACGCTCGACGTCGCACGTAGCCTGCAGCGCGCAGGCGCGTCAGTGACGTAGGGATTAGAAGGCGCCGTGCTGCTGCCGGCGGGGAGTTTAAAGAGTCCGTGTCGGAGCCGTGAGAACAGTCGAGTCTTCATGTGTAACGCTGCTCCTCACTGACTCCTTGTAGATTTTAACCGGAAAAGATGCCAGAAAACAGGTGAGCTCGCGAGCTTTTACACGTTGTTAATGTAAAACATTTCACAACCGATTCCAAACTACCCGGTTCGCTGTTCCGATTGTCCTCCAATTAAATAAATACCAGTATCTCTCAGAGAACTGCGAGTCGGTACCTGACCGTGTATTACGTGTTGGTGAGCCTCCATTCTGGCGCCGCAGCGTCAAAGAAAGCAGCTAACAACATACCGCGCTTTCCGGTGGGACTCGGTCTCTCGCTGCTTCCTGCTCTCATAAAGGATAACGGAGAGTAGAATAAAAGGCCGGTTTAACAACGAAGGCTTGTTTGAGAGAAACGTGACAAAGTATGTTGGTTTGGTTCCTATGTGTAGTTTGCGCGGTCGCGCCGCTGTGGCAGCGTCAATATGGCGGGCAGAGAGGTGACGCTGATGTCACGTCGCCAAACACTCAGTGCAGTGAAACGAGCGAATACAATGTTTTGTGATGGATTCTCCCTCCACGCAGCATGCCGCTGCAGGATCTGCCCTGCACCGGGCTCCAGGGCTCCATGTGGTCTCAGTCCAAGACGGTCAGCAAACGCAAGTCCAGGGGCTTCCTCGGTGAAGGCCTGGACATTGAATGCACCCCGACGGAGCTCATCCAGCAGTGGTCACCGCGACACAAGCACCAGCGGCTCGCCAGCAAAGGGAAGGAGAACGACGATGGGAACCAGTTTGTGCTGGCCAGGAGATCCAGGAGGAAGAAGGAATCCACGCCCGGTAGGAAACCTGTCTGCTCACCTTAACGCCGCTCCGCTGTCTTGTTTGTAGCTCTGATCAACTCGTTGCTTGTCTTCGAGCAGGCGTTTCATGGGATCACCTACCTGACGAGCTGCTCCTCAGGATCCTGTCCTACGTGCCTCTGCAGGACCTCCTCAGGATGGCCGTGGTCTGTCAGCGCTGGCATCGCTTGGCGTGAGTCTTTCAGGCGTTCCTAAGGACCACCATGTCTCCCAGCGTGTCTTTGTCCTGCTTCCCCCTTCACTCTCATTCTTCATGCAGTCGCATTCCCACAGAGCATTGGCTGGTGTAGAGCCTGACTACACGCTTTTATTGTTTTGTTGGCCTTTTGATGGACAGTGATGGACCGTGGCACATCAGTTACAAACAATTGTATAAATCAAGAGTAAATATTAAAATCCATAACCGCAGCAACAACACCACATAAATAAGTAGATGTAAATTACCTGATCATTTCTACTAGCGGAGCTACTAAAATACACACTGATACACTGATGAAGAGGAGGAACCTCTGCTGATGGAGAGGAGTCAGAACTAGACTGGGATGGTCCTTTTTAAAGAGGGTCGGAACTAGACTGGGATGGTCCTTTTTAAAGGGGGTCAGAACTAGACTGAGATGGTCCTTTTTAAAGGGGGTCGGAACTAGACTGTGCAGACTGTCTTTGACATATCAAAGAGGTTTTGACTGCCTCCGTGTCTGTTCCAGGTTTGATGAGTCCCTGTGGCACAGCGTGGACCTGGAGGGGTTGACCCATGTGGGTCCAGCTCTGCAGCAGGTGCTGAAGACTGGAGTCCGCATGCTGCGCTGCCCTCGCTCCTTTGTGGAAGAGTTTCACTTCACAGGATCCGGGTGAGTCCAGTTCTACATTACCTAAATGTGAAGCGGTCTCATGTTCAGACTCGGTTATGTGTCCTCAGCCTGATGCTCCATTAAAAAGCCTCACTGTTATTCCTTCATCACCATTTCTTTTCATCCTCTGTTTGAACCAATGAGCTGAGAGCCACAGAATGATTGACAGGTCTTTAAATACATGGACTAACACCTGCACACACATAACATTATTTAAGGTAAATGTTGTCTTCCGTTTGTACTGTAACTCTTACCAAACAGATGCTTTAATTTACTGGTGTAGTTTTTCTTGCTGGATGTGCCCAAATAGACTGGTATGTAATTGGTTATTAATGATCGGTTACTAATGATCTCCTCTGTGGCTCAGCCCTCTGCAGATAGCAGTCATGGATCTGTCCAGCTCCATCATCCCCACCTCGTCTCTGGAGAGCATCATCACTCAGTGCAGGCAGCTGGCGTATCTGAGCCTGGAGGGTCTGCAGCTCTCGGACACCATCCTCAGGTCTGTGGCTCTGCTGTCTAACCCACTGGCATCGCTTTCATCCCATCACGTTCACATAGACAGTTTTTAAAAATGTGTCTATGTATTTCATGCTGCACATACACCAAATGTGAAGCAATGTTTCTTCTCGCGTTATGCAAGCTTGAGCGTGATCATCGTTTTTATTTGCGTCTCTCGTGCCAGATGCACCGGATCGGTTTATGTCATAGCAGCCTCAGTCGACTGAGGACTGAGTCGCGGTGGTTCATGGGGTCGTTGTTTTGACACCACACTTCAGCAACAGACGAGCCATCACACTGAAGAGACTGAAACCAGCGCAGTAATTAAACATCAATACGTAGGAGATGTTTAGACTAGCTCAAAAGCTCACTTTGAGTCGGGTGTAGAAGTGAGGATGTAAACGGAAGTGATGTTGTCGTGGTGTCTTTGTCCGTCTGTCTCACTGACGTGGTTGAAGACATTTCATCCGTCTGTCTCTCAGCTCTCTGGCCGGGAACTCCAACCTGCTGCAGCTCAACCTGAGTGGCTGTTCAGGCTTCTCTGCTGGCCCGCTGGCTGACATGCTGGAGTCCTGCACCAGGTCAGAAACTCACCCGTCTGCCCCCCCCCCCCCCCTCCCTCTGTGACCCCACTAACGCGGTGTTCGGTTCCCTCCTGTACAGCCTGGAGCAGCTGAACATCTCGTGGTGTGACTTCAGCAGTCATCATGTGAAGAGTGTGGTGAACAAGCTGAGCCCCAGTGTTACTCAGCTCAACCTCAGCGGATACAGAGAGAACCTCAAGCTAGAAGGTAAGAGGCCTGCGTTCTCTCGTGGCCTGGATCAGGTTGACCGGTACCAGATGAATCTGCTGCTGGGTTCGGTTTGCTCAGATGTTTATCCATATAAACTCTCATGTTCTTCCTCCAGAGTTGAAGGTGCTGGTGACGAGATGCCCCCACATCCAAACACTAGATTTAAGGTGAGGTTCTCAACCTCGTGGATGATCCATAATATCTACATGTTAGCTGTAATGAACTATTGTCAAACCTTGAGGATTCCTAAACCCAAGCAGGTGGAGGTCCAGAATCATCTTTCACTCTTTGTTTCTTTCATTCTGGTGACTTAAATGATTCAAGTTAGAACATAAGAAGTGGAGTGCAACAGCCTTTTTATTTGTTCAACTTATTTTTTAGCTATTATCTCCAGGAGGATCGTGAGCGTGCACGTCTGTCTGTCCACAACGTAGCTCATTCTGCGGCAGCAAACTGCATATTTTGGGCAGAGCCCACGCGGTGAAGTCTGTTTTACCAGGTTCCTCAGGAACCTGAAGTGGACTGAAAGAGTGACATTCACGTCAGCTTTACCAGAGCTTTCTATAATTACCGTGGGGTCTTCCTGCTTTTAGCAGCTTTCCCTCATCAACTTCTCAGAACTTCATCATCATCATTTAGTGTCTTTGTTTTGGAAGCCTGTTTTCCTGCTGCAGTACCACTCACCGCCTGAACAGTTACTGATCTGTGGTCTGTGGGGGGCGCTGTTTAATGTGCTATCGGGTTGTAAATATGAGGTTAACTATAAATAAATCACATTAAATAGTATAGAAGACATCAGATTGTGTCTATGTGTATGTTCCATATCGGCAAGCAGCTGTTTTCATGAAAAAGCTCTGAAGACTATGAACATGGTGCTCAGCAGAGGCTCCAGATGATGCTGATGTTCTGCATGTGTAACTTGTTAGTGACAGCACCCTGCTGATGGCCGACAGCTTCCCCGTCCTCCGACAACTGAAGGATCTGCTGCATCTTTCCCTGAGCCGCTGTTATCACATCCACCTCGCTGCCCTCACGTGAGTTCCCATGCTTCTGGTCCTGCTTCTGGTCCCGCTGCCTGACCTGAACCCGACTCGTGTCCTGTTTTCTAGTGACTTGGACAAGACGTTCCCCATGCTGAGCCTGCTGGACGTGTTCGGCATCGTCTCCGGCAGCCACCTGTGCTCTCTGAAGAAGGAGATGCCCGGCGTCAGCATCAACTCCAGGCCGTTCTCCAGCATCGCCCGGCCCACGCCCGTCACCCGGCCCGTCGGCTGCCATATGTGGACCAAAAAGTGCCGCCTGAGGTTCAGACCGTAACCAGCACGCCCCCTCCACCAGGTTTCAAGTAGTTCTGCAGTATTCGGCCACGCGTCCGGGGGGTGGGCGGGCGTGGTCACAGAGCCATGTTTGTGTTTCTTGCTGCTACAGAAGATGTTTTTAGTGTTGGCTGCCATGAGAGGTCCTACATGTCCGTCCTGGACCGGGCCTTGAAGTCCTGGACCAGGCCTTGAAGTTCTTGAACATGCACACTTCCAAATCCAGTTCTTGTTTGAATGTTTTTACACAAACGTTTTAATGGATTTTTGAATCTGTTTTAGGTTCCAATAATGTGTTTTATTTAAAATATTTTGTACGGGAAAGATTGTTTAAAAGACTCAATTATCGGATGTGTATAAATATTTGGTCAGACGACTCCTCAGACATTTGAATAATACCGACTGCTGTAATAATGATTGAACGGTGAACCTTCCTGTTACTTACGCAGCCTCAGACTCTCTGGACCAGGACCTGGTCTTTTTATCTCCAGCTGGACAGTAGCTGCTTTTATGATGAGCTCATGGTGCTGCTGTACGGTGTCGTTCAGGGCTCTGTGTCATCACGTATATGCTGTGTGTATACATCATCTCCTTTAAATGTCCTACAGACCGACCTTTAATGGAACATGAGATTGAACTTTTAACTGAGTCTTACCAAGTAAACCACTAAATACACAACCTGCTCCGTGTCTGTTTGTTGTCCTGTCCACGACGGGCTCGGCTGCTTTGAGGACCCATGTCTCGTCCTTTGGTTGCGATCGGTGGCGACCAAAGGCTGAGACGTGAGAACAGTGACCACCCGGTTGGTTTCCATGCATATGGTAGGTATCTGGGCTGTTGACCAGCCTGGTTCATCTCAGTCTTTTGCTCAGAGCAAATTAAAGCTCGTTACTATGACAACGTTTGCTGGGAAACTAACCTCAGGCCGTGTTAAGACGAATCACTGACTTTGAATGTTTAAATAAACAAGCTGGTAATGTGAGTGACCATCTAGAGCTTCATGTGAACATTATATTAATGTTTTCTTACGACAATGTTTGAGTTTTGTTCTTTCAGCTGCAAGATGATATCTTTTTATCTCAAATATTCTGCTTCAATCCACATTTCTTGCAGCCTTTGAAAAACATGTTTTGCTGAGGTACAACGCCTGTATGGATCTGTTAAGTGTCTCATAAGCACAGATCAGACGTAACATAATGACCACCTGACTAATATTGTGTAGGTCCCCCTTTTGCCTAACCCTAACCGGCCCTGACCCATCGAGGCATGGGCTCCACTAGACCTCTGAAGGTCTGCTGTGGTATCTGGCACCAAGCCGTCAGCAGCAGATCCTTAAATGGTCCAGTTCTGTTTCTCACGTGCACATTGTTGGGGCTTTCGGCAGTGGATGGGGGTCAGCATGGGACCCTGACTGGTATGTGGACAGGGGTCAGCATGGGACCCTGACTGGTCTGTGACACCTTTCTATCAGAAGCAGCATGAACTTCTTCAGCGGTTTGAGCTCCAGTAGCTCATCTGTTGGATCGGACCACATGGGCCAGCCTTCACTCATCAATGAGCCCGTCCACGGTTTTCCTCCTTGGACCACTTTGATAGGAACTGACCCCTGCAGACCGGGAACACCCAAGAGCTGCAGTTCTGGAGATGGTCTGACCCGGTCGTCTAGAATCACAGTTAAATCCTTACGCTTGCCCATTTTTCCTGCTCCTATCACATCAAATGTGCACTTGCTGCCTAATAGATCCCCCCCCACTAACAGGTGCCATGGCAACAAGATATACAGGGTTATTCACTTCACGTCAGTGGCCATAATGTTATGGCTGATCGGTGTGTATCCACGCAGCTTACTGAGGGGCAACACTGCCGGATCTTCATGCTGGAGGTGATTCTAAGATGTGTGCCCGGTTTTAATAAGCTCAGACACAAGCAGCTTGTTTTCATAACACTTTATCTGACATCATATTCATGAAGAACTGTATGCCTTTGGCAGCTGGATCGATGTCCTGATGATTGAGTAAACTCATCCTCAAATAAAACACCTGGTGGTTCAGAGTTCAGGGCTCAGTTACAGACAATGAGATCTGCTGGATTTGTAATCCATATTAAAAATCATTACAGCTTCACCAACATGATGGGCAAACTGTCCGTAACATACAGCATCGAGGGTCAAGGGGGTTCAAATCACTCGTTTCTCTCGGGGTCTTTTGGTTTTCATGTCTGCCGGTTCAGCAGCGTTTCTAAAGCTACGCCTTCGCTCTTCAACCTTTGACCTACGGCACGGAGCCAAATGCTCCTGTGGAGTGGTTTAGTGCACTTCATTCCAAAATATAAGCTATGTTCCAAAAATACCTTTAGTCAACAAACAAGCCATAACAAACACACTCCACTCCTGAAGGTCTGCTGATATTCTACATGTCCTACAGTCGATACATCTCATGTTCAGCCTGGAGCCAGCAGGGAGAGTTATTGTGCAGGAGAAGCTCTGATAACGACACACACAGAGGGACAGTGGCTTCTCTCTCTGCTCAGGTACACATCACTACATCTTGACATGAACAACAGTTGTTGAATCATCTGAATATAACAGTTTGACCAGTTACACCCATCACTATGGGTTACGTCTGTATGGAACCAGTTGAGCTGTTCAGACAGAACACTGGTTTGCTTTAATGGTTTGCTTAAATGAACGGGTTAGTTACCAGTTAGTGAAGCTGCTAAAAATTCTCTTTGGCAAAAATAAAATCAATTTTTTCATATATTTTATATCAAAATCCTGTGCCTACATCAGCAAGATCCAACAAATATTAGTGAGACATCCATCCATCAACCAATCAGAGCTACAGAAGATGGCGAGCTCATATTTCAACCATGAAATCAAATTCCTCCCAGCATTATGTTTATGTCCCGCCTCCCGTTCCACTGGAAATATGTCACATATGAAGATGACGACGCAGCTCCGCTTTCATGGAATTCAGGCTATCGAAAGCAAAACTAACCAGAATCGACATCCTCAGGCTGGGAGACAGACAGCTGAGGAGTCAGACAGGCTGAGAGAGAGACAGTTGAGGAGTCAGACAGGCTAAAAAGTATAGAATAACATCCTTCTTATTCTTATCATTAACAGATGAAAGTAATGTGAAATTGTTAAAAGAATGATATGTTATAGTTAATAATCATACATGTCTTTCCTCTCCTTTGCATTGACTGTTAAATGCTGCCCAACACCGGATTATAAACGTGAGATTAGGTCTGATCTGGGGTCAGGGGGTAAAAATGCACACACAGTATTAAAACAATAGTAACAATGAAACCTTTCTTCCAGGTGTAACAAACACTTGTGGAGGCTAAAAGCTCTATAGTGGTTCTTCCCTTTGAACAGTTGGCCTGAGAGAAACCAGTCCCGGAGCTGACCCTCCTCTGGACTCTCGTCAGTTCTCCAGCTCCACGGTCCGGAGCTGACCCTCCTCTGGACTCTCGTCAGTTCTCCAGCTCCACGGTCCGGAGCTGATCCTCCTCGCTCATGCTGATGGTGGCGATGGCGCCGTCGTTGAACTCGAAGGACGTCCCGCCGTCGACCACCATGCAGGCGTCCCAGCAGCGCGAGCGGACCGACACCCTAAAGCAGCAGAGGCGGCGTCACATTCAGCTCCACGGCGAGGAGACGGCTGTGTGAGAGCGTCACTCACCTGCTGGCGAAGCCTCTCTGCCGGCTGCTGGAGAACACTCTGTTGACGATGGGCTCCCTGACGCTGTACAGCAGACGGCGGTCCTCGGGGCTGAACACCAGAGACTCGTTGTAGCCGTGGGTAACTGAACACAGACCAGCGTCACGTCAACGAGGACCACTCACATACAAGTCCATCAGAAATACAGGAGGATTGGTGATTCACCCTTTTCGATGATGTCATGGTGAAGCGGGATGTCGACGCCGGTTTGGGACTTTCCTGAAGGAATTACAGTGGACAGAAGTCAGCTGACTGACTGGAGACCAGCCGGCTGCTTTATTGTTCACATCACCATGACAACGGGAACACAGACGTACCGATTCTTAGAACCTCCTCCACAGCTTGTTCTGCAAGTTTGTTGATGTTATAAGACCTAACAAAGAGCAGCCAAAGGATTAATACAGGATTGAACATGCAGGATGCACTGATGCATGCTGGGAGACACTGATGTAAAGAGGAACTAAACCCCCAAACCACTTCTTTAAGTAACTATAACAACAGGTCCCTCTGTGTGTTGGGTACCAGGATGTAACGTTACTATAACAACAGGTCTCTCTGTGTGTTGGGTACCAGGATGTAACGTTACTATAACAACAGGTCTCTCTGTGTGTTGGGTACCAGGATGTAACATTACTATAACAACAGGTCTCTCTGTGTGTTGGGTACCAGGATGTAACGTTACTATAACAACAGGTCTCTCTGTGTGTTGGGTACCAGGATGTAACATTACTATAACAACAGGTCTATCTGTGTGTTGGGTACCAGGATGTAATGTTACTATAACAACAGGTCTCTCTGTGTGTTGGGTACCAGGATGTAACGTTACGTTACTATAACAACAGGTCTCTCTGTGTGTTGGGTACCAGGATGTAACGTTACTATAACAACAGGTCTCTCTGTGTGTTGGGTACCAGGATGTAACGTTACTATAACAACAGGTCTCTGTGTGTGTTGGGTACCAGGATGTAACATTACTATAACAACAGGTCTCTGTGTGTGTTGGGTACCAGGATGTAACGTTACTATAACAACAGGTCTCTCTGTGTGTTGGGTACCAGGATGTAAGGTTACTAGAACAACAGGTCTCTCTGTGTGTTGGGTACCAGGATGTAACGTTACTATAACAACAGGTCTCTCTGTGTGTTGGGTACCAGGATGTAACATTACTATAACAACAGGTCTCTCTGTGTGTTGGGTACCAGGATGTAACGTTACTATAACAACAGGTCTCTCTGTGTGTTGGGTACCAGGATGTAACGTTACTATAACAACAGGGCTCTCTGTGTGTTGGTACCAGGACGTAACGTTACTATAACAACAGGTCTCTCTGTGTGTTGGGTACCAGGATGTAACGTTACTATAACAACAGGTCTCTGTGTGTGTTGGGTACCAGGATGTAACATTACTATAACAACAGGTCTCTGTGTGTGTTGGGTACCAGGATGTAACGTTACTATAACAACAGGTCTCTCTGTGTGTTGGGTACCAGGATGTAACATTACTATAACAACAGGTCTCTCTGTGTGTTGGGTACCAGGATGTAACGTTACTATAACAACAGGTCTCTCTGTGTGTTGGGTACCAGGATGTAACGTTACTATAACAACAGGTCTCTGTGTGTTGGGTACCAGGATGTAATGTTACTATAACAACAGGTCTCTCTGTGTGTTGGGTGTGGCAGGGGGCTCGGTAGCAGGGATCATCGTCATCATGTGACCAACATCATCCAATACACACAACATGTAAGTTCAGATGTCTTATTTGATAAACAGTGAAGTCGTTTCCAGCCCCACACACTCCACACAGGAAGTAACATCTACGTCATGAGACATTTCATGTGAGGCCGGACGTGGAGGACTCACCAGGCTTTGGATCCTGTCCCCGTACAAATGCTGAGTCCTGAACTCTTCTGCTTCTCCCAGGGGCCGTCGTCCACAGAGATCTCATAGTAGGAAGCCCTACGGAGCAAGAGGTTAACATGGGGATTGGAGGAGTTTAACTTCCCCCTGTAGTGGACAGAGATTCCCACGGTGAGAAGAGCAGGCTGATGGGGGAGGTTGGGGATTAATGAGGGTTAAGACATGCGGACCGATGGTGGAGTTAGGAGCATCAGGGGACGGAGGTACCTGGAGGACAGAGACTCCCCGATGAAGATCTCATTCAGGCTCCTGATGGGGAGGACGCTCGGCCTGGAGAAGCTCTCGTGTAGCGTTCCTGTCCCTGAGGAAAGTCTCTGGATTAGTAGAACAGTGATGGAATAAAAACACAGAGACAGAGACCAGAATATAACATCCAGGTTCAACTGTATTCTCCTGTCAGGTGACACTAAATGGAGTCAATCGATCCTTCAAATCTATGTCACATGTAAATAAAATATGCTGTTGTTTTTATCTGTTAAAGTGGATATTATTGGAGGAAAGAAGATGTGGTGACCGACTTTTAATGGTTGTAACGATGGAGCTCCTAATTAACGTTAATATCAGCCCATCAATGCCAACCTAACATGTGTAACATGAGTGAGGAGAGACAGGACAGAGGGACAGACAGGACAGAGGACAGACGGGATAGAGGACAGATGGGACATAAGGACAGACAGGACAGAGGGACATAAGGACAGACAGGACAGAGAGAACTGACGGACAGAAGGACAGAGGGACAGAGGACAGAAGGAGAGCGTGACAGAAGGAGAGAAGGACAGAGGGACAGAAGGAGAGGGACATAAGGACAGAGGACAGTGCCAGAGGGACATAAGGACAGTGAGAGAATGACAGAAGGACAGAGGGACAGAAGAAGAGAGGGACATAAGGACAGTGGACAGTGCCAGAGGGACATAAGGACAGAGGACAGTGCCAGAGAGACATAAGGATAGAGGGACATAAGGACAGTGACAGAATGACATAAGGACAGAGGGACATAAGGACCTAGGACAGAGGGACAGAGGGACATGGAGGCTGCTGGGTCGTACTGCGCTGGCCGTCCATGGTGAGGATGCGGTGAGCTTGGCTGTGCTGCTCCAGACTCAGCTGCTGCTCGTGCAGGTCTACGGGGGTGGGGTTGATTCCGGTTCCCTCCAGGTGCACACGGATCCTCTGACGCCACAGCCACCTGAACGCAGCACAGAGGACGTGAGGGACAGCGTCTGCATGCAGACCACCAGCAGCTTCACATATGGGAGTTATATTAGGAAGCTTTTGATTAAACCTTTGTTTTTATGTCTTTCAATGGAGCAATCAAAATGAAGTTGTTAGCTAGCGAGCTAGCTTGCTAATCCCATGCTACAGTAACAGAAGGTAAAAAGCACCATGTGAACTCCCGGGCTGGTCTACCTTACTTTAACATGGAGCTGGATAGAGATGCACCAAAACACTTATTTTCAGTACAAATACTGACATTTCAGTACTTGCTGAGACTGAGTACTGATGTGAGTACTTAATAATACCATTACAGTTCCAACAATAACTTTATTTTCATCAGATAATCCTCTTTTTTCTGACTGTAACAAATTGAAAATACAACATAGTGTCGTTGCTGATATTATAACATTCAACTTTACAAACAGAGCAGAGTTTGCAGTAGAGAAATTCATAATTAATTCATGTTTAACCTGCTGTCAGTCACACAGTTAAAATAAATATTAAAGATAAAAGCTCAGAGGAGCAGCTTCTCCCTTAAAGGAGAATGGTGCTGGTTTAAAAATAGTTTTAGAATATATATTGTTAGAAAATACTCCATAAATTATAAATGCGATTATATCCATTATCGAATCAGACGAGACCAACCAGTTAGCTGAACTCCCAACATGCCTTATGGACATAAACCTTGAATGTCCTGAGGTTATTGTGGATGAAACAGATGATTTAAAGGTCCGTAGACGGCATTGCTCCGCCTCCAGCACCACCCCACACACACCCACGACTGTTAAAACCTGCCACTACTGATGCATATTAATCCACTGTTTCTCATATGGACTGATGTTTGAATAATTATGTTTATTCTGTTCACATGACATCTATTGTAGCAATAGAAATGTGTGGCGACTACGTCCCAGTAAGTCAGTGATAGGAATAAACGTACCTGCACATCTCACCCCAGGTAGTAATAGAAGCAGGCAATCTGAAAATCACCAAATCAATTCTTCCTTAACTCTGTAAGTGACTTTAAAGAATGGCGATGAGCACACTGAGAAAGAACGACTTCTAAAAGCAGTTTATCAGACACAGTAACTGGATTGAAGAGTCTGAAGACACAACAGTGAGCTTTTAGAAACCATGTGACTTCTTCCAGACAACACAGGTGTGAACTTGTGTTGAACTCTGAGCTGATGGCAGAGCAACAGCCCAGAGTTATTTACCAGTTTACACACAGCCGCTCTAACTAGAGGAACTAAACCTCCAAACCTCCTATTCAGCTGATGTATTTATTAGTATTGTTTATGGATTCAGTTTAATATCTTGAATTTTAATATCTGAATTCTACATTTTGTCTTATTAAAAAAAAAGAAAAAACTAAACTCACTGTCTAAAGACATAGCTACTATTGATGGGATTGCCGTCGCCTCAAATACTACCGTAAGAAACCTTGGAGCCATCTTTGACCAGGACCTGTCCTTTGGCTCACATATTAAACAAACTACAAGGACAGCCTACTGTCACCTGCGTAACATTACTAAAGGCCCATCCAACTCTAATCTGATGACAGAGCAACAGCCCCGAGTAGTCTACTTTAAATTGAGAGAGTTTCTGCATTATTACTATGTTATATGATACAAAACTCTCTTGTAAGGTGTGATGGATGATTGACGTTAAGGGTGTTTTCATGTTCAGTATGATGCCCCCCCTCCACTCAGCCTGCCCTATAACTATACGCCCAAATCCGACCCAGAATCCCGCTGTGATCATCATCAACAGTTTTGTCAGTCATAAATCAGCTCGATAGAGGGGTGGGGAGGTAAATGACTCAGCACGCTGTAGTACATCTTCCAGGCCTATATGTGACGCTGTTTCTGCTACAAAAATACACATAAAATGGAGAAGAAGAGACAGAGCATGCACATAAAACCTGCGCGCTGTAAACAAACAGACAGTAGCAGGAGAAACCCAACACAACAAAGGCTAGAGGGTCGAGGGGCGGGGCAATGACATCATCATTGGCGTATTAGCTGGAGCCATGAACGCGAACACACACGGGCAGCGTTTTTACTTTTTCACCCTGGGAGCTAGTCTCAAAAAAGTGTTTATGGGCGCCAAAAACCAAGAATCCACGTCTTCCAGTCATGCAGAGGGAGCGTACTGTTCTGAAGTACGGAACGGAGCATCACACTAGTGAAACAAACCAGACATGAGGCTCAAACGTGCCTGGGTGTGGTACGGATGTGTGAGTGCTCCCTGAGTGACAAAGCACACACAGGACAACAGGCAGCATGATCTTTAGATTAGGATTATTTGTGGGTAAATACGCACCTGAACTCACCACAACACAGTTTCTCCAGTGCCTCTGGGAAGGCACGAGTGTAGCGCACAGGTAGGCACAGATGACCTTCTGACCTACAAGTGAAACCGAGACGTAATGAACTCAGTATGAGGACCGTTAGACACCAACAATGTGGAGTAATGACCCGATGATCACAGCAAACACAAGGGGAGTTTTTGCATTACTGAAAAGTGTGACTGCAGGATCATTTGTGTTATTCAGCATCACGCTATCTACATGCACCAGAGGAGGCGGGGCTTCCTTCCACGTAGACCCCAACCAGGTTTCCTCCTGAAATCACCACTATTGCTGCAGGAAACCTGGTGGATCTGAGGTGCTCGGTGGATTTCACCAAGCTGGATTCATTGGATCTAGCAAGACCCACGTAGGCTGGTTTACCACAGCTGGAGGAACCCAGAATCAACTATTTATCTGTGATTTAATATCAATAATCAGATGAAAAGGATGCTTAAATAACTCCATCATGATTGGTGCTAGGCTATGCTAACATTGTAGCTGCTCCATCAACACTCCAAATAAGGTCATCTAGACATAAATACAGCAGAGACTTTGTTGTTTGGACCACAGACAGTCTCTGGTTTCTTCACATAGTCTGGTCTGGTCTCTGGACTTATGTGAACTACTATCTAGACCTCTGGAGGGACCACAGACAGTCTCTGGTTTCTCCACATAGTCTGGTCTCTGGACTAATGTGAGCTAATATCTAGACCTCTGGGGGGACCACAGACAGTCTCTGGTTTCTCCACATAGTCTGGTCTGGTCTCTGGACTAATGTGAGGTACTACCTAGACCTCTGGGGGGACCACAGACAGTCTCTGGTTTCTCTACATAGTCTGGTCTGGTCTCTGGACTAATGTGAGCTAATATCTAGACCTCTGGGGGGACCACAGACAGTCTCTGGTTTCTCCACAAAGTCTGGTCTGGTCTCTGGATTAATGTGAGGTACTACCTAGACCTCTGGGGGACCACAGATGCAGAAGCCAACATCTGGTCCCCCCATGAGACAGGCAAATTTCTCACTCAAGTATAAATATTTCAACTGGGGCGAAAGAAGGTTTCCCACTACTTTTCACTTTTTTACACATTTAACGACCCAAGCTCTCACAAAAAAAGGTGCTGTGCAGTGTTTTACCTCTCAGGGTCGGTGTTAACTCCAACAACTGGTTTGTCCTTGCTTAGAACCTTACTGGCAACAAGTAGCATTGTCCCATCACCTAACAAAACAAACTGCAGTTAGAGAACTTGTATTGTGTGATGCATGTGTTGTCTGAAGCCTTTGTTCACGTGACTTTTTGCCCCCTGGGTTGAATAAGTCCTGCCCATTCTGAACATCAGGCCTGGGCACAAATGTTTGTGTTCGAGGATGTTATTTTTTAATTCAGGGTTTATGTATTCAACTAATAGTGTAGATCATAAGCATGAAAGCCAACATGAACGTTGCAGAAGAGGCTGCAGTACATCCAGAGTTCCTACCTCCAGCAGAGATGATAGCGTCCGCCCATCGAACGACTTCTTCATCATATTCTCCTCTCCTCACAACTCGTACCTCGATGCCTTCTCTCCTGAAAACAACGTGAAACAATGTTTGACGGTGAGAAATAGACCGATGCTGTCTGCTTGCTGGTGTGTGGTGGTCTTCCTGTGGCGGACCCCGTCTCACCTCAGGCTCTTCACTATGTGCTCCACGTTGTTGGTGTGGATGTTGTGTCTTTCCAGCAGGCCGCTGTAGCTGGAGCCCTTCATAGCAAGCTGCAACACACAGACAGACATGTTAAAGTGGATTTTTGGGGCAGCGGCATGCCTCAAAGTGAAAGCCCCTCGCACCAGCTGCTTCAGGTCCTCTTCAGACAGTCCTGCGTACAGATACCGCTGCTGCTCGAACTCATACCGCGTAGTCTTTGTGACCACGGCGACTTTTCCCGGTTTGAATCCAGCGTTCGGCTGAGACGAGGCGTCGCGTGTGGAAGTGTGGAGGAGACGTGAGTTTCCATACAGCAGACTGACGGCTCGATTCCCAAGGTACGCCAGGTTGACCAGTGAGCGGCGAGCCATTCTTATGATTGGACACACAACCATGAACTCAATTACATGTCCGAGTGGAGGCGTTTAATGCTAAGTTACTTAGCTGACATACTGGCTCGTATGTCCGTCCTCAAGTTAGTGTCCATTCACAGAAGTCGGGCACACGCCCAGCTGCCGCGGAAGGTCACCAAGTCCACGAAGCTCTTCCTGTTTAGAACTTAGACGACTTTCCAAGTCAAGTTTCCTCGGGCAGGTTACTAAACCCTAAAACCCCAAAACAACCGATTGCTCACTATTTAGCTAAGGCTAGTTACCCTGCTAACCGTATTTGGTAATGGTAAAAGATAGTTTACGTTACCAGGCGCGCTCCAAAAGCTAAAACTAGCTAGCACTTTTGATGACAAGACCTAAGCTAGTGGTCCCGAATATCACAATTCCTACTGTTTTACTGCGATATTAAAGTTCACATGCACGAGCCGCTCGCCTCGGGTCCGAACCACTTCTAAGCACGAGGGCAGCGGAAGAAGAAACGAAAACACAAGGGAGCACTGGTCACACGTAGGTTACCATGCAAGCTGGCACGTACGCTAAGTACGTAGGGGTTACGTGAGGAGACGGAGCGGTGACGTTTTGTTGTGGCCGAGCTCGTGATCCTGGTGCGTTCAGGATCCACACGAAAGATTTTTTTTTACACACACTTATTTTGGACTGAATTGAAGCCCACTTCTACGGAAGTGAATTGCATTCACTTGAGAAAAAAAATCGTAATAATCACGAGTTGATTATCTCGGAATTACGAGAAACATTTTATGAATTACAGAACAAATGTGATTTTTGGGCAACTTAAATAAAATGAAACATTGAATATTATATATTTACTCACAAATAGCTGGAATGAGCTATTTCAAAACTGTAATCAAGTCCTCTTTGCCTTAATGGACTGTGTTATAAGAATTTTGTATAACCTCATGTCTTAAAGTTTTCTTACAGCTTATGTGTTGAACCCAGCAAACATTTTGACGTCTACTTGACGTCTAATCGACGTCGGTCAGGCAGGTCGATGCTCTAATCTACAACTATTTAAATTAATTTATCAATTTCAGCAAAAACATCCTTAAAATGCAAAGAGGTCAAAAAGTCCAATAGACAACACCAGCAAAATTCACATTTGCCAACTTAAAATATCACAGGAATGGTGAACCTGGTGGAAACTTTCATAGTAAATAAACTAACCTGTGATAAAGTTAAAAATACTCGAGTAATGTTCTAGCCAGGCTAGCGCCGCCTACTGGTTCCGGCAAATTTAATTTGCCTCAACCATATAGTCAGGGAACTAGCAATGCGTTTCGGTACCAATCAGCGAGCAGATGTGGCGATGACGGGCGATGACGTCGAACTGAAGCGCCCAAACTGAAATCAGCAGCGATTAGTCGAAGCAAACGGAAGCAACCGCCTCCCGGAAGCAAACGAATCTCTACGGCTCGTGTTCAGACGCTATATGAAATGTAATGAAGTAAGCGGCTGATGCATCAGGCTAGTAATGTTCACCCATACTGTAAAATACAAGTAGTACATGGACTAATCTCAGGTAAAAAAAAAAAAAAAAGAGACAGCATTCAGGACCATATACACACACACACACACACACACACACACACACACACACACACACACACACACACACACACACACACACACACACACACACACGAGTTATCTATATATTGAATAAAAAACGAACATGTATATTTGAACAAATGTTTTATTGACTTCCTTTTTATTGCAGTCCTGTGGGGTCTTGTTTAAGGTGGTTCTGAATCACTCTGTTTCTGCATCTGTGGCCTTTGGACTCCATCTCTTCACAGCAGCTGGAGAGGGGGCATAAGAAGAAAATAAACATTTTTACAGAGCGCCTATTCAGATGTTAAAAGCACTTTATAGATGGCAAGAACAAATTATAGAGCGAAAACCTTCTGCGCATGCTCCGTCTCTCCGTCCCGTTTTAGGCCTGGCATATGAACTACAGCGTATTCGGTGGATCCGTCTAAATGCAAATATTCTTGAAACAATGCCGAGGGAGACAGAGAAAAAACAACGTTTTCGCCCGTCTGGAGGGCCCTTAAAGTGTTATGGTTCTGTAACGATGCTAAACCGAGAGTTGCACAGATGTTCGGCTCGGTTTAGCATCGAGCACCTCACGTAGCCTGTGAGCTAACTCAGGGCTAGCTTCACACGGCAGCTAACTCGGCTGCTAGCCGCCGCTCGGTTACGGATAAAAGCAACAAAAAAACAGCTATCTGTAACAATACACGATGCAGCAACACAATCAAAACTCTAACATGCAACTGGTAAACGTATATTGTCTTATCAAACATGGTTTCATTTTAAATTACAGTACTTTTAGTAACTCACCTTTCACAGGTGTCTGTGTCTCCTCCTCGTCAACTGACGCTGCAAAGTTCTTCTTGCGCATGCGTAGGAAACCGCTAGGTGCGCTAACTACGCCAGGAAAAATAGTTCCTAGATGGATGCTAGAATCACAAACATTTTAACCTACATTGCCAATATGCTACTACATTATTTTCTTAAATTCACGAACATATTTCCATTATTTCGCATAATTTTTTTTAGCATCCGTGCGTTGATATGTTGTTGAAACAACGTCTAAATGACATTGGTCATTTCAGCCCCTCAGATAGACGTCAAATCAACCTGCCTGCCCACATTATTGGATATCTGCATCTCGGCACAGCAGTAGATGGAGGAAATCATTCTTGACAGTGTTTTTTCAGTTAAACATGTTTTCTTTGAGATCGTATTCCCCCTAATGTTATCATGTCGAAAAAAAGTCGAATTAAAGTCATGTCGTGACGCGACGTCGATTGGACGTCTTCATCTAGACGCAGGTCGAGAAAACGTTTTCTGTCAGTGTTTATTCAGTTAAACCTCTCTAAAATGCATATTTAATAAGGTCATATTTGCCATGATATTATTTTATGATGTTGAAAAACAGTCGAATTAAAGTCACGTCGTGACGCGACGTCGATTGGACGTCTTCATCTGGACGCAGGTCGAGAAAACGTTTTCTGGCCGTGTTTATTAAGTTGAACCGCTCTAAAGTGCATATTTAATTAGGTCGTATTTGCCATGATATTATTTTATGATGTCGAAAAACAGTCGAATTAAAGTCACGTCGTGACGTGACGTCGATTAGACGTCTTCATCTAGACGATGGTCGAGAAAATGTTTACTGGGTGCTGTCTCAAAAAGTTGCAGAACACTCATCCATGCATTTGTTACCTCAAGGCTGGACTATTGTAATTCCTTATTATCAGGCTGTTCAAATAAATCTCTAAAGCTCTCCAGCTGGCCCAGAATGCTGCAGCGCGTGTTCTGACTAAAACCAGAAGAAGGGATCACATTTCTCCTGTATTAGCTTCTCTGCACTGGCTCCCAGTAAAATCCAGAATAGAATTTAAAACCCTTCTCCTCACTTACAAGGCTCTTAATGGTCAGGCACCATCATATCTTAGAGAGCTCATTAAACCCTACTGTCCTGCTAGAGCACTACGCTCTCAGAATAAAGGGTTACTTGTAGTTCCTCAAGTCTCCAAAAGTAGAACAGGGGCCAGAGAAAAAGTATTTGCCCCCTTCCTGAGTTTTTTCTTTTGCAACAACCTGAAACACAGCTACCTTCTGCCGGGTTCAACCACCACGGTAAGAGGGGGGAGACTCGGACTGAAACTTTCAACTCCAGCACCTAGAACAAGAGGACCACTTTACACTTTTGGTTTTAGTCAATCAATAACTACCCCTGACAGTCTGGGTAACCTTTCTGGGCCAGAGAACAATCTGCTGCAAGTTTTGAACGTATGGCAAAAACTTGCCAGTGGCCAAGGGAGGAATGGGCCTGTAGACTAATTCCCCTGCTGACGGGGAAAGCTCTGGAGACGTACACAGCTATGGATGAGGACAGATCCACTCATTATCCTTATCTATAGGAGGCCCTGTTAGTCAAATTGTCATCTCTTCAGAGAACTACCCTCAACAATTCCGGCCCACCTTGACACCACCTGAGGAGATACCCACTGAGATGTATCACCAGCTGAGAGGCCTCTATCGTCGCTGGATGTGGCCAGAGCAGAGGAGTAAGGAACAGCTGAACCAGAAGATGTCTAACAGCAGCAAAGTTGGCAATGCAGTACTTGAATGCTAGAAAGGGGGCCATCTCAAGACCAGCACGGGTGGATACCAGGGACTACAACCACTCCAGGGATGCTATTCTGAAGACCTTTGGAGGTAGCCCAGTCATTTTATATGTTCTCATGTTATCATTGTCAGCAGCAGGGACACAAAGCACAAATCTGGCTGGACTGTGTTATGTGCCTAGAGATAGGGAATCCAATGACTGCCAGGTCAGGTATTCTGGTGGTTCCATGTCATTCATCCAAAAAAGCTATGTACCTAGCGGGATCATTTCAGCCAGCCAACAGAGGTTTTATGTGTACATGTGGTGACAATAAACCAGAACTGCAGGTAGAACTGATGGTTGAGGTAGACAAAAATATCTGATGACAGTGGGAGTAGTGGAGAAATTGCCAGTGGAGATGCTTTTGGGGAGGGATTTGCCTGTTTTGTATGACCTATAAGCAGCGGTATGTCTCTGGAATGCTTGTGAACCTGTGTTAGAACCAAAAACCCAGGTCTCTTATTTTGTCATGACGCGCTCCCAGGGAAAAAGTCAAGCTCAGTCCGGGTTACAACCTCTGCCAGATTTATGTGGTAATCTGTGCAAGGCTGGAACAAAAGGGCCCAGAAAGACACGTTGGCAATGGCGGTTACAGAAACATACTGGTACACCTGTATCTTGTGGAATGCCTGATCATGTTTTAGGTGATGTTAAGGTGCCAGAGAACATCACCATTTACAAACAGTCTGATCCTCTGTAAAAATATTTGCTATACCAGGTCTTAGCCTTTGCTAATCACGCTGCTCAAGTAAGTGGAGCAGTGTTTGTCCTTCAGAATGACATTCTGTATGAATGTTCTGAACATCACGGTTCTTTTCACCTTCAATGTATACTGATGTGCAGACATATTGCAAACTGTGCCCAAAATGTCAGAAAACCAGTGCTGTCTGTAAGTCTGAGACTGAGCACCACTCAGTGATTACCACCCTATTTAAACGTATTGCCTACGTATGGACATTGTGTGGCCCCTGGAAAAAAAAGCTCAGCAGAACGTCAGCACAATCTTGTTGTGTATGATTATGCAACTTGTTTCCCTGAAGCTTTCCCCAGTGGTCAGTAACAACTCCAAAACTGATCAGTGCTGTGCTCGTGTAGGCATCCCAGTGGAGAGTGTGAGGGAATTTTCACTACACCTGATTCCCTCAGTGTAAGATTAATACATGTCATTTTATGAATAGGATCGCATTTAATCTGAGTTATTAAGTGTCTGCTTCTCCAGACGAGGCAACGTCACAAACAAGACACTAGCGTGTCTCTCAGGGTCAAACACAAAGTTCTTACCTTTAACCTTGACATAATACAGACGACATGGCAGCTTTCTCAAGATAACTTAGGCTTTTATGCTTTCCCAGGAGGGACAGGAATCAGACTTGGGGTTGTCACTGCACTGTTGAGTTTGTAGCTGTTGAACTGTTCAAACCTTGATTCTCACAATCAGGCATCAAATAAATATTTCTGCATAACACATCTACTATCTCCAGAGGTCTCCTTTCTTCGACTCATACATATTTCCATAACACCGGGAACCAACTTTACTTCCAGGAGTTGGGCATAAGGGCTATCAGGACATCCCCTTACTACCCAGAGACAGATGGCATGATGGAGAGGTTTAACTAAACCCTGAAGAAGATGCTAAAAAAGTTTGTGGTTGATACAGTGAATGAACGGGACAAATGGCAACCGTTGTCCGTTGTCGGCAATCCACTGAATTCTTTCCATTCAAGCTACTCTATGGCTGGCCAGTTCAAGACGTGGGAGGGGAATGTAGCAATGACTGATGGATTGTGCAATATGTCCTTCAGATCAGAGACCGGTTGGAGCGGTACAGAGAGGAGGCCGAAACTCCTGGAGGACGAGAAGACCCAGAAGCGGCGGTACGACCGGCAGGCGTTTAAAACGGGTGAAAAAGTCTTTCTCAGCGTAGGGCACCAAGTGCTGAGGGGGCACCAAAAATATTATGAAAAATCATCATAGTCATAATAATTATAATGCCGATATTATTTCACTATAGAAATTGTAGGCACATTTTAGGCATGTCTATCACAAAGCAAGGTCAGAGCACACAGCAGTAGACATAATAGTGGCGAGACCCCGGTGCCTGCACGAGCTGCCGGGCCATTCATCATCAACATCATCATCATCATCACCACCGTCTTCATCATCTGCTCTCCACAGCTGCACCGGATTCCCCGTCCAACCCCAGAACGGCAGGACAACGGGTGGTCCCCCACTCTGGCCCCCTGCGCGTTGTGTGCCGATCAGACCAGCTACAGCCCCAACTCCGGTTCCGGCTTGCGGCTTCTTCTGTCCTTGACAAAGTTTCCGGCCTGTGTGTTTCCTGGTTTCTGTCTGCTGGCTCACGCAACTGCCTGGCATTTTTCTGTGCCACCTGTCCACCGTGAGTGACTTGACCGCTTCTCCGGTGGTCTGTCCAGCCTCAGACACTTTCTCTGTGCGGATTCCTCTGTCATCATTTCAGTCTCAAGTTTCTTGTTTGTCCAATGGACTCCCCGTGATTTGTATTTTCTCCCTGTGTGTTTTTCTGTGCTCCAATTGACTTCCTCGTCAGAGACTGTAGCCATCTTCATCTATGGAGTTTTGCTGAACTGCTTAAGGGTCCAAAACAGACTTGTGTCAGGTGGAGGGGACAGGAGCATATATGCGCAACCACTTGGTCACTTTGGTGACCCGGAGAAGGTCGGAAAAAATGTGTGATGTTGCCTGCTGCATGATGAGGTTCAGCTGATGCGCATCGCAGTGGATGTAGTGAGCATTTTGGTAGACATCCATTCTGTTATGCTGCACTCTGCCGGTGGCTCCCCTCATAGCTCTATCGTAAGCTTGGGCAATAAGTTTGGCCTTTTGGGAATTTTACAACTTAATGCTTCATCCACACTCTGATCACACTGTAGGAAACAACACAGATGTTTTCAGATGACTGACAACTAACAAGTGCAACATTAATGCAGTGGAATTAGCAAACTAGCTTACTAACAAACAGCTGGATTTGTAGATTGCTTATTCTATGATTCTGCTCTTGTGATTGTTAGATCCATCCGTCACTCCTCCACGGTCAAACTATGGTCACTTCTGTCAATGGTTGCAATCCAACATGGTTGGTCCAACATGGGCAGTTAAAATCCAAGATGGTGATCAAAATACTGAACTCAAGGCTTCAGTCCACAAACCAACGGGAGACGACTACGTCAACTCAGCTCTCGTCCAGAGGCCTGTACTACGAAGCAGGATTTGGGCTTAGCGAGGTAACTTCAGCGCTAACTGCAAAAACCCTTTTTCTGTCCCTGACGGTGTTTTATATGAGAGATACAGATTCTAATCGGAGGGAATGGCTTATCTGTGTCAGCGTACAGCCTACTGACCACTTTGAATTATGTTTTTATATTGATTTTATTTGCTCCCAAGACTGTTTTACACCGCCGGGATTGCAGCTGAAAGAATTAGGCCGACTTGATAATACATCTCAGCAATACATTCATTTGTTGAAAGTAATTTTTTCAGCTGTTTGTTGCGGGGAGGACAGCGTGAGAGTTAAAGGGGCCAGAGAGAGCAACGACATGCTTTAAAAGGGGGCCACAGGGCGGATTCAAACCTGGGACCGCTGCAGGGAGCCTCGGTACAACGCTACCACTGAGCTATCAGCACAGTTAACGCGTTTATTCAATCAGTCAGATCTAGTAGTTCCCTCATGATGGGGGCAGTCATATTATACTACTACTAATACTATTAATGCGACTTATGCATTCACGCAGTCGGTGAGTTTTTTCCAGCTGTCCTTCCTGCATTTGGCTGATGAAACTGTTGCCTTTTACTTGTATTATATCTTTAACTTCGTATTTCTGTAAGATTACGGTTCGCTCCTCGTACGTGAAATACGCCGCTCCGCTGCCGTAGACTGATCCATGTTTGTGATTGGTCAAATGCTGCAAACGCCGCCTCTTTCATGTGCACGCGCTCATAGCTCATCAGGGAAATCCTGGTTGACTTACCGAGTTGATAACCAGCTTCGTGTGACTGCTTTTCCCTGATTGCCTTTGTTAGGGTAACTTAAGCTGGATCTCTGAAAGATACCCTGGTATGTTGAACCTGCTTCGTAGTATAGGCCTCTGGTGAGCTGTGTCATCACTCTACAGTCCCACTGTTGTGTGTTGTCGCCATCATAATGTAGCCCACTTCTCCCGAGTACAGCGGAGAGGGGCCCTGAGTTCGTAAATAAATGTATTAATGTTTAACTGTGAGGTATCTTTAATGTTGTGTTAATAACCTGAATTAAGTAGCATTGGAAAACCTCAGGTAAATACTTACTCTTAGCACACTTAGCTCAAGAATGAAAGAGAAACAGTACACCAGACTCAGTTTTAGAAAAGCAATAATCAATTATTTACTCACATAAATGTCACAAACACACACATATGAAAAATTAGTTTAAAGTCTTTGTTTTCTTTCTTTTATAACCAGAAATAATTAAACACACAAAAGAATCAGGTTCACAGTACTCCAAAATGTAAACTATTACCCTTTAAGTTTCAAGAAAACCCTTTTAAGTTTTAGGAACTCACCCTTTAAATTTTAGGATAGCTTTTAAGTTTGAAGGGACTTGTGTTTTAAGTTTAAATTAAATGAACCTTTGAAGTTTTAAGGAATTTGCTTTCAAAGTGTAAATAAAATTAGTTTGAATTAAATTTCTCCTCAAAATAAAATAAAATAACTCTTAAGTTACTTGAAAATA
This sequence comes from Chelidonichthys spinosus, assembly GCA_029853015.1. Lineage (NCBI taxonomy): Eukaryota > Metazoa > Chordata > Actinopteri > Perciformes > Triglidae > Chelidonichthys > Chelidonichthys spinosus. The sequence goes on from CM056840.1 coordinate 2,649,374, forward strand.
CCTTTTATACACTCAAACCTTTACTTTCTCTCTGTACTAACTCACATTCAGTGGGCCCACACCACATGCACACACCACACACACACACAGCCGGCAAACCCCAAATGAACCACGTCGCAGGCCTGAATCATGAAGCTTGAGTGCGGTGAAATCCACAGGTGGTCCACAGAGCGTCCAATCCGACCGACGACCCGGCACACTGGCAATGTCCCAGACGAATCCTCCCAGTCCGAGAAGAAACGGCGATCCTCTGCTTACAGCGGCAGCTGGTCTAGCTCCACAGCGCGGCGGCGGCAGTCATAAACACTCACTGTGCTAGCGAATGCTAACTCCGACGTCTCCAACTCCAACCCGTTCACAACGACACAGAAACTCCGACTTGAAGTGTCTCTAGTTGCTCACAGTCTCGCTCAGTTATCAGTCCCAGAATGTCAAGCCGACAAACTCCTAGACACCGAAACTACACGGCTACAATCAACAATTACACGCTACTCGCCAGGTGACTCGTCCTCCGCCGGTTCGGTCTCTTTTTTTTGTCCAGCTACTGCGCACTCACACGTTCTCACTCTCACTCTCACTTCCTGTCTGCAACCGCCAATCACACTTTTGACCACTGACAGGCCAGGATTACGCCCTCTTTCCAAATAGTACTTCCTATTTCACCCAGAGTTTCTTCAAAATAAAATGAAACTTCACAGTAAACCTCAAAGTATTTTTAAACAATTTTAAACACATTCATTACTCTTTTAACTTTGTAATAATACTCTTTTAACCTTATTTATTACCTTTTTAACTTTTTAAATAAAGGTTTTAACACGATATTATCTTTTTCAACATTTTAACACTAGTGAAGATTTTCACAGGGTTACACCCTTCCCCCTTTAAATACCTGATGTCCTCATCAGACTAATAAAACTAAAACTTTACTGTTTTAATGTTTACCTATTTTGATAGTAACACCTCTGTGCACAATGGTAATAGGCTGATCTTTAGCCTTTCCTGGCTTGTCATAGGTAAGTCTTATAACTGGTTTTAGTGCTCTTTTAGGCCTAGTTGACCTTGGTGTCACATGTACATTGGAACAGCTGGAGATGGGCTCTGGCTCAGAATCCATCATGGGAGCAATGTCTGGACCATGATCCACAGGTGAGTTGTCTCCCTCAGAATGACTGTCATCTGAAGGACTGACGACTTCAACTTGCTCTGATCCATCAGCATTGTGTCCTCTCCTTTGGATGAACCTTTCCACAAACTTCCTGTAGGGTCTGGCCGGCCTTTCATACTCCAGATCTGAGGAGTCAGTGGAGGCTTCCTGCTCCCTTGGTACAGAGTGATCTGTTGTTCCTCTTCTGTGTCTACTGAGGACACGACTTGGAGCGCCTGGTTTCTTTGGCACATTTTCTTTGTTATCCAACACTGGGATCCTCACTAGATCTCCTATAGGGAGGAGATTATCTCTGTGCAAGGTCTTGAGTTTGCCGTTTCCATTCACAGGCTTCAGTCTGTAGACGGGCAAGTTTGGCATTTGATCCACCACCACATAAGGAACATCATACCAGCGATTCTCCAGTTTGTGTTTGCCCTTTAATCCAAGGTTTTTCAGCAACACACGATCACCGGGCTCTAGATTGTGAGAACGGAGTCTCTTGTCGTAGGCCATTTTGTTTCGCTGGTGTCTTTTGTTAGAGGCCTCTGTAGCCATCTTATAGGCTTGCTGTAGGTTCTCTTTAAGTTTGGCAACATATGAAGAGTGTGGTTGGTCACCATTTCCAGTCGGACATGTCCCAAAACATACATCCAGTGGGAGTTTGGCCTCACGGCCGAACATCAAAAAATATGGAGAATATCCTGTGGCATCGGACTTGGTGCTGTTATATGCATGTACCAGATGGACCACATGGTGACTCCATTGTCGTTTCTTTTCTTGATTGAGCGTAGCCAACATGGACAACAAAGTTCGATTAAAGCGTTCGGGTTGGGGATCACCCTGTGGGTGATACGGAGTGGTCCGTGACTTGTGTATGCCCAGTATCTTCAGCAGCTCTTTAATGAGTCGAGACTCAAAGTCTCTGCCTTGATCGGAATGTATCCGGGATGGCAAACCATAATGCACAAAAAACTTTTCCACCAAGACCTTCGCAACTGTGAGGGCTTTTTGGTTTTGTGTGGGGAAAGCCTGGGCATATCTTGTAAAATGGTCAGTTATAACAAGCACATTACTCACTCCTCTAGAGTCGGGCTCCATTGACAGGAAGTCAATACAGACTAGGTCCATGGGTCCAGAACTCACAATTTGGTGTAAAGGTGCAGCTCTGTGACACGGAGTTTTCCTGAGAACGCACTCTCCACAGTTTCTCACATATTGCTCGACATCAGTTGACATTTTCGGCCAGAAGAACCGGCTCCTGATCATATCAGTAACTCTCTCGATTCCTAGATGGCCTAGGTCGTCATGCATTGACTTTAGCACCACAGCCTTGAACTTAGCAGGTAGCACTAGCTGATGCGTCTTTTCTCCTGTATGACTTGTGCTCACCCGATGGAGTAATCCATGAGTCATGACCAGCTTTCCCATCTCTCTTTTCATAGGCAGCAACTCAGGGCTGTCTGGCCACTTTCCACACTTTAAAGCTTGTATAGTAGAGTCTATCAGAGGATCTTGAGCTTGGGCTGCAATTAACTCCTGTCTGGACATTTGCTCCAGAGAGTTCAGCTGCAGATGTGTGGGAAATGCATACACATCTGGAACGCAGTCAGGTGGAGCTCCTAGCTGTTCAGCATACATTGGGGAGTCTGCAGATGGACCAAGCACACCCACTCGCTGGCAGATTGACCTGACTCCAGCCGGAGAGATGCTCTGCCACTCCATCTCTTCGTCTCTTGGCTCCATGCGGGACAACAGATCCGCATCAATGTTGTTCTTTCCAGGTCTGTAGAGAATGTCGAACTCATACACTGACAAATCTGACAACCACCGATGCCCTGTAGCGTTGAGTTTCGCTGATGACAGGACATAAGTTAGAGGGTTGTTGTCAGTACGCACCGTAAAACGGGCTCCATAAAGATAATCGTGAAATTTTTCGACAACTGCCCATTTGAGCGACAGGAACTCTAACTGGTGGATGGCGTAGTTCTTTTCTGAAGAGCTCAGTTTTCTGCTCGCGTATGCGACTGGCCTTTGCCCCTCCGGGTGGTCTTGATATAAAACAGCTCCAAGCCCCGAGAGGCTAGCATCCACATGCAGCGTGTATGGTTTGCTAGGATCCGCAAAGGCTAAAACTGGAGCGTTTGTCAGACAGTTTTTAATTTTCTCAAAGGCTTCTGTGCATGACTCATCCCACCTGTTTCCAAATGGTTCTCTCTCATCCAGATATGCATTGTTTTCTCTCTTTGTGGACTTTTTCCCACGCTGGGTAGGGCCATAACCTTTAGTGAGGTCGGTCAAGGGGCGGACGATGGAAGAGTAGCTGTGGACGAATCGTCGGTAATACCCACAAAAGCCGAGGAAGGAACGTAGGGTCTTGAGGTTGGAAGGCTTGGGCCAAGTGGTCACAGCTTCAACTTTCGCAGGGTCAGCTGCCACGCCCTCAGCGCTCACTATATGACCAACATACTTGACCTTTGTTTGACAAAACTGACATTTGTCAAGCGAAATCTTGAGCCCTACTTCTCTGAGTCTGTCGAGAACTTTGACGAGTCTCTCCTCGTGTTCTGCCAGGGTCTTTCCAAAAATAATCAAGTCATCAAGGTAGACTAATACTTGGAGCATGTTCATATCACCTACGGCTCTCTCCATGAGCCTTTGAAAAGTCGCGGGCGCCCCTGTTATGCCCTGAGGCATCCTTTCAAACTGATAAAACCCTAGAGGGCAAATGAAAGCAGTCTTTTCCTTGTCCTCGTCCTTCATGGCTATTTGATAATAGCCGCTCCTCAAGTCCAGGACGGAAAACCATTGGCTACCCGAGAGGCAGTCTAGCACTTCATCAATACGTGGGGTGGTGTATTGATCGGGAACAGTACGGCTATTGAGCGTACGGTAGTCGATGCACATTCTTACATCCCCATTCTTTTTTCTAACAACGACTATGGGCGATGCGTATGGACTTCTGGACTCTTTGATGATGCCTGCTGTTAACAGTTTCTGGATATGACGCCGCACATCGTCGATATCCGCTGGAGCAATACGCCTGGAGCGTTCGCGAAAGGGTCGTGAGTCAGACAGGCGGATTGTATGCTCCACTTCTTTGGCGAGACCCACATCCAGTTCATGAAGGGAGAACACATCTGCTCTTTCCAACAGCTTTTGTCGGAGCCTTGCTTTCCATCCTTCAGGGACAGGCGACTCACCAAAGTTGATCAGACTGGCATCAAATTCCTCAGTTGTTGACTCTTGTTTTGACATTGTGGTAACTATATCAGTGACACACAGATGACCCAAAACAGCTCCAACTGGAATTATCACTTCCTTCTGTGACTCATTTTGAACCAGAACTGTTAGTCGATTAATGTCCACAGCATTACTTGGTATCGCCATAGGTTGCAGCAAGATACCAGATGGGAGAGTAGCTGTACTGGAGGCTTCAACCATCAGGATGCCATCTGGTAGTGACTTTCCAAGCACAACTTTGCAGAGTACTTTACCACTCCCGCCGGCAGATAGGGTAAGTGAGCTTGGGCCCTCCAACTGTACAGAGCCTACTTTATCATCTTCTTGTTCTTTTGTCCAGTCCATAATTTTTCCTTTGTCTTTTACAGGGCAAGCGTTCTGTATGCCGAAGGTGTGGGCTACAGTCACTCCAACCTCATCTTCGCGTAGCTGCGCTAACCGCTTGGACAGATTAGCCTTGGTATTTGTCCCTAAAATCACGGGCGTCTGATCGGGACCAGGTGGATCAGGACAAACGAGGGCCAGGACCGATAGAGCAGCGGGCGTTCCTGCTACTTTCTTTGGAAACTCGATGTCCACCACCACATAGCCAAGGTAGGGGTAGTTGGTGTCGCTTAAACCCCAAATGTTGAGCTTGCTCACTGGGTGAATGGTGGTGTCAGCCAGATATTTCTGGTACCAGGATTCAAAGATTATGCTAACCCGAGAGCCGCTGTCAAGTAAAGCATTACACAAATGTCCATTCACTTTCAGAGGCTCTAAAGATGGCGGCCCTATTAAACCCTCTGGTATGCCTGCTGGATCAAGCCTGTCCACTGCACTCTTTCTCACAGTGCAATTAGTTTCTTGTGAGGTGGCACCACCAGTAGGTGGAGGGCTGTTGGTCTTGGCCCTTTTGAGAGCTTGAATGAGCTTCTGGATCACTTTGTGTTGGTTCTGAGGGTTTTTGCACTTTCCTGCCATGTGTCCAATTTCACCACAGCAGTAGCAGAAACGTTCCTCTGCTTCAGCCCCTCTGTGTGGAGTGTTTACAGTCATTACTGTAGATGAAGCTGTAGATGGACGAGGCAGTCTTGAGTTCACTTTCTGCTGTAAGTGTTTGACTTGTTTCCTCAGAGCTACGACCTCTGAATCCCCATTGGTCTCTGGAGCTTTTTCAAGGTTAGTCTGCTGGTTTTCATTTTGTGTCAATTTGTCTTGTGTAGAGAGTGCTGCAAACATTGATTTCACTTCTTTAATTTCAGCTCTCAAACCCTGTATCTCTGAGTGTTTGTTTTCATCTTGAAGTTTGGTTTGGACTGTAAATACTGAGTGATGTAGCTTTGCTCTGGAAGCTGCATATTCTTCTTCTGTGCGAATTTCTTTCAGGAGCTCGAGGAAGGTTGGAGGGTTGGCCCTTCTCTCTCTCAGTCGGAGCTGAATTAACATCAGATCAGCATTAACTGCACCTCTGAGAAGCTGCTCAAGCCGTGCACCATCCATGGCTCGGGGAGGGAGACCACCTCTTTGTATCACTTTGGACAGGCAACGCTCCAATCTCCTTAAAAAATCAGATAATTTCTCACCAGCTTGCTGCTGCTGCATTCTGAATGCAAAATACAGGTCGTCTCCTGATTCTGCTAGTCCAAAGGCATTTTCAAGAGCCTCTAAGCACTTGTCGGGGGAAACATCAGGATCTGACAGGCGCACAGCTTTTATCACCTCCAAGGCTGGGCCCTTTAAACTTTCCATTATCCTCCTCCTCTTATCTCTTGCAGAACCCTCACTCTCTTCTTCCATCAGGTAAGCTTGCTCCAACCAGTGGTCGAATTGTTCCTCTCCAGCCGGAGTAGGTACAGTACCTGAGAAGATCCGCAGCCGACGGTATCCTCCACTTTCCACTGATGGCTTAGCTGATTTGTCGAACAGGTCGCCGACGGCACGAAGGATGGCTTCAGTAGGTGAGACGGGCTGTGGAGTCAGCAAAGCCTGCACATCTTCCATAGACTTTCCTTCTGCCTGTAGCAGAGCATTAAGTTTCAGGTTAAAATCTCCATCAGAAAATGAACCTTCAGCAACAGTGAAAATTGGCCATTCTGTGTTTTCATCCAAGCTCGATACTTTAGATGGGACATCTTCATTGGTTATTTTTTCTCTGCACTCACAAAGCACTAGTAGTGCATCTCCAGTTTCATTTAGCATTCTTCCTCTCACTCGTACGCGTCCCAAACATTTTACAGTTTGTAATGTCTCTTCTATTTCTGTTATTTCTGTATTCTCAGGGACGATGGTCAGCAAGGCGTGGCTCTCTTCTAAGCTCTCACCCCGGCACCAGTTCTTCAGCTTGTTCCCGTACATTGTGACAACCTTTGATGCTCTCAAATAAAACTGTTACACTGAATGTAACTTGTTTTGGTTACTTTTTGTTTAAATTAGGTTAGAAACACAAGTTTATCCCTTCTTTTTTTTCTATTATTATTTCTTTTTTATTGATCCCAGCGGTGCCTCCATTTTATGTAGCCCACTTCTCCCGAGTACAGCGGAGAGGGGCCCTGAGTTCGTAAATAAATGTATTAATGTTTAACTGTGAGGTATCTTTAATGTTGTGTTAATAACCTGAATTAAGTAGCATTGGAAAACCTCAGGTAAATACTTACTCTTAGCACACTTAGCTCAAGAATGAAAGAGAAACAGTACACCAGACTCAGTTTTAGAAAAGCAATAATCAATTATTTACTCACATAAATGTCACAAACACACACATATGAAAAATTAGTTTAAAGTCTTTGTTTTCTTTCTTTTATAACCAGAAATAATTAAACACACAAAAGAATCAGGTTCACAGTACTCCAAAATGTAAACTATTACCCTTTAAGTTTCAAGAAAACCCTTTTAAGTTTTAGGAACTCACCCTTTAAATTTTAGGATAGCTTTTAAGTTTGAAGGGACTTGTGTTTTAAGTTTAAATTAAATGAACCTTTGAAGTTTTAAGGAATTTGCTTTCAAAGTGTAAATAAAATTAGTTTGAATTAAATTTCTCCTCAAAATAAAATAACTCTTAAGTTACTTGAAAATACCTTTTATACACTCAAACCTTTACTTTCTCTCTGTACTAACTCACATTCAGTGGGCCCACACCACATGCACACACCACACACACACACAGCCGGCAAACCCCAAATGAACCACGTCGCAGGCCTGAATCATGAAGCTTGAGTGCGGTGAAATCCACAGGTGGTCCACAGAGCGTCCAATCCGACCGACGACCCGGCACACTGGCAATGTCCCAGACGAATCCTCCCAGTCCGAGAAGAAACGGCGATCCTCTGCTTACAGCGGCAGCTGGTCTAGCTCCACAGCGCGGCGGCGGCAGTCATAAACACTCACTGTGCTAGCGAATGCTAACTCCGACGTCTCCAACTCCAACCCGTTCACAACGACACAGAAACTCCGACTTGAAGTGTCTCTAGTTGCTCACAGTCTCGCTCAGTTATCAGTCCCAGAATGTCAAGCCGACAAACTCCTAGACACCGAAACTACACGGCTACAATCAACAATTACACGCTACTCGCCAGGTGACTCGTCCTCCGCCGGTTCGGTCTCTTTTTTTTGTCCAGCTACTGCGCACTCACACGTTCTCACTCTCACTCTCACTTCCTGTCTGCAACCGCCAATCACACTTTTGACCACTGACAGGCCAGGATTACGCCCTCTTTCCAAATAGTACTTCCTATTTCACCCAGAGTTTCTTCAAAATAAAATGAAACTTCACAGTAAACCTCAAAGTATTTTTAAACAATTTTAAACACATTCATTACTCTTTTAACTTTGTAATAATACTCTTTTAACCTTATTTATTACCTTTTTAACTTTTTAAATAAAGGTTTTAACACGATATTATCTTTTTCAACATTTTAACACTAGTGAAGATTTTCACAGGGTTACAATAACAATCCCCATTTTCTTTTGTTTTAGTCACCTGCCTCCTGAAACATGTCAATGTCCTGTTTTGTTTTTCGATGTTTCCATCATTATGAGATATGAAAACAGATTTTGGTTTTGATCATGAAAAACATACTGTCAGGCCTGGACTGAAGGAGGACTCAGATGCAGAGCGGGATCAGTAAAACAACTTCTTAGCTCTTAAAGAGAGTGACAAAGGAACAGGCTGGGAACAATTACCTATCTAATCTTGACATAAGGCAGGCTAACTAATAACACAAAATCACTCCACAGGAGGCAAAACAAAAGACTATGACCTAAACTACACTCCAATACTGAGCTATGAAATTGTACAACAGAAAACACTCCAACGGAGGAAAGCAAAAAGGCTAAAAACAAAACTTCTCATCCAGACTGAGTTGTGAAAATGATCAAACAAAAGATCACTCCAACGGAGGAAAAGAGAGGCTATAAACTAAAGGTCCCTTATTTAAAAAAAAACAGGTTTTCTCTGGCCTCTACACCTATAAACTGGTCCTCCCTGAGCCTGTCAACTCCCAGAATGAGGAAAACAAGCGACTCCTGCATGGTCTCTGCAGCCCACCCACTGGTACAACCGCGCTCCTACAGGCTGTTCAGATTCAGCTCCTGTTGTTACGTAACGAAATCAGTCATTTACATAGACAGAACTCCGATGATAATAGGAGATATCCAAGAGGGGGTGTTCATCACCGAGGTGAAGTTGGTGTGTCCTGCGGTGAGACAGCAGTGAGATAGCCGTGTTTCACAATGTCGTCGCTCAGAGCTAGACAGGCAGATTGCTCTGTTGTTGGTTGTACAAATCAACATAAGTGCTTATATTCAGTCCCAGCTACAGAAGAACAGAAGAGACGGTGGTTGCGTTTCATTTTTAATGACAATGTGCCGGCTATGGTCCGTGTTAGCTTGTATGTGTGTGCTAACCACTTCACATGGGACTGCTTCAGTAACGAGGGTCAGTACAAAGCTGGCTTTGCCTCGACACTGACCCTCGTAAAAGGATCTGTCCCAACCATACGGGACCCAGCAACTTCACCTGAGACACAAAGGCGAGCCATAGCGATACATCCACGTAAACATTGGTGCTTGCTGCCGCTAGCATAAGCGGCATCCTCACGGAGCTCATTAGCATTTAAAGGTGCAGACACAGAAACAGCCTGTTCTCAGCAGAGCTCATTTGAGCAACTTTTAGACAGCTGAAATTCAGGACAACGGATGGGTTTGGGGCAATGCATATCGAATCCAGTTTTGTCCTCTGACAGCTGTGTGGAATTGATAAAAAACTGCATAATATGGGAACTTTAAACTGGGAGACAAAGCTGCACTATAAAATTATCAAACACAAAAACACTCTTTAAAAGGAAAAAGAATGCAAAGTTACCAACAAGGAAATCAAGGCTCGGCCAAGACGAGAGCTGTGGTGAAAAGCTGTGCACGGTTGAACGAGACACTGTGGCACAAGACAGAGAGACAGACTATAAGACACATGAGGGAGAGGGGGACAGGTGGACACAATCAGGAATCAGGGGAGATGTCAGACCAGTGACACATGAGGAAGGACAAGTGACCTGAAAAAACGAGAGGAGAGTTACTTTTCAGAATAAAACAGGAAGTCACGAAACAAAAAACCCAGAACGAGACACCCCTCACCGTGGTGTGACACAGACTGACTTCAGACGTTGTTTAGGTCAAATTAGACTGGAAGCTAAACTGAAATATCAAAAAATATCCTAAGGTTGACTGAATGTTTACTGACACAAGTACATGTTTAACCAACTAGAGAAATGTGTTATTCACTAGGTGACAGTGAGTAGTGTTTGTAAAAGGCTATGTGACCTGATTTCACTAATTATATTCAACTTCACCAGGGAATATGTTTCCATACAGTGAGGTCACTTATTACTGCACAAGCTCTACTTTATTCAGCTAATTGTGGCAAATCATTTAGTCCATGGAATTACCTCCAACTATAACACGTCCCAAGTGAGATGATGTGTATCTATTAAACCTAGTTATTGTTAAAAATGTTTCATACCTCTGAAACTGTGTTACAGGGCTAACCATGTTATCATGGAAGGACTATTTCATTTTCTTTTGTTTAAGTAATTTAGTATCATACTAATACATTGATCATATCCAATCACAAACACAGCAATTTATTTATTCAAGCATTAAAAGTTCTTAAGAAGAACATTATTTAGAGGAAAATAGTATAATAAATGAATAAATGATGAAGATAGGGGGGGGGGGGGGTACCTGCAGGTACAAAGATACACGTGATGGAGGTTAAAATCACAAAAATGACTAAAATCATGATTAATTGAACCCATCTGGCTCCAAGAAGAGACACATTACTGAAAACATAGAATCTCTGTTGTGTTTTGGGGTATCTTAACTTTCTTAATGTTCTTTTATTCAGATACAGAGTTGCAGCTGTCCATCGCCCTTTATTTTACAGTTGTGTCGTGATTTCTTCCATTATGTACTTTTTTGTGTTTTTGTCCATCGTTCTACTGATTGATTTTGATCCCTCCTCCCTCCTCTCAGTCTCCCTCCTCTCAGTCGCCCTACCTCTCAGTCTCCCTCCCTTTCCTCCCTCCTCTCAGTCTCCCTCCCTCTCCTCCCTCCTCTCAGTCTCCCTCCCTTTCCTCCCTTCTCTCAGTCTCCCTCCCTCTCCTCCTCTCACTCTCCCTCCTCTCAGTCTCCCTCCCTCTCTGTCTCTCCCCTGGATGTCTCCCCTTCCCTCTCTGTCTCTCCCCTGGATGTCTCCCTCCCTCTCAGTCTCCCTCCTCTCAGTCTCTCCCCTGGATGTCTCCCTCCCTCTCAGTCTCCCTTCCTCTCTGTCTCTCCCCTGGATGTCTCCCTCCCTCTCAGTCTCCCTCCCTCTCAGTCTCCCTCCCTCTCAGTCTCCCTCCTCTCAGTCTCCCTTCCTCTCTGTCTCTCCCCTGGATGTCTCCCTCCCTCTCAGTCTCCCTCCCTCTCAGTCTCCCTCCTCTCAGTCTCCCTCCTCTCAGTCTCCCTCCCTCTCAGTCTCCCTCCTCTCAGTCTCCCTCCCTCTCTGTCTCTCCCCTGGATGTCTCCCTCCCTCTCAGTCTCCCTCCCTCTCAGTCTCCCTCCTCTCAGTCTCCCTCCTCTCAGTCTCCCTCCCTCTCAGTCTCCCTCCTCTCAGTCTCCCTTCCTCTCTGTCTCTCCCTGGATGTCTCCCCTCCCATGTTTTCCAGTTACAATAAGTGTCTCAGTACTTCATGTTGGAGCTCCATCTCTTCACACTGACGACTGAAGAACAAAGACATAAACAGGTATGTGACCAAAAAGAACTTTGTTCCTGCTTTTACATAAAGACGTGATAAAGTTTACATGCAGCTTCATCTGCACACTCGGCGATCTAACGTTTAAAACGTGACATCTTTTGTATCTTAATGGTGTTTTTAAAAATGTGGCCTCATGAATGTTGGTTTATACGAGAGCTGAAGTACAGAGGAGAGGTTGGGAAGTCTATTACACTACACATTCATCTATTTCATTCAGAAAGGAAAAGGAAATCTGAGTCTATCAGGTAAACGTAGGTGAAAATATGTATTTGTCACAAAAAAAGATCGTTTTGGTTTATTTGGACACATTTTGATATTTCTGCCTTCACCCCGAAACAATGAATGAATGGAATTGAATTTGTGGTACTCAGTAATTCATTTGTTTGTGTTTTGTTTTGCTGTTGCCTGTTTTGTTTATTTATATTATCTAATCTTATATATGTATATATATATGATTTCATTTTTTTAATATTATTATTATTATTATTATTATTATTATTATTATTATTATATAATCTCATTTGGTTGTTTATGTTCCTGTACTTGCATTCACCTGTCCTAATATCAATTTTCACACAATTAAAAAAGAAATGAATGAACGCATTTAAATACATTAAAACACTGATTAATGTGTAGTAGTGTAGTTATAGAATCAACAGTGAAAAGGCAAATATTTCAAAATAGACAAATAAATCCAAAACAATCATCATGACGAGAAAAAACTGTGAAGCATTCATAGCAGATTGAATGCTGTATATACTGTGATGTATTAATTTATAAAGTCATCTTCATATTGTCATTTAATGTGTCAAACAATATCTTTATTTTTAATGTTGTTTTGACTTGATACAAAAGGCTATTGCATATTAATTTAAAGCTGGGTTCTGATGTTTCGAAAGTCTAAGCTTAAAGAGTTATTGGATGCTGCGATTCGTCTTCCTGCTCTTATCGGCCTCTTTCAAGTTCTTATTCTTAGGAGAAATATTCTAAACCACATTTTCACAAAAGGATTCATTAGTCTGAGGTAGAAAAGGGAAAGTCAGAGTTTTGTGCAAAACTCTCTTTGAGCCACAGTGGGAGACTAAAACAAAACTCAACTCTATCTGTGGATTTATGTCTTTATGTTTTGTCCTTTCTCCGTCACTCAAAGGTCATAACATGATGTCTTTAAGAGACTCAGTCTTTAAGCTGCTGGTATCACATGAAACTAGAAAACCTAAAAAACCATGAAACCCATTTTCATACAGTTTGGGACAAAAAACATTGCAAAGAAAGTGGGTCTTACAGAGTTTACAACACTCACAAACTCGTTCTAAGACACTCAAGCTTTAGAATGCAACATTATCTACAACACAGTCTCACTGCAGTTCATACAATAGTTACACAACTTTAATCTTCTGATTCTTCTACTTTTTGATACAAAATGTAACTGTAATTAGATTTAGACAACAAAACCAACGTTAGGTTTAGACAACAAAACCAACATTAGATTGGGACAACAAAACTTATATTAGGTTTAGACAACAAAACCAACGTTAGGTTGAGACAACAAAACCAACATTAGGTTGAGACAACTAAACCAACATTAGGTTGAGACAAGGGTCAGTATAGAGACAAGTACATGTCAATATTATACATTATCACCCAGTCTGTATATCCATTCAGTATATATTTCCTTGCATGATTATTTTGTTTATAACTTACCAAACACTTCACTTATATATTGTCAATATTATTGGAGATTAGATTTCTTCTTTTGTTCTTGTTTATACCATCCTAGCTTTTACTTATATGTGTGTCACATGCCTTGTATGTGTGTACATTGCTAAATTGTTAAGATTGTAATTATGCTTGACTTGAATTTAGTCTGCTGGTACTATTTGCCCCAACGGACATATGTTGGTTTCCTGCAGCAGGATGCAGCGATTCAGGGAAGGCATTCACATACGTACGATGAAGGCGAAGAGGAAAGTGGAAGAGATCTCCAAGGAGGACGTCCAGGCTTTCCTCAAGAAGAACGCCTTTGTTCTCTTTACAGTCGCGGCAGTGATTGTAGGTGTGTATGACTCTGCAAGCTAAACCATCATTCATTCTGTATCTCCACTGCATTATTATATATTATTAAATGATACAGTATATACAGTATATATATATATATATATATAAAGTACATGCTGTCTCTCTCTCTCTGCAGGTATTGTTCTGGGATTTGCGCTGCGTCCATATAAGATGACCTATCGAGAAGTGAAGTACTTCTCTTTTCCTGGAGAGCTGTTAATGAGGATGCTTCAGATGCTGGTCCTCCCCTTACTGGTCTCCAGTCTCATAACAGGTGCCACTTCTGTCTGTTGATATAAGCCCTTTAAAGGCCGACCTCATCCTCATACATATTGGCCTCATGTTGTCATTGTTTGTGGTGTTTTGTCCCACCCATTCACATCAGCTGGAAGCTTTAAACATTGAATTCAAACTGTTAACAGCATCTCAATGTCTGCTCGAGAAATGTTCATACGTCAGAATCCATATTCCAACAGACTCAAGTTATACAGAATTCTGCAGGATCACGATGGTGTTTCAGTTTCAGGTAGATAATAAGTTTACAGATGGCTTTTTAATAGATTTAAGACTTTTAGGAGGACACCTACTTATTCTAGTCTGTCTCTCTATGCTTCGTAACAATATTTGTTATTATAATATTATTTTATGGATACTGATTCATCATGAATTATACCGAAACAACACAATGAAAGTAAACACATGACACTTCCTATACCATCCCACTGTATTTACTTAACTTTGCTCTTTTTGTAGATCACAAGCAAAACATTTATTTTTCTTCTTTTTTTTTTTTTCTTAGAATCTAATTGAGCAACTAGATTCTGGAAGAGGAGGTGAAACTTAGTTAGAAATACTAACTTAATACAGAATTTTTTTCATCCAGGAGGTTATAAAAGTCTGAAGGAACATGCAGGGTATTTATTCTTAGATATTTCTGATGCTTAGCTCTGTGACTGGGATGCGACTGTGGTGAATAGTAGCCTGTTTGTCAATTTGTGAAACAATCAATCAGCAGTGTCTCAGATCTGTGTGGGAACATGTTGCTGGGAGGGAATGATCTGGTTCACGGCGACGTCATGCTTACCAGCCAGAACACAATGGTAAACCTTACTGACCCCCAGCTTGGTGATGAAGAGATCCCCACTGAGTCAGCTACAGAGAAGACTTGCTCAAGTGAATCACAGAAGGTGCTTCAGCCACGTGGCCTCTAAGTGCACCATGTCTGTTCTCACGGTGTGCAGCAGTGGACATGAATTATTTTCAAGTCCTCTTCGTTTCACCCACAAATTAGAAAAATGACAAAGTTACAGTCCCCTGACATCTCTCACTTCTTAAAAAGTAGCCCTCCATACAGCTAACGTTATGTATGAAGACAATGGTCCCTTTGATTTAACACGCTCTCACGGCAGCTCATGAAACAGTCATGAAATTGAATCCATTGGTTTCTTACTGAGTGATACAAATTTTACTTTCTTCCTGTTGCTCAGCACAACTTATTTTTCTGTCAGTGGGAACGTCATTACGCTGCAAAGCAGAAGTTAGGTTTAGGCAACAAACCCTCTCAATAAGGTTGAGGAAAATCGTTTCTTGTCGACAACACTTTGGGCAACGCGGTGTCCATGGTCCTGTGGTTAAAGGCCTGTGTTGTTGGACCCACCACCTCACCACCATCAGTAGTCTCTCTCAATGTTTTATTCTACGTCACTCGCTGTGGACATTGCATAGTCACATGGTTGTGTTTCATTCATGTGTCCACCATGAAAAAGGATCTTAATTGACTTTTTTTCATCTTACATTGATGTTGTTGCAGTGCTGAGAGACTTCGTGTGTCTATGAACACAAAACCAATTCATTGCATTTTGTGACTATTCCACGACCTGACATTAGATTGGGCTGAAAACTGGCAATAATGTAGCCTACTGAACAGTTGGAAGCCCAGCACAATAGCACAAAATGGCTTCATAAAAAGTTTTTGTGTTATCATTTTCATTTTCATAACCAGGAAAACCCTCAACAAAAAATTCCGAATGCTGTTTCTTTTCAATTACAACTGCCATTGCCTGGAAGTACACTGTACTTCAAAGCAGAGATTGTGACGGTATAGAGAGGCCCGCCCCTTCCTGTATCCCCCATGACATGGGACCTTATTATGCAAAAAAATAAAAATCTACATTTGTCAACGGTCAAATAACTTGTTCATCCTCTATGATCCTGCTAGCTAGCCGAGCTAACGGCCATGTTGATGACGTACGTTGTGTGAGACGAGATGTCGTGAGTGGTTTCACACTAAAATAAATGATACAATGAAAGACTGAGACTTTCAGGACATGAAAATGTGTCTTTCAAAATGACGTACATCATATATAATTCATGGTTAAATACAAACAGGATCAAAAACGTATTTGTCTGTAGCCGTTGACTACCATACATATTTATTTGGAAATGAAGTCCAATAGGGGAAACCTGAAGGACCGGGGCTCTGGTTTGTAAAGTTTGTTATGTGTTAATTCTCAGATGTCTACTGCATTCCCATTTCCTGTCCTTTAGGAATGGCAGGTTTGGACAGCAAAGCCTCAGGAAAGATGGGCATGAGAGCCGTGATTTACTACATGACCACTACCATCATCGCCGTCTTCGTCGGCATCATCGTTGTCCTCATCATCCACCCAGGAAAAGGATCAAAAGATGAGTTTGGAAAGCAGCAGAAGATAGAGCAAGTCAGTCCTGCTGATGCCTTCTTAGATCTGATCAGGTAGCCTGAATATAACAACAATAATATTCATTAATTTCTCTGAAATTCCTCATCTTTTAATCACTGTGTGATTTCTCATTTCAGAAATATGTTTCCACCAAACTTGGTTCAAGCCTGCACACAGCAGGTGAGCTTTGCATCCAATAGTGATGGTTAAGTACCACAACGTCTTAAAATAGGTCATCTGTTTGCACAAGCTCCCTCGAGCTCCTGCAGTGTTCATTTTAATCTGGAGTGGCTTTATTTAGAGAGAACTATAGGTTATTACAACCAGGTCAATAGTGAAAAGTTAGGCAACTAAACTACATAGTTAGGTTGAGGCAACTAAACTACATAGTTAGGTTGAGGCAACTAAACTACATAGTTAGGTTGAGAAAAAAAAAATATATATAAAACCATTATTTTGTAGCATTTTCCATGCAGTTTTTAGATACCCATTATTCTCAACTTTTTAATGCCAGGTGTAGAATAACGCCACTCGTCAATGTCACAAGGGGCCCAGGCGGCCAATCAAATGGAGTAAGAGGCGGGCTTTACTACTGAACCACTTCCTGTTTGATGGCAGTAGATGTGGTTGATATTAGTGGTTTTTAATTAGGATGAACTACATATTTTTTAACATATATTTTAACAGCAGAGTGACATTAAGAGCTCCACGTCTGCTGGAATCCACATTTCATCACTAAATCCCAACTTGAACCCAAAGCCAATTAATTTTTTCTAAAACGCCTTCATCTCCCTCCACTTACCTTTGATCTCTCACACAATGTCATAGGAGTTTGTTGAACAGCCACAAAATGTTATCTGTACATTTCTTTATCTATGAGTGGACATTACATTAGGATGTGAAACGGAAGTTATGATTAAACAAGTGACACGCGACTTGAGAAAAGGGGACATTAGAACTTCTAGAAAACGTGGATTTGTCTCAACCTCAATCATTTAATTGTCTCATTCTCCAGTTCAAAACCAAATATGGAAAGCGAACAGTCCATGTCACTGTGACGGTGAATGACACCCTCTTCAACTCGACCAATGTCACTCAGGAGGTCATGGAGATCACCCGGGAGGAAGTGATCCCAGTGGCGGGTCAAGTGAATGGGGTCAATGCCCTCGGGCTGGTGGTCTTCTCCATGTGCTTTGGTTTAATAATTGGCAGCATGAAGGAGCAGGGCCAGGTCCTGAGGGAGTTCTTCGACAGCCTCAATGAAGCTATCATGCGCCTGGTTGCCATTATAATGTGGTAAGACAAGTGTTTCCTGTTGCACAAATGTTACCGTCACACTTATCTCCAATAACTCGATTTTCCTCTCCTCCTCTCAGGTATGCTCCTATTGGTATCCTCTTCCTGATTGCAGGAAAGATTGTAGAGATGAATGATCTGACACAAATGGGCGGCCAGCTGGGCATGTATACCATCACAGTTATCATTGGCTTAACCATCCATGGAGTTCTTATTCTTCCCACTCTTTATTTTGTTATCACTCGGCAAAATCCCTTTATCTTCATTGCTGGTCTACTGCAAGCTCTGGTAACAGCCCTAGGGACATCCTCCAGGTGAGTCGTTGTCCATCACTACCCCACTTGAACAGATACGCTTATTAGATGTCTGCTTATGGAGTTTTTACACCACACGCAAAGCAAACTCGTTGCACATACAAGACAATGCATGGATGCAGATGCAATTTTGCACTGAGTTGCGGGAATGAGGCGATTACACAACATTTGGCACATCCGTGAGACACTGTGTTGTGAAAGCTTATCAGCACGGAGATTCTCCTTCTGCCATTACCAACGTCCTGACGTTGCTGCATGTGGTCCCCCAGAGGTCTACGATAGTAGATATTAGTCCAGAGACCAGACCAGACCAAGTGGAGAAACCAGAGACTGTCTGTGGTCCCCCAGAGGTCTAGATAGTATCTCACATTAGTCCAGAGACCAGACCAGACTATGTGAAGAAACCAGAGACTGTCTGTGGTCCCCCAGAGGTCTACCATAGTAGCTCATATTAGTCCAGAGACCAGACCAGACTATGTGAAGAAACCAGAGACTGTCTGTGGTCTCCCAGCGGTCTAGATTGTAGCTCACATTAGTCCAGAGACAATACCAGACTATGTGAAGAAACCAGAGACTGTCTGTGGTCCCCCAGAGGTCTGGATAATAGCTCACATTAGTCCAGAGACCAGACCAGACTATGTGGAGAAACCAGAGACTGTCTGTGGTCCAAACAACAAGGTCTCTGCTGTATTTATGTCTAGATGACCTTATTTGGAGTGTTGATGGAGCAGCTACAATATTAGCATAGCCATCAGCCAGACTCATTCAGAAAGGCTGCAGGACAAACACTGAGGTGATGTTGATCACGGTAAAAATCTATTAATCCAATCATCACTGGTGGACAATGAATCTTGGGATACGTAGGGCCCTGAAGGATCCATCAGTTGGATCCTCCGAAACAGGGAAAGAATGCCATATTTCTCAGCTGCATTTCTCTGGATGACACTGAGTGGGGTCTGAGCTCGTCCACCTCTGCCATGACAGTGAAGCTTCTGTTGTAGTGGAATACGTATCCCAGAGAGGCTGGGGAGAGGGAAGGAGGTGTTACTAGTGTACATCTCCATCCTCATACATCCCTAGTAAGTCTTCTTTTTAACAACATCACAAAAGTAAAAGACAGTTTTGCACCTTGGGGCCCCCATATTAGGGATATGCTGATCTACCTTTTCGTTCCCTTTGTCGATACCAACGCCAGGCTTTGGGTCAGCCAATGCAAGTGTTGTTGAACTTTTTATTAATCTGTTTCCATTCTTCATCTCAGCTCAGCTACCCTCCCTGTAACCTTCAAATGTCTGGAGGAGAACAACAAAATTGACAAACGAATCACCCGTTTCGTGCTGCCTGTGGGCGCCACCATCAACATGGACGGAACAGCTCTGTATGAGGCCCTGGCAGCCATCTTCATTGCCCAGGTCAACAATATGGACATGAACTTTGGTCAGATCATCACCATCAGGTGAAAAAGAGGAGAATCATAGATTATGTTTATGCTGTTGTCCTCTTAGTTATGTTTGCAACAAAACCACATAGTTAAGTTTAGACAATAAATCCAAAGTTAAGTTTAGGCAACTAAACTACTTAATTAGCATTACTGTCATATTCCGTGGCAGAGTCCCTTATCCATGCCCTCATCACCTTAAAGGTTGTATCAGCGATTCTGGTTGCCCTCACTTCCGTTGCGAGATCCAAAACAAACAGTGCCAGCTAGCCCCTCCCTCCCGTGTTTTGAAAATGATCATGGACGCGCATTTTCATGAACACTGTTTATTTTGCTTTTGAGGTGTTGGTAGTACCATTTGTTTTTGTGTGCGATCTCGGAGCCTAGGCTGCCGAGAGAGATGTGTTTTTTTGATGGCCTGCTTATGGGGCGGGCAGCTAGCAGATCATGAGGTAAAAACAGATGAATGTGATCATTTATGTTTCGGCCCAGAATCGCTGATACAACCTTTAAGCCTGGACTATTGTAATGGAGTACAGTCTGGGGTACGGTCTGGACAGGCTCCAGTATGTACAAAACTCAGCACATCACTCCTACCCTCAAGTACCTTTCCAGTCCAGTCCTCATGCAAAATCCTCCTTCTCACCTTCAAATCCCTCTACACCCCTGGCCCCCAGTACATGTCAGACCTCCTCCAGCCCTATACTACTCTCCGGTCCTCTGGCACGGGTCTGTTCTTCAACCCCCTCACTAGACTTTTGTCTACGTTTTGGGACAGAACGTTCAGTGTGTCAGCCCAACCCTTTGGAACTCTCTCCCAGCTGAGATCCGAAAACACTGCATCGCTGGACATTTTCATGGGATGTTCATAACAACTTATAGACTCTAAGTCATCACTCCTTATTTCTGTCTCATTGTGTGTAAAGATTCCTTGGGTGCCTTGAAAGGCGCTATATAAATGTAAGTTATTATTAATAATCAGGCTTAGACAACAAAACTATTTTCTGCAACAACCCCCCCCCCCCCCCCCCCCAAATACTACATCATTAAATACTTGCTCTGGAGGAAAAAAATCACTGAACATGAAACCAAAAGATTGTATTTCTTGACTATTTAACAAACTGCTGTTTCTGCTTCTCTTCAATCAAGTATTACAGCAACTGCAGCCAGTATTGGAGCTGCTGGCATTCCTCAGGCCGGCTTGGTCACCATGGTGATCGTACTGACCTCTGTTGGACTTCCCACTGATGACATCACTCTCATCATTGCTGTTGATTGGTTTCTGTGAGTAGTGTGTGTGTGACCCTGTGAACTGCTGTAACTTAAACTTCAAATGGTCAAAGCTGATCTGCTATGACCACCCAGTAACATACTTCTGTCTCCCTGGAGTCTTGTTCTACATCTTCACTGCTCTATTGAATATTTTTGCCATGACTTTAACATAGAAACATAATTAGGTTTCCCAAATTAATCATTTCAATTAGAATACCCGTCCCTGAAATTACTCAGCTAACTGGGGTAATAAGGAAAAAAAAGGTTCTTTCCAAACTAGAATGGACTAAAGTCTATCAAAGCCTTCCCACATGAAGATAGACAGAAGTTTAATGAATACAAGACATGTGCATTGTTCTAAAGCTGCAGGTGCATTTTTATAAAGCAAGATTATCTGATTAATCCAGTTCACTCAAGAGAATCAGGCAAGAAGTGTGTTTCATAAAGGAAGTTTAAATAAATTATAGTGCTAAGCTGAGCTAATAGCTTGCTGGCTCCAGTTCTGTCTGCTCATCAAATGAATACGAATATTTCATTTATTTAAAATATATTTTTTCAAGTCAAGAAAGTCTCATTATGTTGAATAACAGTTTAAAGGTCCCATATAATGAAAAACAGGTTTTCTCTGGTCTCTACACCTATAAACTGGTCCTCCCTGAGCCTGTCAACTCCTAGAATGAGGAAAACAAGCGACTCCTGCATGGTCTCTGCAGCCCCCCCACTGGTACAACAGCGCTCCTACAGGCTGTTCAGATTCAGCTCCTGTTGTTACGTAACGAAATCAGTCATTTACATAGACGGAACTCCGATGATAATAGGAGATATCCAAGAGGGGGTGTTCATCACCGAGGTGAAGTTGGTGTGTCCTGATAGGCTGAACTCCTCTGATGATAGGAGATATCCGAAAGGGGGCGTTCATCACCGAGGTGAAGTTCGGTGTGTCCTGCGGTGAGACAGCAGTGAGATAGCCGTGTTTCACAATGTTGTCGCTCACAGCTAGACACGCAGATTGCTGTTATTGGTTGTACAAATCAACATAAGTGCTTATATTCGGTCCCAGCTACAGAAGAACAGAAGAGACAGTGTTTGCGTTTCATTTTTAATGACAATGTGCCGGCTACGGTCCGTGTTAGCTTGTATGTGTGTGCTAACCACTTCACATCGGACTCCTTCAGTAATGAGGGTCAGTACAAAGCTGGCTTTGCCTCGACACTGACCCTCGTAAAAAGGATCTGTCCCAACTAGGGTTGCAAAGGGGCGGAAAATTCCCAGTAAATTTCCGGAAAGTTTCCGGTAAATTTCCACGGGAACTTAAGCTGGGAATTTTGGAAATATTCCATATTTGGAAACTCTCCATGGGAATAATGGGAATTATGGGAATTAATGGGAATTTAGGGGAACTAACTGGGAATATATTATATCCAAGCATAAATATGAACAGAAGTCATAAGAAAACATCCATACAAAATGTTTTCAACAGATATTTCAACAGATTTATTTATAATATAATATATTTATATTTATTTAAAGTAGAACAGAACATGTTTTAATTAGTTGTTTCATGGGTGAAGTCAAAAACAGGAATGTTAGGTTCAATACTCCCAACCCCACTCATTCAAAAATGGAATGGAATGTTCTCATTCATTGTCTATGTAAGAAGCCGTGCAATGCCGTCACGGAGCGGCGAATTTCGAGAGACGGAGGGCCGCCGCCCGCAAACTCTCGATAATCTTTTAAACTGACCGTTGTCGGTCTAAAATAAAGACAGATTCAGCAACTGCATAGCTTATTTCTCTCCTAAAACACATTTCGTTTAATTATTTTCGTAAAATAAGAGGGAGGTGGGAGGCTTATAAAATAAGAGGGAGGGGAGAACGATACGAGCTCGGAGGAGCACAGAGGGGAGGGGTGTGTGTGTGTGTGTGTGGGGGGGGGGGGATGCTTTTTTCAAACATTTCAAATCGTAGACTAGAGCTTTAATAAATATATTTCCCCATAAAAGCATCAAAACTTACTTCACTTTGTTTAGCCCAGAAGCTCAAATGTGTGCCTTCAATAGTCTTTGTGCTTCAGACTCAAAAGTGTGGTCCAGTACATAGTGATCTTCTGTACATGTGATGGAGGCATGCATAGTGCCAGTAGGGGGCGTGGTCTCAATAGCCATGCACTAAGCAGTGTGCTCTGTACATGTGGTTGAGGAATGGCATGGATAATCAAATGTATTTGAATGGCATCTGTTTGTTTTAGTCAAGATTATGCTACAAAATAACTTTCCACAGCTATATTTAAGTCCCCTTTGAAGAGCCAACCATCAATTTGAAAAATTCCCAGTTTATTCACGTTTATTCCCATAAATTCCCATGGAAAGTTTCCACTTTTGAAAATTCCCGGAATTTTGCAACCCTAGTCCCAACCATACGGGTCCCCGGCAACTTCACCTGAGACACAAAGGTGAGCCATAGCGATACATCCACGTAAACATGCTACTGCTAGCGTAAGCGGCATCCTCTCCGTCTCTCTCCATGTAGGCGTTGACAGACGGAGCTCATTAGCATTTAAAGGTGCAGGCACAGAAAACAGCCTGTTCTCAGCAGAGCTCATTTGAGCAACTTTTAGACAGCTGAAATTCAGGACCCCGGATGGGACTGTCTGTCAGAAAAGTGTGCAGCTGCGTGAAATTGATGACAAACAGTATAATATGGGACCTTTAAGTATAGAGAGGCTAAGTCACAACTCAACAGTTTTTCCTTTTTCAAGCTCGGGTCCTCTACCTGAGGCCTGGGAGTCTGTGGGTGCTGCCCAGTATCTTAGCTGTTCCCAGGACTGAGCTATTCTGGACAGAGATCTCCAATGTTGGTCCTGGACTCTGCTGGAGCCACTGTCCCAGTTTGGGGGTTACAGCCCCAAGTACTTCGATTACTACCGGTACCACTGACGCATTTACTCTCCCCATCTTCTCTAGATCTTCTTTCTTGGTATTTTTCCAGCTTCTCGTGTTCCTTCTTCCTGATGTTACGGTCTCTTGGGACAGCTACATCAGTTACTAGAGCTGTCCTTTGTTGTTGATCCACCACCACGATGTCTGGTTGGTTAGCCAGTTTATCAGTGTGGTTCTGGATGTCCTACAGGATCTTAGCTCCGTCATGCTCAACCACCCTTGGAATTGTCTTCCATTCACACATTGGGACTTTCAGTCTTTCTGATGTGGTAGACCCCCGGCTCCACCTGTGGTTCTGTCTAGTGTGGTAGACCCCGGCCTCCCCCTGGGTCCTGTCTGGTGTGGTAGACCCTGGTCTCTATTTACATTGTGCCTGTTCTTGTTCTGCCATGATCCGTGCCTCTGTGCAGCCATTTATAGCCACCAGAGGGATTTCTCCTTATCAGCCACTTCTTCTATCTGTCGGTGATACATGTCGTGCAGGGTTTGTTCTTCCACCTCCTCCTCCTCCTCCTCCTCCTCATCATCATCATCATCTTCATCATCGTTTCTGCTGTCTGAGATCTTCACTTAGCAGGTCATCACTTGGGGCCATCTTCCTGATGTACTGGATCCTGGATCTTGGGTGTTTAATCCTGGATAGTGGCTCTGATGCTCATTAGTCCTTGGCCTCACTCCAATCTCAGAGTACGGGTTTTAGGGTGAAACCCTCGATGATGGCGAGGAGCATTCCTGTCATTGATATCAGTGGTTTCTATCTCTTCCTTCGACCACGTTATCATACCAGCAGGGTATCTGATGACCAGCAGTGTGTCTATGTTGATGGCTCTGATCTTGTTCTTTCCATCCAGGTGGCTCTTCAGGACTTGCCTTGCTCTGTGTAGGTATTTGGCTGTGGCTGACTTTCTTGCGGCCTCTTCCTGGTTCCCATTTGCTTGTGGTACAAGGTATTTGTAGTTGTCCTGGACATCTGCTATGTTCCCTCCTGGTGATCCAACCCCTTCAGCAGTGTTCATCTTGCCTCTCTTGGATACCATCCAACCTCATATATCTCTCCTGAATGACATTCTAATGTTGCTGCTGTAGATCCTGGTGATGTGGATCAGTGAGTTGAAGTCACACTCATTCCTGGCAGACAGCTTGATGTCATCCATGTAGAAGAGGTGGCTGATCGTTGATCCACAATGGAACCGGTATCCGTAGACACTCTTAATGATGATCTGGCAGAGGGGTTTCAGACCTCTGTAGAGCAGCAGCTGGGACAGATAATGTCCTTGGTTTATGGTAACTAAAGTGTTTGACAGTGTGTAGGATAGCTGTACTTTGCATCATTGCAAAGTACAAAGAAATTCTGTGAGAAACAAACTGGGGCGTGGTCGAAAGTAGTAGATTTCAAAAACTTTGGAGTGGAAAATAGTCAGAGGTGTCAACAACAATCCTGCTGCTGTTGCTGAACTGGCTTCTTCTGGACTTGATGTTTCAAGGAAGACTGTTGTGAGGGCTCTTCATTGTGGTGGGCTTCTAGGTCTACGTCCAAAAAAACCTCCATCAAAGCAAGACTGAAGTTTGCCCGTGAACATTTGAAACACGGGAATGAGTTTTGGAAGTCTGTCTTTTGGTCTGATGAGACTAAACTTGAGCTTTTGGGACATATGGATGTTGCTTTTGTTTTGCGAAGGAAGGGAGAGGCCTTCAACCCTAAAAACACAGTTGCCACAATTAAACATGGTGGTGGGAGCGTAATGCTGTGGGGCTGTTTTGCTGCTTCAGGCATTGGGAACCTTGTTCGGGTGCATGGGACCATAAAGAGAGAAGATTATGTTGACATTTTGAAGGATAATGTTAATAAATGTGCTGCCAGTCTAGCTTTTGGTCGCCGATGGATCTTCCAGCAAGACAATGACCTGACGCATACATTCAAATTGGTCCAAAGTCTTTTGAAAGACACCAAAATCAAGGTCCTGGAGTCCTCAGAGACCAGATCTCAATCCTATTGAGAATCAGTGGCAGGAGCTCAAGGTTAATATTCATGCTCGAAAACTATGCAGTTTGATGAGCTGGAAATATTTGCCATGGAAGACTTAGTTTAGATCCCCAAAGAGCCATGTGCCAACCTAGTTAGGAACTGCCATAAGAGGTTTACATTTACATTTACATTTACATTTAGGGCATTTAGCTTTTGTCCAAAGCGACTTACAATAACATACATTTGTCAAAAGAAAGAAAGCACAACATATCATTGCTGATAAAGTAAGAGCTAAAAAATAGAAACAAGTGTTAGGTCTGAGTAAAGTAGTAGATGTTCAGCAAACATACCTTAAGAACAACAGTGCTATGATCAAAGTGCTATAGGTAAGAACATAGAAGTGCTTTCTTGTTGTTGTTGGGTTTTTTTTAGGGGGGGGGGGCGTTGTTAGTAGGTCATGCTATGCAGAGTCGAGGTTTCGGAAGATGGCAGTGACTCTACTGTCCTGACATTGGTCGAGAGTTCGTTCCACCACTGAGGACCAGAACAGAGAAGAGTCTGGACTTTGCTGGGCAACATTTGTTTGATTTCAGCGATGGTGGTACCAGCCGGCCAGCTGAAGTAGAGGAGCAAAGTGCTCGCTTCAGGGTGTGTGGTTTAGACCAGTGTTTGAAGGTAGATGGGTGCCGTTCCATTGATGGCCTTGAAGGCCAGTGTCATCGTCTTGAATTGGATGTGTGCTGCAACAGGGAGCCAGTGGAGGTCACGGAGGAGGGGGGTCACATGGGTAGATTGAAGATAAGGCGTGCTGCAGCGTTCTGGATACGCTGCAATGGTTTAATCACAGAGGCCGGGAGTCTGGCCAGGAGAGAGTTGCAGTAGTCAAGGCGGGAGATGACCAGTGCTTGGACCAGGAGTTGCGTTGCATCCTTTGTGAGGAAGGTCCGAATCCTGCGGATATCGTAGAGGGCAAATCTGCAGGATCGGGCCACAGCAGTGATGTTAGGGGTGCAGGATAGTTGGTCATCGAGGATTACACCCAGGTTCCTCGCAGTTGACAACGGCAATACTGTGATGCCCTTGACAGTGACCGACAGGTCCATGCGAGGTTGTTGTCAGTTGCGAGTCAGAAAGTTTACACTATTGACTATTCATTTTCACAGGGCTAATAATTTTGGCCTTGTCATTTTTTGTATTTTCTTGTTTCAATTCAGTGCATCAGTAAACTCTTAATCAAACTTAGTGGAGAATTTGTCTTTGTTCTTTTGGAAGCAATTCAACTATCAACACTTTTGGTTATGGTCATTTCCATGGAAAAGTTAAGGGTTTTGTTTGATTTCATGAAGGGGGCTAATCAGGGGGGTATGTATGTATGTATGTATGTATGTATGTATGTATGTCTGTAGCCTATGTATTTAATGTACCCAGCATTCCCACTTCCCACTTATTTGCCTTTTTCCTCCCTGTGGTCATGTTGGAGTGTAGGGACCGCCTGCGTACTACAACCAACGTTCTGGGGGATTCCATCGGAGCCGGCATTGTGGAGTTCCTGTCTCGACACGAGCTCCGCAGCAAAGACGTGGAGATGGGAAACTCTGTGCTGGAGGAGAGGGAGAGGAAGAAACCCTACAAGCTCATCTCCCAGGATAGTGACTTTGAAAATGATAAACACGCTCACAGTGAATCAAACATGTAGTTCAACCAATATGAGCATTTACAGCTGGCTCTGTTTTAAGGAGTAGGGACCTAATTGTGAGATGTTATCTACAACCATATAGTTTTACTGTCATTATGTCACACTTTTTGGATTTGTTAACATTCCTTTATTATCAAACCCTGGAAGTGAATTTCTTACATTCCTCTATGGCATCATTTAGTATATACATCTGTCATTTGTTTCATATCGGACTAGAAGTTTCTGTTTTCTATGTTTACGACCTTAAATGAATATTTTCACTTCATAATGCCCTTGTGTAGAAGTTGAGGTGACATTAGCTTTAGATACTTGAAGGATTTAAATGTTACAGTGAAATAAACCATCAAGCTTTTGAAGATGTTGTCTGAAGATATGATATATCTTAACTTTAACCACTTTGTCACCAGGACTAAAGTTCCCTAAAAATATATCTATATTGTCCCAACATTTGCTGGTTAATATTGTGGTTATAAAAAGCATTTTATAATTTTTACATTTTAGGCTCACATGCTCTTTCCCATACCTAGACTTGCATGCATGTCTGTGCATGTTGACTGTGTGACCTGATTTTTTTTTATCAACATTTTCTGAAGAATGTGTGGAACTCATATTCAAGTCTTGGATGTTTTGAATTCAACAACTTTTTATTAAAACAGTTGTATTAGTTTTTGTTTATTATAACTTCAGTGAAATAAATAGAAAAAAAAGTATTTCTGTTCTGTCTCTCTTTTAGTTATTGTGTCAGGGAAACATTTAGAGTCATCAATTTACCTGCATGTCTTTGGACCATGGAGTACAAGGAGAGAACCCACGCTGACACACAGAGAACATGCTAACTCCACACAGAAGGAACCCCAACATCACACCCACAGATGCATTTGACTAGTTTATAAGAGTCAAACTGTATTTTGTCATGACAGACCTTTACAGCACTTACTTAACCATAATCGTAGCAGTAGTGATGAGTATTACCCCTAGTGATTAGCATAGTCTAATTACGCACTCTCCTCTCGTTTTCAGATGTTCCCATCAGTTTTATTTTGTCTGCCCTGTCCTTGATTAGATCCATGTCTCATTAACTCTTTCTCCTTGCATATGTTTGATAATTAAGATGAATGTAAAAATATGTCATGATAATTAATAATTCAATTATGACTTAGAAACCCATGAATTGGTGTAAACATGTGAAGGAGAGTGTTGGGTTACTAGCAAGCAGATGTGGTTATTCATAGATCATTATTAATATCAATACAAATGAGTAATATTAATATGATTATGAATGAAATCAATAATAACACAGAACCATCCTTTAAAAAGGAAACATATAACCAAACCTTGACTCAGTGCCAATATTAAGGGGGTTAGACTCAAACGCCAATCATTAATAACTGTGAGCATATGAATGTGTGTGTGTGTGTGTGTGTGTGTGTGTGTGTGTGTGTGTGTGTGTTAAAATGGCGGCTGTCCACTGTCAGCAATGTGGTCGGGTTAAAGAGAGCGGGGGAAAACGTGAGGAAAGCCTCTGAGTCTGTCCTGAGACCAAAATTGGATTAGTGAGCATGCACACTGATTGTTCTAGATCACTAACAAATGAACTAATTTAACAAACTTAACAAAACACCACATGAAACAGAAAATCAGCATGAAACATTAAGGTCATGACATAAAGTCCTGTACTTATGCCCATTAATCTCTTTGCCAAGTTTTGCCCAGAATGTTACCAGTTCTTGGGGAAATGTTGGTCCTTGTTGGACTTTCTGAAGAAAGATTGCTGTCTTCAGGTTCCTGTGAACGAAAGTTGCTGTCCTTCAAGGTGTGGATGGAGGAATTTCTAGTTAGTTGGGTCTCTACTGTCTCGCTAGGAATGTTGCTTGTTGGCTGAAGCAGGCTCCAACAGCCAGCTTGTTTGGCTGTTTGGAGGAGGCTGCTTGGGGGAGGAGATGAGACCTGTTGTCAGGTCGAAATCCCAAGAGAAAGATAGGTATGAGACCCCTAATTCAGGTCAAGGTCCCAGGACAAAGAGAAATGTGGACACCCGTGTTCTGGTTGTAATCCCAGGAAAAAAGGGAGAGATTCATTAGTTGGTCTGCTCAGTATAGAGAAGAAGGAATCAGCTCAGCCAATAGCAACTTCTGAGTTCTACCGCTAATCACAGTGGAATCTGGAGTTCACAGGTGGGGTCGTTGATGAGGCCAACAGGCAGATGGGGGACGGGAGCCCTAGACCCCCTGTGTGAGTGTGACAACCATGTTAATGTTCAGAAACCATTCAATCTGCATCTATGAATTGTTTCATAGACACAAACCTTGAGGTCCCAACAAGAGTGATGGCAATCAACTTGTGCTATAAGACACCTTTAGTTTTAGAAATATAATTTCATTAGATTCAATTTAGGATGGATATTTGACATTTGTTTAGTTTAGCAGACCCAGAGGAAGCTCGTAAAGGTTTAACAGTTTTAATGTGTTTTGTGGTGAAAATGAAGGGTGGAAGTCCAGTGGATGATGGAAGAACAGGAACAATCCAGTCAACGGGGAATACAGAGAACACAGGGGCAGACAGGTGAGGATAGTACTGGATTCGAAGTGTCAAAAGTGAGGTGGTGGAGTTGTACTGCGACACAGGAACAAAAAGTTTAAAAACACACAGTAGATATCTGGTCCTAAAAGAGACACTAGAGTAGGTTCAGAGGACTGGAGGAGAAAGGTTTCAGGTGAGACACATGAAATGTGGGAACGACCTTCATTGAACTTTGACTGACAGCAGATGGATGAATGATTTTTGGATTCTTTCAAAAAGGTCCAACAAAACGAGGAGACAGTTTTCAGATCCCAAAAACACAAACATACCTTCTGGTCTGGCTTGCAGAGGGGAGCAGGGACGAGACGACAGTCTGCCAGGCCCAGCTGCAGAGCGTAGAAGAGCTGTGGATAAGAGTTGGAAAATCCAAGAAAACATTGCAACTGCGGGTCAGTTCATGACTGCTTTCACTTTAGGAGGGTCTTTCTTCACCTGCCCCTGCTCAATGATGTAGCTGAGAAAACTGACCCTGAAGTGACATTAGACACATTTTCCTAGTCTTTAAAGCACCAACCTAACGTGCTGAGTGTGTTCCTCGTCCTCATTCCAAGACAAAGCGGTTCAATATATAGTGGAGTATATCGTTGACCAGTGCTTGAAACACACGGGGGCACTGGTGAGACCAAATGGCACAGATGTCCAAGGGGAGTGTTAAATGCTGTCTTCCATTCATCCTTCATCATCCTTGATGTGGATGAGGTGGTATGCATTGCGAAGGTGCAGCTTTGTGAAGATGGTGGCTTGGCGAAGGGATTCACAGGATGGATAGATGAGGGGGAGAGGATGATGAACAGCGATACTATTAAATCTGTGAATATCAATGCAGTGCGTGGTTCTTCTTTGAAACAGAATCCTGCACCCACAGGAGATGACATGGGACGGATGAGGCTGGCAGCAAGGGATTCACTGAAACCTTCTCCATAGCCTCATGTTTGGGCCGGGAGAAGCTGTAGAGGCGTTGAAAGGGAAGAGGGGCACAGGGTAGTAAATCTGTAGAACAGTCGTATAGTTGATGTTGCAGGAAGTCGATCATCGGCTCCAGAGTCACCACAGCTAGCAGAGGAATGGAGGTGTAAGGGAGGACTAGAGAAGCTTGCATCTACATGCATGATTGAGGATTGAGGAACAATCTTTTGGCAAGGGGGGGGACGAGGCAAGGATGTGAACAGCTTCCCCAGTCAATACATATCCCCACCTTCTAGCATCCCTGCCTCTCGGAAGTGGAGATGGGCTCGACTGAGCTGAGTGGCCTCGTCAGGTGGGGATGGTGATGGTGACTTGAATGGAGGACGAGGAAAAGGTGCACAGGGTCAGCGAGGTTGTGATGAGTTTGGCGGTTGTCAAGTAGCTAAGGAGATCCCTAGTGGCCTAACTCATCTTTTATATTCTCTGCTAATCCCTGCATGAATACACCATGCAAGGCTATTTCACCTCACCCACTCCCTGAGACGGGTGGTAAAATATTTCATCCATCACTTACTTTGTCCTGAACATTCCTCCTTTTCTCTGCCTCGGTAAACGCCTCAGCCATCAGTTCCCGACAAAAAATCTCTGCCTACACCCGGAAAATTAAAATAAAAAAACGTCTCTCATTACCAGCAGAATTTGAAACTGGACATGCAGAAACCTCTTTTTGAAGTCAAGTTCTAAGTTCTACGAACAAGGGGAGAAATCCTGACAAATTCTTGCAAACCAGCTTCCCCAATCAAAAGAAGAGAAATCTGTACTCCCTCAGATACTGTAACTACTGATCATGATGAAATAAATAATACATTCTGTGATTTCTATTCAAAACTTTATGCTTCCAACCCATCAGTCACTGATGGAACATTTCTTTCAAAAATGATTATTTGCCCTCCATGGATGTGAATGCTAGACACACACAGACTCAAAGAGCCAATTCTGAAATTGAAATAACAAAAACCTTGAGAATGTAGAAAAGCTAGTTTGTCTGAGGGAGAGGTAAGAAATGAGGCAGATTCCACTAGTGTTACATTTCACTACAAGTTTAAAAAAAAGACTTGCTTTCCATCCATCCATCCATTTTCTACCGCTTATCCTGTATTCAGGGTCACGGGGGGGCTGGAGCCGATCCCAGCTATCATTGGGCGAAGGCAGGGTACATCCTGGACAGGACGCCAGTCTATCACAGGGCCGACATGTAGAGACAGACAACCATTCACGCTCACATTCACACCTACGGGCAATTTAGTGTAATCAATTAACCTATCCCAAAAAGACTTGATTTGTTGAATTAATTTTGTCACCCAAGATACTGAGAAATAAGTGGAAGTGAGGTTCATGGACTGTTGGTTTTTGATGGTCTATGTTCAATAAAACGAAACTGTCGGTCTCAAGTGAGTGTTTTTATACATTTTGTTTATTATTGTGTCTTGAGATGCCGTGTATGTTCAGTGGAATGAAAACGTTACACATTGTGTCTTAAACTGCACCTCATATTAAATCAAAACGTGTTCTGAAAGACACATTGAACTTTAAAGTCTATGTAAATTATTTATAGATTTTGAAACGTTTTTTTTTTGCTTGACAGCCTTAAAAAAAAACATGTTACGGTGCTACAGAAGAAAAACAGGTTTGAGAACAGCGCAAACAGAACACAAAGTTTGGTGAAATGCTTTTTTGAAAGGAGGTTTTCAGGCCCTTGGCGACAGACAGCTCAGACTCCGGATCTCCCAGGAGAGAGCGACTCCAGGTGGACTCTTCCATCGGTGCAGGTCACGCTCCAGATCCATTCTCCGCACTGCTCCTCGCTGGGTTCCTGTCTGTCATACAGTGTGAAATCGGAAGATGGCGACAAGTGGATTTACGCCCCTTGTTAAATCCACGAAGAAGAAGAATGTGGGTGAAGGGCGATTGGCTGGCTCTTTTTGCATACACACACACACACACACACACACACACACACACGCCTTCACGCAGCAGCCTGCCTGTGTGCTGGTTCCTCCGCGGTGTCTCAACCATGTCGTGTACGGACCTGGGCCGGGTGCTCTGCATCATCACCGGGGCCTCCAGAGGCTTTGGCCGGACCATTGCGAGGGAGATGTCTCGGGCGGTGAAGCCGCGGTCCGTGCTCGTGCTGGCGGCCCGCTCCGCTGATGACCTGCGGGCTCTGCAAGCGGAGCTGGCCGACTCCGAGGCAGGCAGAGCCGGCGTGCTGGTGGAGTGCGTGGTGGCGGATGTGGGCCAGATGGAAGGACTGGAGAGCATCGTGAGAGCATCTAAAGACGCCTTTTCTGAACACGTGGATCACGTCATACTGGTCAACAACGCAGGTGACAATAATAATAATAATAATAATAATAATAATAATAATAAATAATAAAAATAATGATAAATTGTATGTCTGCACCTTTCAAGACACCAAGGACACCTTACAAAACATTAGCTGTGGATTCATCACGATTAATCACCATTTGTAAATATATATGGAAAATCCCTATTTTCTCTGTATATTGTTGGGAACAGAAAGATAAATGACAGAAGACGTATATGAACCAGAATGTGAAGCCTCTACAAAAAGAGATGCACATATACCACTTTATATCAGAGTACAAATACTTAACTTTAAGTACTTAATAATATCATTAAAGTCCTAACAATAACTTTGAGAACATTCAACTTTGTGTTTTCCTGATACAGAGTAGAGTTTGCAGTAGAGATACTAATAATGAATGTTTAACCTGCTGTCAGTTACACAGTTACAAGAAATATTAAAGATTAAAAGCTCAGAGGAGCAGCTTGTCACTAAGGAGAATAGTGCTGGTCCACCTTAAAGATCAGCCCAGTTTTGTAAAAAAGAAAAAATGTTCAACGTTATCCCTGAGGCAGTTGTTAATGTCGGGGTAACTGCTCCATTCACAGCTGCTCTCTGTCAGTGCTGGAGCTGCTGACTTCATACTCACCGTCATGCTCTCTCTCTCTCTCTCTCTCTCTCTCTCTCTCTCTCTCTCTCTCTCTCTCTCTCTCTCTCTCTCTCTCTGTGCATTAACTCAAAGAAATGAACTGATGTGCATTAACACTTTAATTTTGACAGTCTCTCATAACAACAACAATTAGAATATAAAGGCATGATATAACAACTCACAGTTTTCTCACTGTTTCTAATTAATACGAATGCCGACATTTTTTTTAGGCATAGAAGCCTTTTATTAGCAGTGGACAGATAGGAAACATAGGAGAGAGAGGGGGGTGTGACATGATGCAGCAAAGGACCTCCGGCCGGGATTCGAACCGGGGTCGGCTGCGTATGTACGTATGTTTGTATATGGCATGCGCTCTAACCACTCCGCCACCTGCGCGCCATGCCGACATATTTTAATAACAATCACATAATTGCACAGTACTTTCAGGAACTCCTGAGGCTTTAACGTCTGCAAACAGAGCTGCACATGTCTAGTATTTTTCTCTTCAAGGCCCTAGCAGCGATGACACCGGGCCAGCGAAAGCCCTTTTGTAATTGTGTTGATTCTTCTTCTTGTTATTGCGCGGCTTGTGCTACCTTTTTGGAAGCCTTAGCATTAAAATTAGCTGATGTTGGTGTGTGCATGGGGACTGGGGAAAAACTTGAGATTTTAGAGGTTTTTTAGTTGGCCACAAAAAAAACCGAGACACCTAACGCCTTGTAGGACACGCCCTTCACACCGTAATTCCAATTCACATGAAATTTTTCAAACATGGAGGTGAGTGAACTCTACAAAATCGCCATTGGGACTATGAAAGTCCACCCCGAAAAATGTTCCGCCATTTTATATTGTGTGAAAAACACGTTTTTGTTAGCTCCTCGTAGGCAAGGCAAGGCAACTTTATTTGTATAGCACCTTTTACACACAAGGCAGACTCGAAAAGTGCTTCACATCATAACATGTCATACAATAAAGT
Organism: Chelidonichthys spinosus; assembly: GCA_029853015.1. Taxonomy (NCBI): domain Eukaryota; kingdom Metazoa; phylum Chordata; class Actinopteri; order Perciformes; family Triglidae; genus Chelidonichthys; species Chelidonichthys spinosus. The sequence goes on from CM056840.1 coordinate 2,684,188, forward strand.
GAACAAAATAGAAGAATTAAAAGAAAATAAAGGCAAAAATAAAATGCATTACAGAAAGACAAGGAGAATAAAAACATATTTGCAATAATTAAAAACAGTGCAGACATTAAAAGATTTAGCAGAAAGCTATGGTGAACATAAAAGTTTTCAGTCTAGTTTTAAAAGTGGTCAGAGTTGGGGCAAGTCTTACACCTTCAGGAAGTTTATTCCAGCTATTTGTTGCATAGTGACTAAATGATGCCCTCCCGTGATTGTTGTTTACTCTTGGAATCACTAACAGATTGGTCTCAGAAGATCTTAGTGGTCTAGAAGGCTTATGTAGTGGGAGCATATCAATAATATACTTCGGTCCTAGACCATGTAGTGATTTATATGTGAGCAGGAGGATTTTGAAATCAATCCAATGTAAGGATTTAAGAATTGGTGTAATGTGCTCACATTTTTTGGTCTTTGTAAGAACTCTAGCAGCAGCGTTCTGAACAAGCTGTAGCTGCCTGACAGTTTTTTTTTTCGGAAGACCTGCAAGGAGACCATTACAGTAGTCTAGCCTACTAGTAATAAAGGCATGTACAAGCCTCCTACAGTGTCAATCCGATCCTTACCAAGTTTCTGTGGATCATCTCGAGACTGAGCCAACCAATCTCTATCAAAGCCTTTGTAAAATATCGTTGCGTTCAGAAGTTATTAGCCAAGTTACCAAGTTTGCATACAATTTTACTTTACTTTCTGTCAGATGCATTTGCTCAATGGTTGGGAACCCGTTTCCCTCCCCAAGTTTAGAGCGTTCCTCCTTATCTGGATCAGGAGAGCTGAGCTGAACGTGCTGCTCAACTTTCCCTCCTGCTACACCACCTGTCTGTCACCTGTACATCAGGTTGTTATGTACGTTGGAGCACAAGTACAGATACACTAAAGGTTATTAACAGATGAAAATTGAACACGTGACACCCCGACTTGCGTGGTAGTGCGAGGGCCCGTTCATCACTGTTTTCATTTCTATTGGAATGTGTGTTGTGACAGTCACGGGAGAATCCACATTAACTGGTTGTGAAGCTCCAGTATTAGCTGCAGGCTCAAAGTACACATTGCTGACAAAATGTGAATCAACACAGTCCTTGTGTGCTCGAGATAAGTGCTGCTTGTAGCCAAAGTATGTGCAAAAAACAAATGAACACGTAGCCTCTCCACAGAGACCCTCCTGGGTCCCATCCATGCTGAAACTTAAACAACTAAACAACCTTCTTCGAAATAACGATGTCCGTGGTGTACCTCGCAAACATCGTAACATTTAACATTAAAGCCAGAAATGGGTTCCTCTTCAAGCTGAGCTGTGAAGAAGTCTTGCTCTTCCTTCACCTGAGGACTCTCCTTCACACGGCCGACATCAACACAACATCTGCCTTGAAGAGCTTGTCGAAGGCAGCAGCCCGGTCCGAGTTTTACAAGAGAGCACTGTTCCTAGAATAAGGATAACATCTTCAAATCACTGGAGGAGCACAATCATGTTTCCTTTCATGTGCACAGTTCATGTCAAATGAGGACAAAGCTACTCCTGCAACAGGTCGGCCCCCATGCCACTCCAAAACGACAATCAGCCTGTGAGAACCCAACATCAGTTGATTGCTAAAAGGGGAATATGCTTTAAAAACAATTCTAAAAACATCCCTTGAGGAACTTGATCAGGCAACCACTGATCTTCCACAAATTCTATGCAGACTCCTTGCCCTTGGATGTTGGAGGCAACAGGTGAAGCAGTAAAAAGATGGCGGGCACAGTCCCATTCTCGGGGGGAAAATGTATCAACACCATTTCAATGACTTGAATAACTCTAGGCCTATCTATGTTGTCTCAGTGGATACTGCCAGGCACTCTGAACTAGCTGGAGGCAAGCTTGTTTGACAGGCAAGTTTCCAAACCGTATTACATGAATAGAAACCAAAGGCTGCCTGAAAAATCCTCAACAATTGTAAATCAGTAATCTTAAAGAACCACAGGTTGAATTTGAAATTGATCAGCACTAATGTTAAGTACCACATACATGGGACATGGTGTGGTCCAGTGATCCATTATATTGGATTAGCAGGGAATGCAGTGGATGCCCTTATGTGTAATCTACAGTCTCCAATCACTTGGCACCATCATCAGATTACTGTTGGCAACAAAAGAAGCTCATCCAGATGAACACATTGACGGGAAGGCCTGGCTCTCAGTCTCCACTCTAATTCATCCCAAAGGTGTTCTATCGGGTTGAGGTCAGGACTCTGTGCAGGCCAGTCAAGTTCATCCACACCAAACTATCTCATCCATGTCTTTATGGACCTTGCTTTGTGCACTGGTGTACAGTCATGTTGGAACAGGAAGGGGCCGTCCCCAAACTGTTCCACAAAGTTGGGAGCATGGAATTGTCCAACATCTCATGGTGTGCTGAAGCATTCAGAGATCCTTTCACTGGAACTAAAGGGCCAAAGCCCAGCTCCTGAAAAACAACCCCACACCATAATCCCCCTCCTCCAAACTTAACACGTGGCACAATGCAGTCAGACAAGTCCCGTTGTCCTGGCAACCACCAAACCCAGACTCGGCCATCAGATTGCCAGATGGAGAAGCGTTATTGGTCACTCCAGAGAATGCGTCTACACTGCGCTAGAGTCCAATGATGGCGTGCTTTACACCACTGCATCCGACTCTTTGCATTGCACTTTCTGATGCAGCTGATCGCCATGGAAACCCATTCCATGAAGCTCTCTACACTGTTCTTGAGCTAATCTGAAGGCCACATGAAGTTTGGAGGTCTGTAGTGATTGACTCTGCAGAAAGTTGGTGACCTCTGTGACCTATGTGCCTCAGCATCCGCTGACCCCGCTCCGTCATTTTATGTGGTCTACCACTTCTTGGTCTACCACTAATACAGGCCAGTTTGGAGCCAGTTAAGTTTGACTGTGGTTTTAACTACAGGATTAGATTTTCATAGATAGATTTTGAAATCTTTTGTGAAACACTGTATCTTACAATGAAAAAGACGCCTTATAAGATCTTATAAAGAGTCAGATACATGACTGATCTTGATTCGTTTCATAATATGATCCCATCAACTGCACCATGAGAAAAAACAGCAGCATAAATGTCAGAATGTAAAGCATAGTGTATATTACGGGTGGACATCTTTGGGTGTCGATTAGATTCAGAAACGATTTTTGATTTGCTACATGCTTCAGGAACTACTCCAGCCCTCTGTGAGCTAATAAGATTATATTATGTACATTTACTAATAAATAATAAATAATGACAATCATGTATTTATTTTTAAATGTTTGTTTATATATATATATATATATGTGTGTGTGTATGTACAGTGTGTTTGTGTTGTGTGTGTGTGTGTGTAAGTGTAAGTGTGTGTGTGTGTGTGTGTGTGTGTGTATGAGGGTGTATGTCCACCACTAACAAGTCCTTCCCTCTGCCAGCCTCTCTGGGGGACGTGTCCCGCTACACCAGAAGCTTCACCAACATGGCTGAGGTGGACTCTTACCTGTCTCTCAATGTCAGCTCCTCCCTGTGCCTCACCGCCAGCGTCCTGCAGGCTTTTCCACAGCGGCCAGGTCTGCGGCGTACGGTGGTCAACATCACCTCGCTGTGCGCCCTGCAGCCTTTCCGCTCCTGGGTGCTGTACTGCACCAGCAAGGCTGCCAGAGAGATGATGTTCCGGGTGCTAGCAGAAGAGGAGCCAGACCTCCGGGTGCTCAGCTACGCTCCAGGTGAGGAACCCCATTATTGCTTGTTATGTTCCTGGACTCGGTATCAGTGCATTTCTATTTGTGGAAGCTTCTGTCATTAATCGACCTGTTCACACAACAACAGAGGAGATGGGGGTTCTTCGTGTTTCTTTACGCTTGGTGATTGGTCCTCTGTCCTGTACCAGGTCCTCTGGACACAGCCATGCAGATGGTGGCCAGATCCACAACAGCTGATCCCAGCCTCAAGCAGTCTTTCTCAGACATGTTTGCTCAGGGCCAGCTGCTGACCTGCGAGGCATCCTGTGCCAAGCTGATGAAGCTGCTCCTGGAAGACAACTACACATCAGGAGCTCACGTCGACGTCTACGACCTCTAGACGCAGCTCACGTTGAGCACGCCTTGATTCTTGCGTGCCATGATTTTAATTGAAACTCTATTCATTCATACGCATAATACAGTTGGAAGTGGAAAAGTTGACTCAAAATTCACTGTCAATTAGGGTGGGCGATATGGCAAAAATATATAAAAAAAAATTTCAGGCAGGATCACAATCCACGATCTTATCACGATTCTTTTTCTTGTTGGTTTGTAAGACTATTAACTGAAATTTATTTCCCTATTTAAACAAATATAGCCCTACAAGGTAACAAAACTGGAAGAATAAGGCCAATTTAGGCCAAAGTACCTTTCTGAACAGATTTGAATCAAATTTGCAATTCTGCAAAGTATGAACATTCAACAAGAATTTTAAAAGGTAAAACAACACTATAAATAGAATTCTTTTTAGGGACCAACTCTTCCGTGTTGTCCTCCATGCCGCTTGTGCGCCGTTCACAAGCTGTCTGTAATCCCTCAGCGTAGTGGCAGAGGTGCAACGGCGTATTAGGGCCACTGTAGTTAAAAAAAAAAAAAGAATGGAGCCGAGAGAGGTCGCAATATTCAGAGAAAAAAGTTGCAAATGTATAAAGTGGCAATTTTGCTACTTTATAAAGTCGCAGATTTGCTAGTTTTAAAATAGTAAATTTGCTACTTTATTATAGCGGTCATAGAGGAAGTAAACATGTTGCTTGACCGGATGATTGCCGTTGCTCTGACAACGAGTGAAAGCTACGGCTACATCTTAGCCTAACCACCTGATCAATAAACACCTATAAGATGACAATTTGGCCCGTATCAATAAAACCAACAATAAGCATCAACAGCCGTCACCCTAAGGTCCTTAACGAGGCATTGTCACACGTTGGCATGGATTCATTAGAAAGATAAATGTACGTACATTCATGGGCCTTTAGCTAGCATAAATGCCGGTTGTTTGTTAGCTTCGTAATAAAGTAGCATATCTACTACTTTTTTCCCAGAATATTGCCCCCCTCTCTCGGCTCCGTTTTTTTCATACAGTGGCCCTGATACGCCGTCGTACAGATGAGCGGAATATCTGCTGCAGCACGATCCAGTGGCCCAAACGTGCAAGACTTCTGCATTTACTCATAAAAGACGTTTCCATGTGGACGGCGAATGTACGCTGTAGCACAATGCTAACGATTTCTCTGTAAAGGCAGATCGCCGAACGATTTGAGACATTTTGATTGTTCACGATCTAATATCGTCATATCGCACACCCCTACCGCCAATTCACCGTTTCTATCTGAGCACGCACATATGGAAACACATGAAGGGTGTTCCGTACATGGTTGTACGTTTTTCTGAGCTTTACACATGTATTTGTGAATAATCAGTAAGACATGCTACTTCTAGTTGTTCATCTCAAGCTCACACATGATGCAGTTGTTGGACATTCAATCATCACTACCGCTTATCCGGTGTTGGGTCGCGGGGGCAGCAGCTTTAGTTATTGGACATTCATTTCTTTTCATTTAAAGGAACAGTGTTTTACATTAAGGGCAGAAATGAGATAGACTCTTTATTATTATGGCTCTAAATAGAGCAGGTGATTATACACTAATATTAGTGTATAATCACCTGAAACTAATGGTATCACTTGTGTGAGTTTACTTGCTCGAGATACTTTATATTATTTTTATTTGTATACTGACATTCTGTGATGTCTCTGACCTCAATCAGTGAATGTTATTCTAGTGAAGTCTGGGGTTCCAATGTTAATGTGCCTTACTAGTGAGCTCTGTTTATAACATGCTCTGTTGTCTTAATAGTTAGATTAGTAATCAGGGATTAATATGTATAAATAGTTATGTAATGCTGAGTTTAGACATTTTAATATCTGCCAGAAAAAATATTGAAAAATATTTTTCAAGCATTCCACTGATGAATTATTTCTTTATATGTGCTTACCTCAGGCTGTCATTTGACGCACAAGATAATCTGATAGTCTTACTTACAGAAATATCACAGGATATACAGTATAACTGTTCTACTAATGAAGGTAACTCTAATAGAAACTCAGTTATTAAGTTTCTAAAATATTTCTGATAATTTCTCTGTTAATAAATCATTCCAATCCAGAAAGTGTGTGTGTGTGTGTGTGTGTGTGTGTGTGTGTGTGTGTGGGGGGACCTAAATCCAACTGAAGACCTATGGGACATTATGCATCAGACCACCAAGTACCCCCGCAGACCGGAGCTCACTGATGCCCTGATCCAGATCTGATAGTTGTATTGTGTTCCCAACAAATTATACAATGGACACCACCAGTAAAGTAATTTGAATAATTAGTGCATCAAGATCTAATTCATGTGTTCCTTTAATTTATTTGAGAAGGGTACTTTTGTTTTCTTGTGTGTATTTTTGTAATGTTGTGTACAACGTCTCAGACAGCCTCTTGCCTCACTGCTGAGGTCTGCTGATGCGTTCCACGGACTTTCCTCGGGCACGGCAAAGCACTCCGAGAAGAAGGAAGAAGAGTGAAACTGCACTTAGGCGACTTGAAAACAAGAAGAAACAAAGAAACATTTGTAATTCCCCTTCTGGAGCAGCTGATGAACAAGGAAGAGCTGCTGAGGTGAGACTGGGTTTGGCGGTTGCTAAGAGGAGACTCCTGAGCCCAGAGGGTCTTTGTCCAATAGGAACTCAACTCAGAGTTTGGGTTCCACCTGAAACTTCACACCTGAGTGAGCCTTTGGGTTCTCGTGGGGGTTTTGCATCGTGTCATAGTTCAGGCTTCACTTTGGGGTGTAGGCGTCATATTTAGGCTTCAAACCTTGCATACATGGTGAGGCCAAACAGAACTTAATATTTGGTAAAGAAACCTTTGTTAGCAATTCCAGAGGTCAGACGTTTCCTATATAATATCGTATTGTGATAACTATCGTGATAATATCGTATTGTGACAACTATCGTGATATCGTATTGTGACAACTATTGTGATAATATTGTTTAGTGACATAACTAAAGTGATATCATATTGTGACAACTATTGGGAAAATGTTTAATGACATAACTATCGTGATAATATCGTTTAGTGACATAACTAAAGTGATAATATCGTATTGTGACATAACTAGAGTGATTAATATTGTGACATAACTCTTGATACTTTCGCATCGTGACATAACTATCGTGATAAGATCGTATCGTGAGTTCTTTGATGTTTGCAGCTCGGCCTGGCTGACTGTGGGATGTGACCACGCCCACTGCGCTGTGCTGCGGGTTAAAGACGACAACACAGCAAACAGGCTGCCACTGAATATGAGCGGCTCCATTTCCTGTCATGTGCCTCTGACGGACAGACACAGCTGCCTCGGACCAAAATACCACAGAAGGAACCGACCCAAAGAAGGGGCCGACACCCCTAGAACCCCCCCCCCTAGCCCATCGTACCTACTGCTCTCTGGGGAGCGGGTGAAACCAGATTTATTTTTGGCTGCAACAGGGGTCGGGTTAACGAGACAGAGGGCAAGTTCCTTAGGATCTCCCTGCAGCTTGTTCAGTCCCTTATCCTCGGCCGTCCCACCCTCAGCAGCCTTCTCCCTCCTTTCTGTCTCCTGCGGGTTTTGTTTAGTCAGTACAATGACTGTGGGGAGCATGGAGAGTGTTGAACTGTTTGATGCTGGGAAGAAAGGTCGAGGCCTGAGGGCCACCAAAGAGCTGCATGCTGGGGAAGTGGTCTTCGCTGAGCCAAGTGTCTCTGCTGTGGTCTTCAACAGGTACGAGGCTCCCGGTTGTTAGTCTTTAGATGAACGGGTAGAAGGACGGAGCTCTGCTTACTGAGCAGGTCAGGTGCGTTGTGGCAACGTGTCATGTGATTATGACGCCTTGCAAACTTTCAAGTTCATGTTTTAAATTAAAAATGATTCAAAAATCAGTCTCCATCTCAGCAGTGTGCTGACGAGAGAAATGACACCTCCTTCACGTCCATATGTGCTGTCAGACATTATCGATATGCTACATGTTACACTTGAAATATTGTGTTACAGCTGCTAAATGTTCACTTGAACAGAAATACAGTACACAAATGTCAGAAATATATTCTTAAAAAAAAAATGAATATGAAAGTGTGCTGCTTCTAGTTTTGACAGTCAGCAGAATGTCAATGCAGATCAGAAATAAGTGACGAGTTGGTATTTTAAAATCAATTATCTAAATAAATAATGAATATATGCAAAAATAAATCCATTTAAAAATAATAAAATATAGATGAAAGGAAAAGTTTATGTTGAGATTTATTTTTATATTTTTTGGTAAACTGAAGTAATGTGAAAAAAATAAGCGTGTAAAGATACACTTACTTATAACGCAAATAAGACACTTTTACGGAATGTTATACATAAATAAATGTGTATATATAATAAAACATCTTAAAAATAAATACATTAAAAAATACATTTACATAAATAAATAAATAAATAAATATATTATTTATATAATATAATTAATTTATTGAAAATAAATGTGTTTGAAAATGAAGGGCTATGTGTATATGTATTTTAATATTAATTTTGGTGCACTAAATTGCATATTCATTTGTATTTTTAATTACTTTTTTTATGTTTGTTAGGATTTTTTATTTTCATATTTTGCATCCTTTTTATATAAAAATACAACGATGATGATTTCTTCTAAATCTTTCTGTATATGATGTTTAATAGGTGAACAATATGATCGGGTATATGATCTAAAAGGGTTGAAACTGCATTTTCCCTATTCAGCTCAACTTCAGTAGTTATGTGGTAGTTTATGTGCTCCTGGATGTCAACGTGTCCTTACTGAATTATATTGTTGAAGGATATTTAGTTTGACTATGATGCTCAAAGGTGTCACCTTCAGAAAACTTCTTTTTCAGAGCTGGAGTTATGTAAACATGTACTGTCTGGCCCAGTCTCACAGCCGTCATCAGTAGTCACCATGTTCAGAATGTTGCTTTCATGTTCACTGGGACATGTGAAGTTCATTGGGATTCTTGTTCATGGTGGACACATGTATTACACATCCATGTGACTCTGTAACGGAGGGTGATGGGTCCACCAACAGGACCGCCAGACCACCAAGTGATGGTTTTCATGAACTAAGAGGTTTTGTTGTTGAAACTTAATTTAGAGGTTTTTTTTGTTGAAACTTAACTAAGAGGTTTTAGTGTCTAAACTTAACTAAGAGGTTTTGTTGTCTAAACCTAACTAAGAGGTTTTGTTGTCTAAACTTAACTAAGAGGTGATGCTGTCTCAGAGGTTTTGTTGTCTAAACTTAAGAGGTTTTGTTGTCCAAACTAAACTAAGAGGTTTTGTTGTCTAAAATTAATTAAGAGGTTTTGTTGTCTAAACTTAAAAGGTTTTGTTGTCCAAACTTAATTAAGAGGTTTTCTTGTCTAAACTTAACAAATAGGTTGTGTTGTCTAAACTTAAGAGGTTTTGTTGTCTTAACTTAACTAAGAGGTTTTGTTATCTAAACTTAATTAGGAGGTTTTGTTGTCCAAACTAAACTAAGAGGTTTTGTTGTCTAAAATTAATTAAGAGGTTTTGTTGTCTAAACTTAAAAGGTTTTGTTGTCCAAACTTAATTAAGAGGTTTTGTTGTCTAAACTTAACAAATAGGTTGTGTTGTCTAAACTTAAGAGGTTTTGTTGTCTTAACTTAACTAAGAGGTTTTGTTGTCTAAACTTAATTAACAGGCTTTGTTGTCTAAACTTAAAAGGTTTTGTTGTCCAAACTTAACTAAGTTTTGTTTTGTTGTCTAAAGTTAATTATGAGGTTTTGTTGTCTAAACTTAAGCGGTTTTGTTGTCTAAACTTAACTAAGAGGTTTTGTTGTCCAAACTTAACTAAGAGGTTTTGTTGTCCATACTTAACGAAGAGGTTTTGTTGTCTAAACTTAAGAGGTTTTGTTGTCTAAACTTAACTAAGGGTTTTCATGATTCCATCCTGAATGACAAATAAATAAGTAGGATTGAGTGACAGAAACTTAATGGACATTTGGTGTGGCTTCACGCTGAGGCAGTAGATACAGTCTGGGTATTTTTGGGACAGTCTCAGGACTGCAGACGTGTTGACAGTGCACACAGTGTTCCTGCGTTTCTGTAAATGGTTGGTTTGTCTTTGAGCTGGAATGCCAGATCCAGATCCGGTAGCTTGGTGTTCAGCCATATAAGAGCGAGTGGCTGCAGGACGTTCGGTGTCCAACACAGACGGCATGCTCTAATGTGAGACAGGAACAGGACTCCGGTGAGAAAAACAGCTCTGAGTTTCCAACAATCATCAGAGGCATTAGCAGGTCTGTTCACTGTTGCTGTGGACAGGCAGCAATAAACAGTTTACACACACGGACACATTCAAGCTGCTGTGGCGTCGGCATCCAGACACACGGGACAAGGAGAGACATGGAGGCATGCTAGCGTTTCTTTGAAGCATACGGTTGTGATAGATTGTGTATTTGTGTCTTGTTCATGCATACTGTATATTTTACTTTGTTACCTAGATATGTAGTATAAAGAAAAGAGTGGAGTATATTAATGAATCGTTTTTATTATTGCATCATTCAATAAATGCTCAAAAACACCAAACATTGGGAGAAACCAGATCTAAAAAAATAGAGAAGCAGCTTGAACAAGTGTGACGTGTGACAGGCACATGAGTGCCAACGTCTATAAAACGATTCAGAAATCACAAGACAATAACATTTTCCATCTGGAACAAAAGAAATCTTTCGCCTACTAAATGAAATTTTGTAATAATTCTTTGAGACGTTAGCAAAGTTTCCAAATCACAATTGAACAACCATTTCAATTTGTGATTACCTGCAGACCAGAAAAGTGGAAGAAATTGTAAATCACTCTATTTGCTCATCATAAATTATTGCATCAACAAGTTGTGTAACGAAAAGAAAACTAAGAGCTAAATACAAAACTCTATCTGTAACTAACAAAGGCAGATGTGACACTTCAATCAAGACAATTCTTCAGTACAATTCTTCAGTATGAAAACAAAAATGTGTGGAATATGTGATAAACACAGTCTAAAGCTAGCCAGTTTAAGAGGAAAATGTTGTCTCCTCTCGGTGGTTGGTATTATTGTCTGAACAGCAGTGGTGGACAGTAACGGAGTAAATTTACTTAAGTACTGTACTTAAGTACATATCCAGAGGATTTTTACTTTACTTGAGTATTAGATTTATTTGGTACTTATTACTCTTACTTGAATACATTTCCAAGACAAATACTTTTACTTTTACTCGAGTTAATTTCTAGAAAGGCTTAAAAGTACTCGTTACTTTCAGGTTTTTAAAATATTATTGGACACAAGCTGTGTTTGTCATAGAAGGAACCCTATCACAGAGCACGCTCTCAACGGGGTTCTACTAAAAGCGGAAATACGTAATCCCCCCCCATAAGGATACCGCCAAAGTAGCCACGCTCTCGACTCTGTTTGTCAACACAAAACCGCGACAATGGTTGAGTCTCAGACTGAGTGTGATAATGATCCAGAGGAACTTTCAGAAAATGTTAGAGCTATGTTCGATGCAGCATCGAACATGGCTACGACAGTGCAGTTTCCTTGGCAAAATTACACTGTAAGATACATTATGATAATCTAGTCATACTAGTTAAAGGTATATGTATTGTATTATATTTTACTTATCTTGTGTGACTGTATAGCGCATAGCAGTGGTTGGAATTTACTGGTGGTGCAGGAAGACATGAATCCCCAAAGACTTTTTTACACAAAAATGTATTAACTATGTTAAGCCTAGAACCATTCATTTTATTTTAAATTTACTCTTACTCTTACTTTTACTTAAAGTACATTTCAAAGCATGTACTTTTGGATACTTAAGTACCTTTAAAAGCAAGTACTTTTTTACTCTTACTCGAGTACCATGTCGACTGAGCTACTTTTACTTGTAACGGAGTAAATTTTGACCAGTAGTATTTGTACTCTTACTCAAGTACTGGGGTCGAGTACTCTGTCAATCTCTGCTAAACAGTGATGGATGGAGGATGACACCAGCCCAAATAAAGTAAATAAATAAAGAATATACCATTAAATGTATGTTGTATTTTTTATTTCCCCATTTATCCTATTTTTCAAAAATGTATATTCCCTTGGCATTTCCCACAAACTTATTTATGTATTTATTATTTCCTTTTTACATTTTTCCTTTATGAAAATGATGCATATAAGTATCTCAATACACACTGGAATTGCAAATGAGCAGATCTACCGGTACTAATGTTGTATCTCTATACACCTACATGTCCCAGTTCTCTATATTGAAATAAATTAATGTATACATTAATACATACAAAAAAATAATAATGCATTGTTAAATACATTTAATACACATAATAAAATAAATATTTTAACGTCTCAATGTTTAATATTATTTTGATGGCATATTTATTTATTTATTGAGTCATATATTAATGTATGTTTATTTTGGAGGTATCTAGCTCCATGTAAAGACACAGTGTTCTTAAAATACAAAAATACAGTAAATACAGCAATCAATAAAAGGGAAATTAATGCGTATGTGTTTTAATATTATTTTTGATACACTAAATAGCATATTCATTTATTTAGTGAGTCACTTATTTATGTATATTTCTTTTCTTTTTTAGATTTCAGTGAAAGCAGCAGCTGAGCTGTTTCTCTGTTTTGCTCGTTTCCCTCTCAGTTTGGCTACTCAGGTGTGTCACAGCTGTTTCCGGCGCCAAGCCAAACTCCACCGCTGTGCCCAGTGTAAGTTTGCCCATTACTGTGACCGCACCTGCCAGACTGCATGCTGGGATGAACACAAGCAAGAGTGTGGCGCCATCAAGAAGATGGGCAAGGTGCCCAGCGAGAACGTTCGGTAAGAGACTGGGTGGTGAGAGGAAGCTGCAGGAGTACGTACTGACTCATAACAATCAGCTTTACTGCGAGGAACCCATTATGGAAACCAAAGGTCCAGTTGGGCAGAACAAGATGTCTCCCTGGCAATTCTTTTCAGTGCAATTCTTTGACCCTTGCTACAAGGAAAACCCTTGTTCATGTCTGTACTGCTTTACTTTAACATCTGAGTGGAACTAATTTCCAGTTAGCCTACACTAAGCTAACATCATCCAAACTAGATTGACAAGTGGTCCATCTCCAGAAGAAAAGGGACAGTCGCCTGTACCTTTCAGACCATGTCAAGTAGTGCTTTAAGACACTTGATCAGCACCATAGCTCATCATCTTTTGGTCACATGCCTATGGAATATGATATATATGTTCTCTTTCATTGCAGGATAATATAATATAGTATAGTATAATAGTATAGTACAATATTGTAATATAGTATAGAGTAGTATATTATAGTATAGTATAATATAGTATAGTATAGTACAGTTTAGTATAGTAGTATAATATGGAATAGTATAATATAGTATAGTATATTATAATATTATAATATAGTACAGTTTTGTATAGTAGTATAGTAAAGAATAGTATAATATAGTAAAGTACAACATTATAGTATAGTACAGTTGAGTATAGTAGTATAATATGGAATAGTATAGTATAGTATAGAATTGTATAATCTAGAATAGTACCGTTTAGTAGTATATAATAGTATAATATAGTATAGTATAGTACAGTTTAGTATAGTAGTATAGTATAGAATTGTGTATTATAGTCTAGAATAATATAGTATAGTACATTTTAGTATCATAAAGTATAGTATAGCACGGTTTAGTATAGTAGTATAGTATAGAATTGTATATTATAGTATCGTATAATATAGTATAGTACAGTTTAGTATAGTGTAGAGTAGTATAATATAGTATAGTATAGTACAGTACAGTTTAGTATATTATAGTATAGATGATTGTAAAGTTTAGTGTAGTTCAGTATAATATAGAATAGTATATTATAGAATAGTAAAGTTTAGTACAGTAGTATCATATAGTAGCTTGTAGTAGAGTGTAGTATTGGTAGTATACTATAATATGACATAGAGTGGTAGACACATGATGTGGAATATGACAGTGATCTCTCTCTCTCTCTCTCTGTCTCTCCATCTCTCTCTCCTCTAAGTCTGGCTGCCCGTCTTCTCTGGCGTATTCACAAGGACACAGGCATTGTGTCAGACAGTCAGCTGGTCTCAGTGGACCAGCTGGAAGACCATGTGGCTGACCTACCTGAGGAGGACCTCAAGCAGCTCCAGACCGATGTGCACACTTTCCAGGAGTATTGGTCCTGTGGACGAAAGCAACACTCCGTCGACTACATCTCACGTATCTTTGGCATTGTAAGAATGATCGTCGCGTCCTGAAGTATTTTTCATGTAATAAATGTGTAAACTGCACTAGGAAAGACCCCCCCTCTCTGCCTGACTCTGTAGATCAAGTGTAATGGGTTTACCCTGAGTGACCAGAGAGGCCTGCAGGCTGTCGGTGTGGGTCTTTTCCCCAACCTCTGTCTGGTCAACCATGACTGTTGGCCCAACTGCACTGTCATCCTCAACCACGGCAAGTAGGTATCCAAGGTGGACCAGCACAATGACACATTTCTATGGAATTATTTTCTAATTACAGGTTGTTGTTTTCTGCATCACCAACACTCACCTGAGCTGAACATCACATCTCCAACAGGCTCAGTGCAGCCAAACACGATGTGACGACAGACAGTCACTCAGAACACACTGAGAGGAAAAACACTACCATCAACGCACCAATACAGGAGTTAGACACTTTTCCTCTTTAGAGCTGAGTCCCACAACTCCCATTTAAAATGTTCATTGCAGCAGCACAACAATGTTGGCGGCGAGGCTCCAGCCTCGTCACTCCCCAGATATGATCACATGGAGATGATGGGAAGCTCATCCTGCCTTTCTCCAGGATCAGGCCATGTTTTCATTAACATCACATCAGATGTCCTCTCTTTCATGCACCTGGGGAAGAACCTCCTGGAGTGCCTCATCCATCCCTGGCAGTCCTCTGGACTCATGTCCCCACATCCGACTCTCATAGCTTCCAATAGAGACATTTGATCATGTGGGTGGTGATCGTACACCTTCCACCTCCAGGGAGAGAAAAACCAGACACCTGCTGAGGTTTTCAGCTGAAGTTACAATCATCAGTGTTTGACAGTCAGCAGGCTGAAATCATCCTGTGCTGAATGTGAGGTTTACATTTCTGACAGCGGTGTGTTAATATGAACAACATGCTGTAAATCCACAGTGTTGTGCAGGTTGTGGTTAAAGTCAGGAGAGACGTGTGGAGAGTTTTGAAAACTGTGTTCAAACAATGGGAGCTAGAGTTTGGTCCACATGATGTGAGGCTGTGCAGACTGTAGTTAGTTTTACACATGTGACTTCAGTTGAGCCCGCTGCCATTTAGCAATCGAAAAAAAAATGTATGCAGAAAACTTTATTTAGGAATATATATTATGTGAGCATAACATAAAGTAGAGCAATAAAACTAGATTTTGTGAACCATAATGACCTGTTAATGCTTCATTCATAAAATAAAAAACAAAGCCCCAGTGTAACTAATAGAAATGTTGTAAACTAATTGACTATTACTTTCTTTTGCAGCCAGTCAGCGCTGAGTTCTGCTCTCCACTCTCAGAGGAGGTATGTATTAGACAGTAGCTGTTCTGGGACATAGAGACCCCGGGCCCTTAGAACTACACAATAGAGAGGCTCACCAGGGTCTCCTATAGGTAGAGCACAGAGCCCTGCACTCCTTCAGGGGAACTGCTCCCAGTAAAATCACATCAGTGTGGGAGGATGTCAGAGAAACAGGAGTGCACATCAAAATTTTCTGTTATGTTTCATTATGTTCCGTTATGTTATGTCCATTATGTTATGTTCCGTTATGTTATGTTCCGCTATGTTATGTTACGCTGTTATGTTCCGCTATGTTATGTTCCGCTATGTTATGTTCCGCTATGTTATGTTACGCTATGTTATGTTACGCTGTTATGTTCCGCTATGTTATGTTCCTCTATGTTATGTTCCGCTATGTTATGTTCCGCTATGTTATGTTACATTATGGCCCTGTGATAGACTGGCGTCCTGTCCAGGGTGAACCCTGCATTCACCCAATGACAGCTGGGATAGGTTCCACCCCCCATGACCCTGAATACAGGATAAACGGTAGAAGATGGATGGATGGACGTTACGTTACCTTACGTTACGTTACATTACGTTACGTTACATTACGTTACATTACGTTATGTTACGTTAAGTTACGTTATATTTAAGACCAGGACTTGATTAAAATAATTAATCTAATTAATTAGAGGCTTTTTAATGAATCGAAATTAATCGCATTTTAATCGCATATAAATATTTGACCTGAGAACAGTGAGAAGTAATTTTTTTCACATGGATTTTTAGTATACCATTCAATAATGACTGAACACACGTAAATACATGTAATAACATAATTAACCTGTATATAATGTACATAGCCCATTGCTTCTCTATATCTTTATTAATCTAAATCCTCTTGTCTTTTGTCTATTTTTTCATACCAGTATTTTATTGTTTTTATTGTGTTGTTTTTTTATTGCTTGTACATCTCTTGCTACTGTGACAAGTGAATTTCCCCGATGTGGGATCCATAAAGTCTATCGTATCGTATCGTATAAGCTTAAGCAACAAAATATTGTTTATTTTTGTTCAACCAAGTCCAACAGACCAGTGTAATTTTTGCCATTAAGTGTAGCCAGTGGCGGTCCTAGGTTTCATGACGCCTTGGGCGAACCCCCCCCCCCCCACACACACACACACACACAAATGGACCCCCCCTGCCCCCCGTTCAGACCAGATGCGTATTTCTCTTCACATTTGTCCGGTGTGTTGGAGACGTCTGGAGACGTTTTCAAGACATTTCATTCAGTTCTTCTAGTTGCCGAGTTCACTTGTGCTATGGCTAGCGCAAGTCAATGGTTCTAGTTAACATGGCATTAAAAACAGTCTTGCCCGCTCCACAGTGCACCCGAGGCAAATCCATTAAAACACTAGACTGTCGATGTACATATGTGTGTTGATAGAATAATATTTGAAACAAAACTAACCTCACATCACATGAATCATCCATTTCTCAGCAGCAGCGGAATTTTACTTTGCTCCGTCAGACCCAAAACTCTAAGACACGCTGCTCGGAATCCAGCCGGTAAATACACACCTGAACACCACTGATTTGTCAGCCCTTAAGCCCCCAATGCTGTCTGAAAAGCCCTCAGAGCTCACTAAAACACTGAGCAGCACACAGCCCTGCGAACCCACAATTACGCACCGCGAACCCGAATCTCTGCTCCGTCCGGAGAACTGTAAACCCTCGGCGGCGTTGCGGGGAATCCCTCCGGTAAATACACACCTGAACACTGCCGAATTGTGGGTCCTTATGCCCCCAAGGCTGTCTGAAAAGCGCTTGGACCTCACACAAACACCGGGCAGCACACGGCCACGCGAATCTACACATGCAGACTCTCCATCGGACTCAAAACTCTAAGACGCGCCGCCCGAAATACTGCCCGTAAATAGGCAATCGAACCGGGCCGAATTGTCGGGCCTCATGCCCTCAGACCTGGGTGAAAAGCGCTCTGACCTCACGCAAACACCGGGCAGCCCACGGCCACGCGAACCCGGGGGATTCCCTCCTGGCACCACCAGTCTCCGTTTGTTCGATCCCGGTTCTCAGCTCCAGCGGGTGCTATCTCGGTCTCCACAGACGCTCGTTCACGTTCTGCCCTTTGAGCATCCCTCTCGCACAATTCTTCCTCTGTATATTCAGGCTCCTACAGGTACGGTTGGGTTTGGGTGGAAAAAAACTCCTCATCAGAGTCTTCAAAAGTTTCAGTATATTCTCCAAAAGTGTCCATTTCTGTGAGATTGAAGAAACTAGCACTGCAGACTACTCTGCGTCTGTAGCAATGACAGCAGGTAAACAAACTATTATAGAACCAGTAACTTATAAGTGCTAGGTGATATCACTCCGCCGCTGCCATAGCCTACTAGGAAGTATGACACGCTGCTGCTGCTGCTGAGACATAAATCCTTAAAAATGCAAGGTTGGTTTTATTTCAAACATTCTATCAACACAGATATGTACATCGATAGTCTGCTGTTACAATGGATTTGCCTCGGGTGCACTGTGGAGTCTGTATGAGTGTTTTTAATGGCATGCTAACTAGAACCATTGACTTGCGCTAGCCATAGCATAAGCGAACTCGGCAACTAGAAGAACTGAATGAAATTTCTTGAAAACGTCTCCAGACGTCTCGAACACATCGGCTGACTTGGAAAAAAGGTCTAATGTCCAAAATTCGGAACTATCCCTTTAACAAGGGCGCCGAAAGGAAGCGGGCTCTGCTATGTGCCTATTTGCGGCGCTTCCACGGCCGGTGTGAACCAGGCGTCATCGGTCTGCCTGAAACTCATCCAGTGAGAAACGTTCCGTGGTGCAAAAATAAGTGCGATTAAAATGCATCAATTTTTTTAACGAGTTAATGTTTGTGTAATTAATTAATCTTAATTTCCGCGTTAATATCCTGGCCCTAGTTATATTATGTTCCATTATGTTATGTAACGTTACGTTATGTTACATTATGTTACGTTATGTTATATTATGTTATGTTATATTATGTTATGTTATACTATGTTATGTTATATTATGTTATGTTATGTTATGTTACGTTACGTTATGTTCCGTTATGTTATATTATGTTCCATGATGTTATGATCTGTTATGTTATGTTATTAAAAACTAGACAGGGTAACAACACAAAGTCTGACCTATAGCAATACTGACCACTGAAAAACACAATTTATATTTTTTTATTTATAATTTTACATCATTAATTGAATAAACAGACATTGATGTCATAAAGTGTGCATTGTTTCCAGGGTTCTCAAAAAAAAAAACAAATATGGAACTTTGCATGCACAAGTAAATAAAGGCTAAAATTAAATAGATGTGCCTTTAATGGTGGCTATGTTAGGCTACGTGTGACATACACATTGTATGCTTACAAACTGATCTTTTTATTTTTTGTTAAAAAGCTCTCAAATTGATAGTTTGCAGGCATAGTGGCGTGGTGGTGTAGTGCAGCCATGCTGCATTCACGGTGCTTTACTACACGTTTAGGCTCCTCTTATTACTCGTCATGTCAAGCTATTTATCTTTAACGTCAATATTACAACATATGTATAAGGGAAAATTACTTTATTTGTAATTAGAATATTATACTGCTGTATTTTCAGAGACCCCCAGAGATATTTGAGTTAACTGTGTTCATGGGAGCCGGTCCTCACTCTATAGGAGCTCAGCTCCAACTGAACTCCAACACTGATAAATAACCCAGTAAATGAAATACTTGAGCAATGCATATGTAAAGTTGACTTTCTTCCTGATATGAGTTGATAAACCCCCTCGTGTCCAGGATTGAGCTGCGAGCTGTGGGTAAAATCTCCGAGGGCAAGGAGCTGACCATCAGCTACGTGGACTTCCTGGACCTGTCAGCTGACCGCCAGAAGAAGCTGAAGGAGCGCTTCCACTTCGACTGCACCTGTGAACACTGCAGCCAGCACGTGAAGGACGAGCTGATGACGGCCGCCGCCTCAGAGGGCAAGGTTGGGATGACATACAATGACATCACACATGTGATTTCTTTTCTGGACGAGCTTCCTGTTGAGGGTTTGGTGGTGGTGTCTCCTTTCAGCCCTCCGCTGATCAGGTGAAGGAGGCGACTGTCTTCAGCAGAGAGAGTCTGGAGAAGATCGAGAAGTCTCGTATTGAGAAGGATTACCACGAGGTAACGCCCCTGTTCTCCTCTACTACATGTCTGTCCCATTACATGCTTATAATGTCTCCTCCTGTCTCCTCCTTGTGTTCTCCTCTACTACATGTCTGTCCCTTTACATGCTTATCATGTCTCCTCCTGTCTCCTCCTTGTGTTCTCCTCTACTACATGTCTGTCCCTTTACATGCTTATCATGTCTCCTCCTGTCTCCTCCTTGTGTTCTCCTCTACTACATGTCTGTCCCTTTACATGCTTATCATGTCTCCTCCTGTCTCCTACTTGTGTTCTCCTCTACTACATGTCTGTCCCTTTACATGCTCCACATGGCTCCTCTTGTCTCCTCCTTGTGTTCTCCTCTACTACATGTCTGTCCTTACATGCTCCACATGGCTCCTCTTGTCTCCTCCTTGTGTTCTCCTCTACTACATGTCTGTCCCTTTACATGCTTATCATGTCTCCTCCTTGTGTTCTCCTCTACTACATGTCTGTCCCATTACATGCTCCACATGGCTCCTCCCCGTCTCCTCCTTTTTTTTTTCCTTCTGCCTCATTCCCATCTCCCCCTGCTTCCTTCCCCATGCTTCCTCCCCATCTCCCCCTGCTTCCTTCCCCATGCTTCCTCCCCATCTCCCCCCTGCTTCCTCCCTGTCACCTCGTGTTCTTCTCCCTGCCTCCTCCCTCTCTCCTCCCCATCTCTCCTGTCTCCTCCCCCTTGCATGGTGTCGTCTCCCAGGTGGTGAGGTTGTGTCGTGGCTGTCTGGAGAAGCAGGAGGGCGTCTTGGCCGACACTCACCTGTTGAGGCTGCGTGTGCTCAGCGTGGCGGGGGAGGTGCTCTCCTTCCTGCACTGCTTCTCGGAGGCGGCCGACTACGCGGGCCGGATGGTGGAGGGATACATGTGAGTGTTGGCGGAGCACTTTGTTCTGCAAAAGAATATTTGTCAAATATTATTTCAGGAAAAATACCTACAGTAGTCTACTGACTTCCTGAAATAATGTCTCACGGGGGACACAGGAAAGGGCAGGACTTAGCCTGTTAATCATGGGATTTGTTTCTACAGGAAGTTGTACCACCACAACAATGCCCAGCTGGGCATGGCCATCATGCGTGCAGGCGTCACCCAATGGCATGCAGGAAAGATCGAGGTGGGTCACGGTATGATCTGCAAGGCCTACGGCATCCTCATGGTCACCCATGGACCCAACCACCCCATCACCAGAGACCTGGAGGTACGCTATGCAGGAGTCTACTGCCATGTATCTCACTGTGACTAATACGCTCATGTTGAAGTAGGGATGTGCAAATCTCCTCCACATCTCTTCTGTGTGGTGGGAGGAAAAAAAATCTCACGTCTCTACACAAAAGCCCAGATCATTACAAACAGTCAGCCCAAAGTCCTTTCATACAGTTTGACAAACACAAAAGGAAACTTGCCAAGCAGCAGCTGAGTGGTGGTACGGCCCTGGTGGTAAAAGATTTAGCAGAAAGCTATGGTGAACATAAAAGTTTTCAGTCTAGTTTTAAAAGTGGTCAGAATTGGAGGAAGTCTAACATCTTCAGGAAGTTTATTCCAGCCATTTGTTGCATAGTGACTAAATGATGCTCTCCCGTGAATGTTGTTTACTCTTGGAATCACTAACAGATTGGTCTCAGAAGATCTTAGTGGTCTAGAGGGCTTATGTAGTGGATCATATCAGTGATATACTTCGGTCCTAGACCATGTAGTGATTTATATGTGAGCAGGAGGATTTTGAAATCAATCCTCTGACATACAGGGAGCCAATGTAAGGATTTAAGAATTGGTGTAATGTGCTCACATTTTTTGGTCTTTGTAAGAACTCTAGCAGCAGCGTTCTGAACAAGCTGTAGCTGCCTGACAGTTTTTTTCGGAAGACCTGCAAGGAGACCATTACAGTAGTCTAGCCTACTAGTAATAAAGGCATGTACAAGTTTTTCTAAGTCTTGAGCTGACATGAGCCCTCTTAGTCTTGCTACATTTTTTAGGTGATAGTAGGCTGATTTTGTTACTGATTTAACGTGACTGTCGAAATGTAAATCAGAATCCATAATAACCCCAAGATTTCTGGCTTTGGTTGAGGTTTTCAGGGACAGAGAGTGAAGGTGTTGAATTACTTTAAACCTTTCTTTTTTAGCACCAAAAACAATTATCTCAGTTTTGTCCTCATTTAGTTGTAGGAAGTTTTGGCACATCCAGTCTTTGACTTGCTCAATGCACTGGCACAGAAGATCTATGGGGCGATAGTCGTTTGGTGATAGTGCTACATAGATTTGGGTGTCATCGGCATAGCAATGGTGGTCTATGTTATTATTTTGCATGATTTGTCCTAGTGGGAGCATGTAGATGTTGAATAAAGTCGGCCCCAAGATTGAACCTTGGGGGACTCCACATGTTACATTGGTAGGTTCTGATACAAAGTCGCCAATGGAAACAAAATAGTTCCTATCTTGTAGATATGACTTGAACCAGCTTAAGACTGTGCCTGAGAGCCCCACCCAGTTTTCCAACCTGTCCAAGAGTATTGAGTGGTCGACAGTGTCAAATGCAGCACTGAGGTCTAATAGCATTAATAAAAATAATTCAAAGCAAAAATAATTCTACTATACTCTTTCTCTACTTGTTCTTGTAAAATGATTCAAGCATTATTTCGTCTTGTCAGTGGACTAGCAGTGATGTTGCTCTCCTCCTCCTCCTCCTCCTCTCCCTCCTCCAGTCGATGCGCCTGCAGGCGGAGACGGAGCTGAAGATGTTCCAGAAGGACGAGTGTGTGTACCGCAGCATGAGAGACGCTGCTCTGAACAAGCAGCTGGTGATCAGCAGCTCCTAAGATGGTGAAAGATCCTCCAAGCAAGCAAAAAAAAAAAAAAGAAGAAGAAGCAAGGCCAAGCATTATTTAGTCAGGAAAGTATTCAAGTGTCTTTAAATGTGATTACACATAAAACCGGCCAGCTGATTATGTTCAGAGCTTTTTCCACATTGCCGTTGGCTGATTGTAATACACACACGGTGAAACAGCCTGCTGCTGTTTGGAGTTGTGGAAATAATCTGAAAGTGTGGGTTTTCTCGCATCAACAGTGTGTTTCCTGGTCGGTAGCAAACAACAAAGTGGAGCATTGAGTGGCTGAAGAGACCAAATCAGCTGTTAAAGGTCAACTCTTCTGCTCACAAGTGATAAAAATAAAGGATTCCTTCTATTAAGCAGAAAGTCTAGTTTGGCTGAATGTTAGCTGTTTTAGTGCACACAAGACATGGTTTGGATCTTAGCTTGCTAGCTTGCTTGTTCCTTACATATTTCATGCTACAGCTACTTGTAGCAGTGATTTAAAGGTTGAGTAGGTCATTTGGAAAAATCAGAGATTTTGGCTTTGAATGTGTCACCAAACCGACAAAGTCCCACCTCCTTCGTTCAGACCTCTGTCCA
The DNA here is from genome assembly GCA_029853015.1 of Chelidonichthys spinosus. Classification (NCBI taxonomy): domain Eukaryota; kingdom Metazoa; phylum Chordata; class Actinopteri; order Perciformes; family Triglidae; genus Chelidonichthys; species Chelidonichthys spinosus. The sequence continues at coordinate 2,707,533 of CM056840.1, forward strand.
AAGTCCCTCCCCCTTCATTCAGACCTGTTCAAAGTCCCACCCCCTTTGTTCAGACCTCTGTCCAAAGTCCCTCCCCCTTCATTCAGACCTCTGTCCAAAGTCCCACCCCCTTCATTCAGACCTCTGTTCAAAGTCCCACCCCCTTCATTCAGACCTCTGTCCAAAGTCCCGCCCCCTTCATTGCTATCGTTATGTCACAAGGATTTCAAGTCATATAACGGAAAGTGTTTCTGATTTGAATCACCTACTCTACCTTAAATGTAGCCTGACTTCAATTACATTTAGCCAATCACTAGCATGCTAGCTATTGTTATGATTACAGTTGTGCTGTAAAAGTCTGTTATTGTACAAAATACTTATAATATTCTAAACATTTGTTAAATTTGAGTTTACACAAGGCTGGAATATGTGTACGCTACCGATTAGCATTTGGAATTAGCATAAGCGTTTCACAATCTAACAGAAGGGGCTACTCTTCACTGACACTCCTCTATAGCAGGTTTCAACCAGCAGGTGGCAGTTACTGTGTACATTTATAACACAATATGTAGAATGCCATTACTTGTGAAGATTAAGATCAATAAACAACACTATGAATATACAGATAGACTGGCTTGGAGGTTAAGTTACTCTTTGACTAACGATGGTGACCGAAATTCAGTTTGGACAAAACCTGAAATACTTAGAGATAAAATGGCTCTATTGTCTTTAATACCAAACAGTTTAGAGACAATGAAGCAGAGATAATGGAAGTAAAGCTACTAATAAAAAAATCAAAGTTGACATTTCCAACATGAAAACCAAGACTTTTATTTGTAGTACTGCAGTACTGTATTGACAGATGCATCCTATTAAATAGGACTTTTCATTACTGACAAGATAAAAAGGCAGATTCTAAGCAGGAAAACCCAAACATTGTAGAAACAGTATCAAAATGTTGAAAATAGAAGCTCTGAGCATCACTGCTATAAAGCCTCGAGAAGCATCTGCATAGAGGTCAAAGGTCAACGATAACAGCGTCTCTGCTCACTGAAGTGTGTATTGCTTTTAGCTGAAATCTCAAGTGTTCAAAAACAAAGAAAAGAGACAATTTCATGAATATTTTTGTTCAATTAAAGAAAAAAGAAATCCCTCATTAAATTAAAAAAAATATTCTATATAACATTTTAAATTAGGTCAATCCAAAGCACAAGATACAAAGCCACTGCATATAAGACATATTAACAATACACCACTGTAAATGAGCGTTTTCATTTGAAATCACTCATCAGATTCCATTGATTTAACCTTAAATAAAAGTACCAAGATCGGATCAAACAATAAAGTGACAGCGGTGTGTTCAGTGTCTTCTTCAGTCTCATTGGACGACACAGAGCTCAGTGCTGGACTGACTGGGAGTCTCTCCTGTCCCGTCTGCGTCTCTGTGAGTCCTGCTGTGATCGTCTGAGACTCTGTAGGAATGAGGTTCCAGACTCTGTCTCAGCTCCATCAGCAGCTCTTTCCCATCACTTGAGGGCAGGTTTCCCAGGTAGTACTGAGGGGCCAACTCCACCAGCCTGCAGCGCAGAGGGGACAAGATAGCATCAAACATCTTGCCATAGTCAATTCAAGAATGCTTCAACAATTTACAAAATATACTTATTGTCTGGAGCAGGAAGTGATTAGCCTTGCTTAGCATAAAGACTGGAAGCAAGAGATGAAGCTAGCCAGGCTCTGTTCAAAGCTCAAAAATGCTCCTATATAACCCATAATGCCGTGTTCATACACAAAGCGAATATTTGTGTTTATACGCATCATTTATGATAGATGCCCCAGAGAGGAGGTGGGGCTTCCCTCCACGTAGACCCTAACCTGGTTTCCTCCTGAAACCACCACCATTACTGCTTAGTACATGTTGAAGTCCCAGATCCACCAGGAAACCAAACACCGTCCTGTCTGGGTTCATGACATCATCCAGAGGTGCTCGGTGGATTTCACCAAGCTGGATTCACTGAATCTAACAAGACCCACGTGGGCTGGTTTACCACAGCTGGAGGAACCCACAATCAACTATTTAGCTGTGATTTAATGGTAAATGGACCTGCATTTCTATAAAGCGCTTTACACGACATTCACTCTACATTAACTCATTCATACATATTTACACAGCACAGCCTTCGGGGGCAATTTTGGGTTCAGTATCTTGCCCAAGGACACTTCGGCATGCAGACTGGAGGAGCTGGGATTCAAACCACCGATCTTCCGATTGGGGGACGACTGGCTCTTCTCTGAGCCACAGCCACTCATGAAGGAATTTAATAGCAATAACCAGATGAAAAGGATGCTGAAATAACTCCATAATGATGGTGATCAGTAAAGTCTGAAGTCATGTTCTTTAACCCTAACCCTCAAACGATTAAACATTTTGATCAGATTAATCACAGTGCAGCTGTGGATTAATCACGATTAAAAACCCAAAAATCCCCATCTTCTCTGTATATCGTTGTGTGAACAGAAAGATACATGACAGCACACTAACTAACATTAACGTAAGGTTGTAACGTATATCAGCAGCTAAATTAAGTGATGTGGTGGAGACTCACTAACCTGTTTAGCTTCATGTTATAATTGATGCTGGTTATTGGACTCCATGGTGAGAGGTTAGCACCACGTTGCTGCAGTGGTGTTGTATTATTGTTAGTAGTATTATGATGCTGCGTGTTTATTGATTGTTCCATCTTTGTATTTTTATACTCGAACGTCCAATCCAGAGAGCTGACATCGTTAATGTGCTAAAAAATGAGCGCGTTAATTCCACAAATTAATCATCCTCCATTTACAAGTTAATTTTGAAGGGTTCATCATGAAACTGGCGGGTAGACCTAGACTGTAGGTCATTAATAGGAAACACTGAATTAGTCGAAGAAAACCAGAACCATTTCATATCCTTTTGTATCAAGAAGCAAATATGTTGTAGCATGACATGTTTGAGTTCATTTGCCGACATCATACGTCCTGACTATTGCGCATGTGCAAATCCCAATGCCGATGCTGAAACGAAATATGTTGCAGCTCTAACGGTCCACATATAAATGATAAGCAGCACTGAATCTGTTTACAATCTGTCCCAAGAATAACAAAAATAAAGAGAATAACAGAGGCTCCAGGACAGAGCCCTATGGCACACCATAAGACAGAGCGCGGTTCCGTTAGAGACGATAAAACTACCATTCGTGAGATATGATGAAAACCAGACCAACGTGACGCCAGAGAAGCCCACCCATTCACGTAGCCTCTTGATCAGGATATGATGGTCTACATTGTAAAATGCAGAACTTCAGAATTCATAACACAGACCAATCGCTTACATCAGAAGATATTAAGATATCATTACAAACCCTCAAAAGAGCATTTTCAGAAGAGTGCTGTTTTTCTGAAACTCTGACTGGAACCTATCAATATAAATGTTTACACATTTGCACTCTTGACTCACATCTGAGGGTGGACTTCGGAGGCGATGCGGATGCAGTTGTCACGGGAGATGGTAAATTCGTGGTACAGGACCCAGCTTGGGGGATTGGGGCATGGCTCCCGAGACAGGTAGGAACTGAAGGGATGCAGGTGAGTCACATGGCGGTGAGTTAGCAGGAGGTAGTTACCTGAGCCGTCCACATCATGAGCCACCTGAAGAGGACAAGAACAGCAGTTATCATCAACAACAAAGAAGGAAACTGTGTGAAGGTCTGGAAGGTAAAAGAAAGACCACCAGTAAAAAACACTATGGCAGGTGTGATATGGAGAGCGCCACATTAACATGAAATAAAATCACGCATTCATTATGGAGCTGGTTCTGAAAAGTTCACAGTTCACCAAAATCAACTATACGTATTTTTCCTTGTGTAGAGATGTCTGCCTTCACTCCCATAAAAGACCTTGTTCAATGTTCACGGTTCATTTATTGTCATTGTACAACATTGTACTGGATTGTACCAAACTTGCTGAGACTGACTGACAAACTTATAGGTAAGAGGAAAATCAATCATTTTGATTAGGGGTTACTGTCCCTTTAAAGGCTGTATTAACAGTATTATCAACAGCAGGTCATGAGTGAGTGAGTGAGTTTTCTTAGACCTAATAAAGAAGTTTTGTTGTTTGTCTAAACGTTGGTTTTGTTGTCCAAACCTAATGACGGTTTTGTCTGTTAGGGTTTTGACTGTTATGATTATGGTTAGCTAAGTGCTGTAAATGCCTGTTGTAGTGACAAAGTAAAGTTTAAGCTCATCAACGTTTGTGAATTTGAGTAAACAAGCAAGGCAGGAACATGTGTATGCTAGCAATTAGCAAGTCACAGGCTAACTGAAAGGGTCAGGGCTACTTTTCACTCATACATGCACTTAAATGTCAACATTTGGGCCTGAATTAATTAACACTACTAAAAATACATATTGATTTTCCTTTAAACAGGTATTATGATCTCCATCTCATTTTGGCATGTCAGCCCGCTAACATTTGCTAATTAGCAGTTAACAAAGTAGACTGGAAGCTGATGGGAGAGTAATGAGCTCTGCAGGAGATGCATCACTCGGTTTGAAGAAAGCAGGCTGTTTACTTTGAGGAAGAAGCCTGAGATGAGAGCACGCTTGATGTTGGTGCAGTTGTCTTGGCATCCAAAAGCAGGAGGAGAAACAGGAAGCTCTATTCGCTGCATCACCTCCAGCAGCTCCGCCCTGATCACCACAGCCAATCGTAGGGCGGCGTGACTGAGGAAGTTTGTTGTACACCACGCCTCGTCCTGATTATCTGCATTTACCACACACAGATCGTTCAATACTAAATCACATGTCAATAAAAGCTCACATTAATGCACAGTTCATACTGTGATCGTTATACTAAATCTTTGTGTTTCATATCCAAATCTACAACACTATATTCTGTTAGCGCTAAAACACATAACACACATTGATATTATCTGTGTAATAAATTCCGCTAGTTGTTAGCTTCTATGATGAGTGTGTAATGAAGTCCGTACGTACGCTCTATGAAGGTCTTATAAATGTTGATGAGGGTCATGTGATCTCCCTCTGAGTGCATCAGCGGTCTCCAGTGTGTAACAGCAGCTTCCTCTCTGCTGGTGTCTGCTGTCACAAAGCAGGACGGAGCTGAAAGACAAACAACAGACCAAAGGTTCATTTTAAAGAGTAATTTGATTAAATATAAAAAATTCTGCTCACATGCTATCAGACTTAACTTGAGCTAACTTGAGAACTTTCTATCTCTATAAATGCATGTTGTAATTTTCTGTATTTATTGTATATTTTGTTTAACGCGTACATCCCTCATGTTTCTTGGCTCTCTCTATTAGAGACGTTGCTGTTGTTATGACCATGAGTCATAATGCGTAGCTCTTATTTAAGTGTATTATGTAGTTTCCCCTCCCTGCCTTGAGGAGGTGCTGTTCCCTGTCCCCGTGTGTGTTTGTTTTTCTTAGAGTTCACAGGTGGTGGCTGTTGATTGGTTGGGAGCTGATGATGACCCTCTTAAAAGGAGGCCTGCTGGAGATGACTGGTCCCCTTTTTTTCTTCCTGACCTCCAGCCAGACTGGCTGCACCATCATTTTGAGGAGTGATCAGAGTTGAGTCTTTTGAGTTTGTGTTGTTGCAGATGATTGTAATTCGGGCCGACAACGTCGGGCAGTGAAGCCCTATTGTAATTGTGATGTTACGTATTATTCTTTTACGAGTTCGACGTGCCTTTTGGAGGCCTCAGCATAAAAAAAAAAAAAAAAAATTGGTGTGCCCATGCGACCTGGTGAAAAATTTGAGAATTTGGTGGTTTCGTATTTGGCCACAAAAAAAGTTGCTCGCTAGCGCCACCTAGCGTGGGGATTTGCCAGTTCCGCCACACCGTAACTCAGATTTACATGAAAATTTCTCTACAAAAAATCTGTGTGAAAAAAAAGTCTGCCTTGCAAAATGTTCCGCCATCACATTTCTCCATCACCGTTGATCTGATTTGGACGAAATTTGGTGTGCCTACTCGTTGGACCTAGCTGGGTCATGGTCCAAAAAGGTTTTGAAAGTATGGTTTTATTCAGAAGATATCAGCCAATGAACATAAGAGGGTTGTGCCTCCAAAACTCAATTAGCATAACTATAACCTTTGTGACAATCATCACGAAACTCGAAACCTATGTTGACATAGCTTCAAAGAAAAAATGCATTTCGATTTTCATCAAAATTGAATATTCTGGGGTGCTTCCAAAAAATTCCAAAAATACCAGTAGCAATTTTTGGCCGTTTTTGGCCATTCAAAGATGTTCCAAAAGTTTAGGGCCGTGGCCAGGGCGACGCCATGACTGCGCTTCTATTTTCAACCTTCGCCAAAGGCATTAAAGCTGTTATAACTTCCGCATTTCTTCTCCAATCTGCTCCAAAATATTCATACTTGATAAGAGTCCAGTCCTGAACAGGTTTGCACTGCAATATTGACTCACAGTTAGAGCGCCACCTAATAGCGACATGAAATGTGACTGATTTTATGCCCTTTTTCTGATTAACAGACACCCCATTAGGTTGGGCATACAAAATATTTTTTCCTAGATAGACCATGTGGAAATGTACAAAAAAGCCTCTTGGACCCACCGCCTCAAGTCAACATGTAGTGGCCAAAAAAAAAGTTTTTTGTAAATATTTGATTTTGCAGATGCCTTTTTGCTAAAAGATGAGTTAATATACATAATATAAAATGTGCTGTATGCATACAATCAACATGGAGTCTAAATGTTGTTACACCTTCTCGTATTCTCTCATTGTGTCATGGGGCACAACAGAGAGTCAACTGGGTTCTCTTGGTTGTTTCCCAGTGATTCCCTCCTGTTATTATTATTAATAATAATTATTACCTGTGAGCATGGCTGCTATAGTGAGCAGCTCATCAACACAGTCGTACTCGCAGGCAGCGATCACAGCTTTAGCCAGCGGCGGCTCCAGTGGCAGCTCTGACATTATGATGCCCACTTCTGACAGGTTACCATCATCATCCAGGGCTGCCAGGTAGTCCAGGTCCTCCAGGGCCTGCATTAGAGCCTCGGGGGCTAGGAGTGACAGACACATGAAGGACAAATAAATATGGAGGAGACGGGGAGGGAGGAGGTCATGCGGTCGAATAGCCAAAGAATGACATCGCCTCGAGGGAAAACGTCATGATGTGAAGGAGATGAGAAGGAGAATCATCAGGATTTAGGATCCTACTGGACTTTCACTAAGATACCTTATTATAATGAGACAGCTGGTTATTGACGTGGGCCTGCGGTGGAAAAACTACAATGATGGACTACAAAAAACACATGATCCTCTTCTCGCCAGGTTGTTGGTTCTATGTCCAGTCTATGTCACACCCTGCCTACACTGGATCACCAGCTGGTTGATGATGTCACTACCGTCTACACAGGAGCATCAGCTGGTTGATGATGTCACACCCTGCCTACACTGGATCACCAGCTGGTTGATGATGTCACTACCGTCTACACAGGAGCATCAGCTGGTTGATGATGTCACACCCTGCCTACACTGGATCACCAGCTGGTTGATGATGTCACTACCGTCTACACAGGAGCATCAGCTGATTGGTGATGTCACACCCCGTCTACACAGGATCATCAGCTGATTGGTGATGTCACACCCCGTCTACACAGGATCATCAGCTGGTTGATGATGTCACACCCGTCTACACAGGATCACCAGCTGGTTGATGATGTCACACCCGTCTACACAGGATCACCAGCTGGTTGATGATGTCACACCCCGTCTACACAGGATCATCAGCTGATTGGTGATGTCACACCCCGTCTACACAGGAGCATCAGCTGATTGGTGATGTCACACCCCGTCTACACAGGATCATCAGCTGATTGGTGATGTCACACCCCGTCTACACAGGATCATCAGCTGGTTGATGATGTCACACCCTTCTACACAGGATCACCAGCTGGTTGATGATGTCACACCCGTCTACACAGGATCACCAGCTGGTTGATGATGTCACACCCCGTCTACACAGGATCATCAGCTGATTGGTGATGTCACACCCCGTCTACACAGGATCACCAGCTGGTTGATGATGTCACACCCCGTCTACACAGGATCATCAGCTGATTGGTGATGTCACACCCCGTCTACACAGGATCATCAGCTGGTTGATGATGTCACACCCCGTCTACACAGTATCATCAGCTGATTGGTGATGTCACACCCCATCTACACTGGATCACCAGCTGGTTGATGATGTCACACCCCGTCGACACAGGATCACCAGCAGGTTGATGATGTCACACCCCTTCTACACAGGATCATCAGCTGATTGGTGATGTCACACCCCGTCTACACAGGATCATCAGCTGATTGGTGATGTCACACCCCGTCTACACAGGATCATCAGCTGATTGGTGATGTCACACCCCATCTACACTGGATCACCAGCTGGTTGATGATGTCACACCCCGTCGACACAGGATCACCAGCAGGTTGATGATGTCACACCCCTTCTACACAGGATCATCAGCTGATTGGTGATGTCACACCCCGTCTACACAGGATCATCAGCTGATTGGTGATGTCACACCCCGTCTACACAGGATCATCAGCTGATTGGTGATGTCACACCCCATCTACACTGGATCACCAGCTGGTTGATGATGACATCCGCCTCCTTGCTGTTGATCTCTGTGATTCATACCTAAATACTAAATACCTGTGTTTTATCCACTGCTTCCCTCTCCTTAAGTGTTTTACAATTTATTTATCAAGTTTTTATTTTTATTCTAATTTTCTCCAGATGCCTGACTCACAGGCGTTTTTGAATGGGCCAGGCCTGTTGAGACGCGTCTCGGTGTGATCGGGACTTAAGTCTGACCAGATACAAGCAGCCTGATGATGATTAGATGTGATCGACCCAATCAGACGCAGCACATCTAAAGCTGATAGGAGATCCACTCTAATCCACAGACATCTGAAGGGCATGACTGCTGCAGGATCTTTCCAGGTGACCAGGAACCGTTTGAGGAACTCAAGAACTAAAACTGCATTTCACCCAAAGCTGGTTATTAGTGTGAAGAAGGAGCTGCTAAGTACCTGGTCTGTCCAGGAACTTGCACTGCCCCATGTCAGCAATATCGAGCCTCTTGAGCAGCAGCACCAGGTGACTGAGGTTCTCCTCCATCACCCCGGGACAATGAGCCTCCTCCATCCCGTCCTCATAGAGAGACCGGGGGTAAAGACGGACACACAATCCTGGAGACCAACACGGAGACAAAGGAAGAGCAGTCGGGATACAATCTCTTGCTGGCTTTTTACACATGAATTAATAGCTAAACAATTAGCAGTCTGATACAGTAGCTGGACCAATATTTACAAAGAATATTTACAATATGTTCAATTTTACAGTGCAAGAACATATTTAAGCAAAAATGTCACAGATGACTGTGTGTGTGTGTGTGTGTGTGTGTGTGTGTGTGTGTGTGGGGGGGGGGGGGGGGTTGTGATGCTGCATATAAAGACAATGAGATGAAAATGATTTGACAGTCCGACTTCATGGCGTTAGGTGATATCTGAGGGTAATCAGAATAGCAGTGATGACCTTTGACCTACCTGGAAGGTGGCTGTTGACCCTCTGAGCTCTCATGTCAGCCTGGTGTTTGCTGATGGTCCTGACCACCTGTGAGTTGGCTCGTATTTGTGGATTGTAAACCTGCAGCAGATCAGAGGAACACATAATGACTTTGGTTTCACTTCAATAATAACTCATGAATAACTTCGTAAAATGAATTCACATTCAGCTTACACTGAGCTCAACATTAGAACACTCTTATGGTTATATTCTATGTGTGTTTTACCAAAAAAGTGCAGTTCTTTGAATGCTCTTTTTAACTGTCTCACTAATATTAACATGATTAATAATAAATGAATAAAATAGAGACATCATGCTCAGATCCAAAAGCAGAAAGGACAGTCCAGCACCTTCCAAGCCATGTCACCGAGCTGGGAGCTCCTTTACACTCTGATCTTCATTCTATTAGACATTTAAACACGGCGGAAACCACAGGATTCTGAGGATCATTTTTAAAGTCAGACCATTTTAACTCAATATTACAAGCTGCTTAGATTACAGAAACTCTCTTTTTTCGGTGTCTTTTAGTCAACAAATCAATTAACGCCTATGTTTTTAATTTGGCTTTTAGTTTTATTAGTATGATTATTGATGTTTTGTTATAATGAGATAGTCTTGCAATTGTGTTGCTTTTATCGTTGTTGCTGCTGTTTAGTTGAACACTTTGGGCTGCATCTTTGCATACAATAAGCTTTACAAGTAGATCATTATTATATTAAAACAAAACAAGCAACCAACAATCCGAGACACTACATGGAGAAGCAAACAGGACAAATAAGTAGGCTCGCTTTGTTTTAACATGTTGTTTGTGTGAAAACTAACTCACGGTTTTGAGTTGAAGGCCGGTGTCTACGACGTAGCGGATGGCTGGCAGGGAGAAGGAAGCCTCTGCCAGAGTATCACACAGGATAACCTTCCTTTTGACCCCTGGACCTCCGGCTCCAAGCGCTGCGACGTCGAGGCCCTCAGAGACCTCGTTCTCCTTCAGTGGAGAAGCTTCATAGACCCGCTGGGTCAGCCCACCCAGTCCAGCATGGAGGGGCAGGATCCTGAGAGGACCAAGCTGAGGACTCAGACCTATACACTCCTTCTTCAGCAGAGATACACACTCCTCCGTTTCCTACACAGAACACGTGAGACAGGATCAATCCACTCTTCAAAACATCCATAGCAATATCTAGTGGTGAGGGTTTGTGCCAGCTGACAACCCTGACCAGAGTTTCTGTGTGCTCTGGTTTGTAGTGTTAGTTCACTGTGTGTGTTTGACTGAGGATTAACCCGAGCAGAGGGGCATCGTCGGAGGACTTTGAGCCAGGCTGGATCACAGACTGGGTCTGTCCGAAACACAAAGAAGGACTGGCAGCGTGTCAAGCAGCACAAGGTGTGGTGATGTTGACACAAAGGGAGTTTAATGTGCGTGAGGGAGTTTGATAAACCGAAGGTCAATATGTACTGATAGTTCTGCACGTGGGCCGAGGACTCACGACAGAAACCTTGTAGCCTCTCAGGTTGAGGTCTCTCTCCTCTATAAGACAACGGTGGTGAAACGACAGCAACACAGAGACGATATGGTTCCACCCCTTTCCCTCTTTTTTGTAGCTCTTCACTACAGAACAACTACAAGTAATACAACAGCCTCTAAATAGAACCCTGTTTGCATCATTTAACTGATTTAAATGGCACTTAGCTCAAATTAAACATATTCTCCCCCTGAAAGTCATTACTGAATTTTGAAGTTATAATCTTTCAGATTTGAGTTTTAAGAAACCCTCATTTTTGATCATGAATGGGTTTGCTTTTGGACTAATGAGGTATGTAAAGTATTAGGAGACTCTACCTGTGCACTGGCCAGAAACACCATCACATCTCCTTCCTCCCCCCTCCGGTGCAGATCCAGCACCATGTGACAGGCAGCAGTCGCCGGGTCCTTCCCCGGTGAAAGCTCCCGGTAAAGCATCTCCACCTCATCCCTCTCCACAGCCGCCCCGCCCCCCTCGCTGTCCAGGGAGAGGTGAGGGACCGACGGTCCCAGGAAGGCGGAGAGGCGAGGTGCCAGCGTCGGGTGGGTGAGGAGAACCACCCGGAAGTTGTCTGGCCTCTGGCGGCAGACGTCACACAGCAGACCCAGCAGCACGTCGGTGGGCACGGTGCGCTCCTGGAGCTCATCCAGCACCACAACACCATACTGGTGCAGCAGAGGGTCTGACATCATTTCCTCTAGCAGGAGGGTGTCACTGACAAACCTAAGGAGAGGCAACGGACAGCAGAGATGAGGAAGGTGGAAGAGAGCTACGTCCAGTCACGTCGGTTCATTTTAGTATCATCACAATCACGGGCCTTCTCTCTCTCTTTTTATGGAGGACTTGAACTAAACCATCAGGTCACCTGGTGAATCTGTGTGACTAAGTCTCTGCTGACAGAATGAGCTTTCCTACACTGTGACCTGCATTCACTTGTTCACTTTAACTCATTTAGGGGCTGCTAGTTAGCTAGCTAGCTAGCTAGCTAGCATGCTAATCCTATGCTAGAGTTACAGAATATAGCAACACCACATGAACTGCTGGACTGCTCTCCGTTACTTTACTACATTACATTAGCACACACGCTCATTCTAAATCACTAGCATGCTAGCTATTGTTCTGATTATGGTTAGCTAAGTGCCGTACAGCACCAGTAGAGGGCAGTCACTATGTACATTCATAACACAATACGTAGAATTCAAATACTTTGCACTGAAATATGAAGATTTCATCCTATAAATACACAGATGTGTTGGTTGTCTGCTGAAAAAAATAAAGTTTGGTGTTCGTTTTTAAAGCTGCTATTGACAACATTGATGACATCCAGCCACTAGATGTCGCACTCGCACTCCCCCTTCCATTGCATCACAGAACACAGCTGTTGCTAGAAGCCACGCCCTCATTGGGTTGCCAGTTCATTGCATAACCTGGGTTTTCATGGCCACTTACTCAGACTCAGGCATGTGATGAATCTTTTGTGTTATGAATACATTTTGCAACATGTAGCTATACGTTTGTTACTTTGTGCGGTGGTGTTACTGAAATGCCGCCCTCTTACCGTCAAACTCAGCCATTTTATCGTTTTTTCCACACTAACTGGCCACCCCAAAGACCCTTGAGCCCTTACTAGCAGAGATATCATGTGACACCAACATCGTTATTCTATTAGCACACAAGCCTTGCTCGAAGCCACGGCCACACGTCTACACAGAGGTAAACTAAACATTCATTTTGGACCCGTCAACATTTCATTTTCAACGTGAGTAATTTACTATCAAAACATTTTTTTCATGAGAAGTGACACTTTGATTCTGCACCTTTCTAAAAGCCTGTGGATGTTTTTTTTTTAATTATTCGTTTAAACAAAAATCTTATCAATATGACCTTTAAACAAACAGATTTTAAAGGACCCCATCCCAGTGGGTCACACCTCACAAAAACAACTATACACTGTAAACTAGGAGACAAAGTGACGGCTGAAAACCAACACCTTTATGGATGCTCATTAATCTATAGAAGCTTTGGAGAGTTCAGGAAAGGACACGGGGATCTGTTTTCAGTGAAAACCCTTTTCCGGCCTCCTTGGAAACAAACTGCAGGAGACGCAGAACAAAGAGTCGAGGTGTGGCTGCAAGGAAAAGAAAGACCCTGAAACATTATCAGACAAAGCTAGTTCCAATCCAATCCAATGAAGCATCTACATGACCCCTGGGCAGGAAAAGATGATGACACATGATACAGAGCAGCGTTGTGCTTTGAAAATAAAGCAGTGAATGACTCCCTACAGTTTGGAAGAGCACATTTTATACCCATATAAAGTTCTTGTTCTCAGTCCCCCTGGGAACACGAGAGTCTTTAAAACCAGACCGTCAAGGTAGAACACGGTTGCTTTCAAATCTTACTCTTTAGATGTAGTTTGTATTCGAGGGGCATCCTGAGCAGAATGATGTTAATGAGCCGAGCACAAAATCACAATAGCTGTGACCGTGTATGTATGCATGAGAAATAGCTCATGAATTGGTGTGACGATGACATAGGGAGTGAGGCCAACCCTCACCTGTGAAACAGGAAGTCTGCTGAGAACAACGATGCCTCCTACAAGAGTTGAGGGGGAGCGCCTGGTCAGGAGTTTTGCTAGTTTTGGCGATAATCCCTTTCATGTGTGTGTGTGTGTGTGTGTGACTCTCTACATCCACCTCAAGGCGGCAGGTTTCTGATGGACCTGCAGTCTCTCTGTGAGCTGACTACCAAGCGGCTCGTCCAGATCGCTGTAACTGTATTGCTGTGTCTGATATTAATAAAAATGAAATGACTGGATCGGAATGCTGGATCGTCCTCATTCATCCAATATCCGATCCAGGTAATTAGTCAATATCGGAGCCGATATCCGATCCAGGTATCGGATCGGTGCATCTCTAGTTGCCATGTGTGTTGGGACGGTCCCACACACATTTTTGGTCATGTATTGTCCAGGCTCACCTGTGGCCATGACGTGGGATCAGTAAAGAAGTCCCCATAGAGACTGTGACAATCAGGGATTATCACATTCACAACTTCAATGACAAACCCAATGAAACATTCTGATAAGACAAACTACGTTCAGCGTGTTTAACAATAGGTAGGTAGTAGATAGGTTACACTTTCATGGAGTTCACCAAGAGAAGTTTGTTTCAAAGTAAATCCACTCAAGCACTACTTTGTTTGAATGAAATGTTGTGTTAATTGATCCATGTGGTATTGTCATAACCATATGACAAACTCATAATTACTTGAACTTATTCCAAAGTTTGCCACATCAGTTTTTTTGCTATAGAAGCTAGTCAGGTTTAACTGACAGGACTGCAGATTCTCTCCACATTAGAACAAGTGCTCGGCTATCGCAACGTTTTGGATCTTTTGGCTGATTAACGTATGATTAAGGTGCTGCCTTTGGTTATTCATAGATTTTAGAATTAGTGAGCGATGCATGGCAACTCTCAGGACTTGCTGAATGTATACTATATTTAGTTGGCGTTTGGTGTGAACACAACAGGAGGCAGGTGGTTTGAATCCGTCTCATGTACTGCTGTCAGCATCTAGTGGCATTCTGACACTTGTTTTTATTTAAGTTACAGCTTTAAACGATGTGACTATCTCTGTTAACTCTCCTGACAATCAATACACATAGCATTTCCATTTTGTTGTTGGTGATGTCATTATGAGTGTGCGTGCTAACCTGAGCAGGGTGTCAGGTGTACAGCTGTCATCGTGAGACACCCTGTAGCCCACCTCCAGACCCAGACTGAGGTCCATCTCATCGGCCACGCGGAGGGCCAGGCTCACCGCCGTCACCGAGTGGGGCTGCGAACAGCACACCAGGCCCTGAGCAAAGTCATAGGACAACGCATACTCCACACACCACTGAGGCACCTGAGGACAGGACACAAGATAACACATGATCACACACTCAGCAACTTCACCCAACTTAAAAACAAGGTGCATCAGTGGAACGCAGTACTGAGGAGACGGCTTGTAAAGTGGAGGGACCATCCATCTTGTGCCCGAAGATGTCGGCAGGCAAACTCAGTATCTTCCTTTAAATCTCTTCTTAAGGCTCACTTTGAACATGATTATTTTTATTTTGTTTTATATTAATTTCTCTCTCTTAATTTCTCTCGCTCTTAATTACAGTGAAGTGCTTTGTTTTTGAAGGCTATATAATATAAATATTATAACGTTATTATTATCTAGAAGGGAGGACTGAACAATAATCTACATTTGTTTGAAGTTCTTATATCTACATTAAATCACTTTTTAGCCACAACAACCTCAGTAATATCATCCTTTATGAAGGTGTTATGCCAACATGCTAGCTTCGGGCTGCCTATTTAAACATCAACAACATGTGGCAGTAAGTTAGGTTTGATGTGGGCTTCTCAAAAATGATGAAGATTCAAACCGGTTGTGATGCAGACTGGATCCACCAGCAACCAGTCACTCCTTGCTTGTGTCTACTCTGCTGGACGACTGGACCCGACACATGAACACTGAAACACGGCCCTACAATTAATATTTAATCAAAGCCTGCATTAGATCCACTGATGAGGACACTGAGGATAAGACTGAACTCTCCAACACAGAAGACGATCACTTCCTTCTGTCTTCATCAGTATATGAGTGTTTACTTTAGTAGCTCCGCCTCCCTGTTTTAACCTCCGTTCACTGACATTCATGTTGGAACGGTGTTAAACCCTCTAGAGACCATTAAGCCTCTGAGTTTAGGGAACTCAACCTGTGTGGTTTATTTGATCTAAAATTACCAGATTACTCTAATAAAAGATATTCAAATTCACACATTGAAGAAGGGTCTGGGTTCACTTGTTGTTAATGTCGGCTGCTTCCAGTCTACGTAAGTGACCCGGGTGGAGCTAGCCGCTAATATCATGTTCAAGAGAGTCTTGTTTCGGCGAGCTAAAGGTGACCTAGCTCTGATTGGTGGTGGTGGTGACCTAAACATTTCAACCATCTAATCAAATTCCTCCCAACGTTATGTTCCGCCTCCTATCCTGTTACCATGGAAATACGTCACCATACAGAGGAAGAGACTCTGGAGGTGATGATTCGGTATTTTCCCAGTGACTGCTGCTCCTGGTTACCTGGGTGCTTTTTCCAGCTCCACTCTGTGCACTGAGCAGCAGCATGTTGTGACTCTCCAGGTGCTCCAGGAGACTCTGTCTCAGCCTCCATATTGGAAACTGCTGCCTCTCTTCCAGGAGGGCGTAGTAGCGTGAAGAAAAGGGCAAACCATCATAAGGGTTCACCTCCAGGTCCCCCAGACCTTCCTCCTCCCCTCCTTCTCTCCCACCATCACCTTCATCGTCTAAATCCCCAGACAGGAGGGAGGACATGGACAGGGAGTCCATGGCAGCCGAGGGGCCCTGCTGGGAGGTGGCAGATGGCTTTGACATCATCAGCAGCGAGTGGCGAGCTGCCTGAGATCACCTGCAGAGAGGCAGAAACACATTATTAAGTTATGATTCTCCTTTAATCTAACAGTCACCACAAACATGAATGTACAGTAGATCCTGTCTCATTCCCCTACATAGGAACCTGTAGCATGTCTGCTATTTAACTGTGGAATGCTTGTCTCCACCCAGTGTGTGTGTGTGTGTGTGTGTGTGTGTGTGTGTGTGTGTGTGTGTGTGGACAGCTGGTATGATCTGTGGAGGAAGACATCCCACAGGAAACTTTCTGAGTGCTGCTTTATTCATGTTTGGGGACAGAAGATGAAAAGAATAATATAAGGAGGAAAATAGAAGGTTTTATATTTAAATATTAGGGCTGTCAATCGATAATAAATGTAATCAGATTAATCACAAGGTAGCTGTGAATTACGCAAATATATATGGAAAATCCCCATTTTCTCTGTATATTGTTGTGAACAGAAAGATAAATGACAGAAGGCGTATATGAACAAGAATGTGAAGTCTCTAGAGATGCACAGATAACACTTTATATCAGACCAAGTATAAATACTTACTTACTTAATAATACCAGTACAGTTCTAACAACAACTACATTCAACTGATACAAACAGCAGAGTTTGCAGTAGAGATATTAATAATTCATGTTTAACCTGCTGTCAGCTGTCTATGTCTTATTCAAAACACCAATCACTTGATAACAAATGAATCTTTCCAAAA
Source organism: Chelidonichthys spinosus (assembly GCA_029853015.1). Classification (NCBI taxonomy): domain Eukaryota; kingdom Metazoa; phylum Chordata; class Actinopteri; order Perciformes; family Triglidae; genus Chelidonichthys; species Chelidonichthys spinosus. The sequence continues at coordinate 2,724,877 of CM056840.1, forward strand.
GCAGAAGTAAAATTATGCAAAAATATTGTCTTCTGAGGGACCAAAACCTTCTTCACACACATTTCCATAACTTAATATCAACAAATCTGACTGACTGAAAATAAAGAGTGACATATAATTAACAAGTTGCTTCACTGGCAGAAATATCACACAGGTATTAGTGGGTGAATAAGGTAGGTGGGCTTGAACGGGACATTTAAAGATAAGATAAGATGAGACAAGACAAGTTAAGATAAGTTAAGATAAGATAAGATGAGACAAGACAAGTTAAGATAAGCCAAGATAAGATAAGATGAGACGAGACAAGTTAAGATAAGTTAAGATAAGATAAGATGAGACAAGACAAGTTAAGATAAGTTAAGATAAGATAAGATAAGATGAGACAAGTTAAGATAAGTTAAGATAAGATAAGATGAGACAAGACAAGTTAAGATAAGTCAAGATAAGATGAGACGAGACAAGTTAAGATAAGTTAAGATAAGATAAGATGAGACAAGACAAGTTAAGATAAGTTAAGATAAGATAAGATGAGACAAGACAAGTTAAGATAAGTTAAGATAAGATAAGATGAGACAAGACAAGTTAAGATAAGCCAAGATAAGATAAGATGAGACGAGACAAGTTAAGATAAGTTAAGATAAGATAAGATGAGACAAGACAAGTTAAGATAAGTTAAGATAAGATAAGATAAGATGAGACAAGACAAGTTAAGATAAGATAAGATGAGACAAGACAAGTTAAGATAAGTCAAGATAAGATGAGACGAGACAAGTTAAGATAAGTTAAGATAAGATAAGATGAGACAAGACAAGTTAAGATAAGTCAAGATAAGATAAGATGAGACGAGACAAGTTAAGATAAGTTAAGATAAGATAAGATGAGACAAGACAAGTTAAGATAAGTCAAGATAAGATAAGATGACACGAGACAAGTTAAGATAAGTTAAGATAAGATAAGATGAGACAAGACAAGTTAAGACAAGTTAAGATAAGTTAAGATAAGATAAGATGAGACGAGACAAGTTAAGATAAGTTAAGATAAGATAAGATGACACAAGACAAGTTAAGATAAGTTAAGATAAGATAAGATGAGACGAGACAAGTTAAGATAAGTTAAGATAAGATGAGACGAGACAAGTTAAGCTAAGATGAGACAAAGTAAGTTAAGACAAGACAAGATGAGATGAGATGAGTTAAGATAAGACGAGACGAGACGAGACGAGAAGACGAGAAGAGACCAGTTAAAAGAAGATGAGATGAGATGAGACGAGTTAAGATAAGACGAGACGAGACGAGTTAAGATAAGATAAGACGAGACGAGAAGACGAGACGAGACCAGTTAAGAGAAGATGAGATGAGACAAAGAGAGAATGACAGTTAAAGGCACTTCAGCCTTGGCTTCACTTCCAGAACCGGAGGTTGACACCTGAGTTTGAGCCGCTGGGAAGAGACACCAGGAGAAGAGTCTCTCCTTGTTGGCATCACTAATGTTGTCCACTGCGTGGACAGTAGGCGACTATCGGACAGCCTTTGTCAAACTCATACTGTACAGTAGTATTGAGGGTATTTTGTCCCCTCGATATGTCTGGCAGTAGAAATATAAAGTCATCTCATATGAATCACCATGGGCGGAGCCATAATCCGTTTGTGTACTGGTCACTATAGACAAACAAAAGGATGCCGGGAAACTAATAGCTGGCTGTTTATTTGACATTACAACTATTTAATTGGTTAAAAACACAATGTAATATTACTATGGGAGCACATATTGACATCTGTGTCTGTGTATAAAGCTTATGGTTGCGTGATAAGCAGTCTTTCTAGAGAGGACAGGCTAATGTCTGTTATCACAACAACGAGCTGCTCTTCTTCTCATTTCTTATCTCCGACCACATACTAGTACTCACAGTCACAGAGCCGCGACCACGTCCGGGTCTACTTTGCCAGCGGGCTGGACCGGGTCTTACCTGTGAAACATGTAAGACCACGTCCGGGTGTACTGTGCCAGCGGGCTGGACCGGGTCTTACCTGTGAAACATGTCGGCAGAGAGGTGACGAATCCAACAACCAGTTCGCCCTCGCCCCTTCGCTTCTCCGCTCTGCTGTGGCTCATAAACCGCCTTCACATCCCGTTACCGGACCGCAGAACAGCTGCACGGAGCCAGACCCTCACCGCGTACCCTCACCGCCGCTCGGTGCTTCCGGACAGCTGTATAATCATGAAAGCCGAGGGGTTGACTAGCAGCGTTAGCTCGGGGCCGCCATGTTTACTGCGAAGCTGTCAAACCTCGTGCTACGTTCACGGCTCCTCGGAAAAGATGGACGTGGTTTGGGATGTTCTACGGTTACACAGAGTCGTCTACTATTCCCCTTAAACATGTGGTACACCTTCTTTTCATCTTTTAATTACTCTATATATTTATTACAGTGGCGCATTGCTGTCACACTAAAAAAAGGCTCAGTATCAAGTAATTACGTGAAAGTTTCTTGTTATAACAATATCTTTTCACGTTTTAACAAGATAAGTATCACGTTATTACATGAAATTATCACGTCATTTCACGATAATGATATTTTCACGTTATAACGTGAAGTGAGTCGTGAGACGTGAGTCTTGAGCAGACAGCGAACAGTGGACTCACAACCAAGCCAGCTTGGATGCATTTCAAATGCATAAATCTGTAGCCATGCAACATGCCATATTGGTTTAGTCGCTCCTGCAGGAAGAGCGCGACTTCCAGCAAGTGAGACTGGACTTTCATGTTATAACGTGAAAATGTCAATATCAAGAAATAACGTGATCATTTCATGTAATAACATGGAAAACGTGAAATTCTTGAAATAACATGATATTTTCATGTTATAACGTGAAAATATTATCATGAAATAACGTGAAAATATTATCATGAAATAACGTGATCATTTCATGTAATAACTTGATACTTATCTCGTTAAAACGTGAAAAAGACACTGTTACAACAAGAAACTTTCACGTAATTACTTGATACTGAGCCTTTTTTTTAAGTGTGACAGCAATGCGCCAACGTGTTTGAACTGGAACAAAATACATTGCCACTACCCTTACAACACAACAGAGTTTATTTGTTTTCATTTGTTTTTTGTTTTTATTCAAATCCAAGTAAACTAACTATTGGCATTACCTTCAACAAATCAGTAAAACATGGAAACCTACAGTCTCCTAATAATGTCTGAAGAGCCTTGTGTGAGCCTGGCGCCACCCCAAGGCCAGACCGGGACTTACAATTTAGCATATAAAAATGGAGGTAAGGTAAATACATATTTAATATAAATTGATATATTGAGTGATTATATTCAGGTCATTTGATTGACACTCAAACCATCAACTTCTGCTGGTAGTTTGATAAACTGAACTCCAATACAGCAGAAAATGTCTGGAAACATTGTGCGTTGATGGGTCCAGGTGGAGTACGTAGTAATTTAATTTAATTTAATTATTATTTTCTTCTGCTTTCTTGTAACCCATGTTAAAGATCCCATATTATACTGTGTTCCTCAATTTCACACAGCTGTCAGAGGTCCAACAACACTGTTTTTGATATGCATTGCCCAAAACCCATCCGTGGTCCTGAATTTCAGCTGTCTAAAAGTTGCTCAAATGAGCTCTGCTGAGAACAGGCTGTTTCTGTGCCTGCACTTTAAATGCTAATGAGCTGGATTAAGATTACTAATATTATTATTATCAAATACAGCTGAGCAAGAACATCAGCATTCCTGAACGGAAAATATCAAACTTCATGTTTCAATGATATGTATCAAACTTGAATAAATTCTTGGTTTTGAGACAGTTAAACTCAGTTTGATTTTATTGTTTAGCAGTAATGTACATTTTTGGACGGAAGACTGGATGTTGTGAATAGTTGGCTTCACAATACAAAGACTGTTCATATGACACCACAGTCCAAAGTCTATCAAAGAGCCAATCCCTACATCATCATTTACAACATCCAGATAACAAAGTTCAGAGTTCATATCACATGACCTCCCTCATATACAGTTATTGGCCAGCAGGTTCTCTCAATAAAACACAATATTACACCATCACAACTTGTTTCCCAATCAGCAGTAGTAAGTCTGCCCGTTCTTCCTGGCTGAACTTACTGACTGGATTTCCTCTCTCAGTCTGTCCTCCCAGACTTTGCACCAGTCCAGGCTGCGCTCCAGTTTCTGGTAGCGGGTGGCCATCTTGTCTAACACCAGCACTGCCTCAGGGAGGTCAACCTTCAGGCCGGCCTTCTGCACGGTGGCCTGAAACTTCGCTGGAGACGCTGTTGCAATGTAACACCTGCAAAAAGGGTTTTAGTAATTATTTAGAAAACTGCTGCAGTAAGTAAAGATCAGTAACTAAGTAAAGTTACTAAGTACAGACCAGTTACAAAGTAAACACCAGTTACTAATTACAGACCAGTTACAAAGTAAAGAGCAATAACTAAGTAGAGACCAGTTACAAAGTACAGACCAGATACTAAGTAAAGACCTGTTAAGTACAGACCAGTTACTAAGTAAAGACCAGCAACTAACTAAAGACCAGTTAAGTACAGACCAGTTACTAAGTAAAGACCAGTAACTAACTAAAGACCAGTTAAGTACAGACCAGTTACTAAGTAAACACCAGTAACTAACTAAAGACCAGTTAAGTACAGACCAGTTACTAAGTAAAGACCAGTTACTAAGTAAAGACCAGTAACTAACTAAAGACCAGTTAAGTACAGACCAGTTACTAAGTAAAGACCAGCAACTAACTAAAGACCAGTTAAGTACAGACCAGTTACTAAGTAAAGACCAGTAACTAACTAAAGACCAGTTAAGTACAGACCAATTACTAAGTAAAGACCAGTAACTAACTAAAGACCAGTTAAGTACAGACCAGTTACTAAGTAAAGACCAGTTACTAAGTAAAGACCAGTAACTAACTAAAGACCAGTTAAGTACAGACCAGTTACTAAGTAAAGACCAGTAACTAACTAAAGACCAGTTAAGTACAGACCAGTTACTAAGTAAAGACCAGTTACTAAGTAAAGACCAGTAACTAACTAAAGACCAGTTAAGTACAGACCAGTTACTAAGTAAAGACCAGTAACTAACTAAAGACCAGTTAAGTACAGACCAGTTACTAAGTAAAGACCAGTTACTAAGTAAAGAGTGGTTACTAAGTACCAGTTAAGTACAGACCAGTTACTAAGTAAATACCAGTAACTAAGTAAATACCAGTTGGGTACAGGCCAGTTACTAAGTAAAGATCAATAACTAAGTACATACCAGTTAAGTACAGACCTGTTACTAAGTAAAGAGCAGTTATTAAGTAAATACCAATTAAGTAAAGACCAGTAACTAAGTACAGACCTGTTACTAACTAAAGAGCAGTTACTAAGTACAGACCTGTTACTAAGTAAAGAGCAGTTACTAAGTAAATACCAGTTAAGTAAAGACCAGTAACTAAGTACAGACCTGTTACTAAGTAAAGAGCAGTTACTAAGTAAATACCAGTTAAGTAAAGACCAGTAACTAAGTACAGACCTGTTACTAAGTAAAGACCAGTAACTAAGTACAGACCTGTTACTAAGTAAAGAGCAGTTACTAAGTAAATACCAGTTAAGTAAAGACCAGTAACTAAGTACAGACCTGTTACTAAGTAAAGACCAGTAACTAAGTACAGACCTGTTACTAAGTAAAGAGCAGTTACTAAGTAAATACCAGTTAAGTAAAGACCAGTAACTAAGTACAGACCTGTTACTAAGTAAAGAGCAGTTACTAAGTAAATACCAGTTAAGTAAAGACCAGTAACTAAGTACAGACCTGTTACTAAGTAAAGAGCAGTTACTAAGTAAATACCAGTTAAGTAAAGACCAGTAACTAAGTACAGACCTGTTACTAAGTAAAGACCAGTAACTAAGTACAGACCTGTTACTAAGTAAAGAGCAGTTACTAAGTAAATACCAGTTAAGTAAAGACCAGTAACTAAGTACAGACCTGTTACTAAGTAAAGACCAGTAACTAAGTACAGACCTGTTACTAAGTAAAGAGCAGTTACTAAGTAAATACCAGTTAAGTAAAGACCAGAACTTAGTACAGACCTGTTACTAAGTAAAGAGCAGTTACTAAGTAAATACCAGTTAAGTAAAGACCAGTAACTAAGTACAGACCTGTTACTAAGTAAAGAGCAGTTACTAAGTACAGACCTGTTACTAAGTAAAGAGCAGTTACTAAGTACAGACCTGTTACTAAGTAAAGAGCAGTTACTAAGTAAATACCAGTTAAGTAAAGACCAGTAACTAAGTACAGACCTGTTACTAAGTAAAGAGCAGTTACTAAGTAAATACCAGTTAAGTAAAGACCAGTAACTAAGTACAGACCTGTTACTAAGTAAAGACCAGTAACTAAGTACAGACCTGTTACTAAGTAAAGAGCAGTTACTAAGTAAATACCAGTTAAGTAAAGACCAGTAACTAAGTAAAGAGCAGTTAAGTAAAGAGCAGTTACTAAGTAAATACCAGTTAAGTAAAGACCAGTAACTAAGTAAAGAGTAGTTAAGTAAAGAGCAGTTACTAAGTAAATACCAGTTAAGTAAAGACCAGTAACTAAGTAAAGAGCAGTTAAGTAAAGAGCAGTTACTAAGTAAAGAGCAGTAACTAAGTAAAGACCAGTAACTAAGTAAAGAGCAGTTAAGTAAAGAGCAGTTAAGTAAAGAGCAGTTACTAAGTAAAGAGCAGTAACTAAGTAAAGACCAGTTAACTAAGTAAATGTATAGAAATATTATGTAATAATTAGCAGTGTTTTTCTTCTTCTTCTGGTCCGTTGTTGCTTCCACCTGTCTTGTGTTTCCTCCTCAAGGTGAACTGATCTCAGAAACCCGACTAGTTAGATGTGTGTATGTGGCTGAACAGATTAATTCAGTCTGTTTGACCTGTTGATCTGAGGGCTGTGAGGACAGTGGTAGTGATGCCAGACGGCCACAGCTGTGTGAGGACACAGAACATACTGGTTTTCCTCCCAGCATCTCCTCATGGTGTCCAGGATCCCTGCATCAGTCACCGTTCCCGTTGATAAAACCTGCGACAACTAGAAGTAGAACATGGACGTGTTAGAGGTGGATCAGCAGACAAAGAAAAGAGAAGCATGCATGACAGTACAGCCGGTGCAGTGATTGGTACTAGTTTACGCTGGTTTTCTGGCAGAGAATGTTTTTGTGATTGTTGAAACTCCTCCATCATGTTCTTCACTGCCACGCCGTCTCTGCCCAGCAGCAGCCAGAACACTCGCTCCATGTTGTAGGGGTCCTGCAGGCAAACAAGCAGAACCCTGAATGACCACACAGTTCTGCACAAATACCTCTATACCAAACCTTATATGGAGGGCAAAGTGGGTAAACACGGTGTGGAAATCCATAGTGTTGTCATGATATCAAAATTGTTTGTGACTTTGATATGATCCCCTGCTAAAATATCTGGACATAGATACAGAGGAAAATAGTGGAGTGGTACTGTAGCAGGGAGAGAGGCTTCCAGAACAAAAAGACACTAAATGATAATACATTCAGATGAAGGAGCTGAAAGCTGCTAAAAGCAGGAAGACCCTAAGTGTAGAAAGTAAGTGTAAGTTCAAGAGAACGTCACTCTTTTCCTTTCAGCCCACTTCAGGTTCCTGAGAAACCCGGTAAAGCCAGACTTCATCATGTGGAATATGTGTTGATGGATTACAGGAGACGCTTGGACAGATTCAGAAAAGATGCCGAGTCTACTTTTATCAGAACTTAACTTGACATTAACTTTACTGACCAATCAGGCGACTATCAACACAATGATTCACGCAACAAACAACTGACGTGACAGTTTGATGCTGAACACTAACAGCACTCTCCTGGACTCTTTGACCTGTTCCAGTGGGGACTATCTCTTTGTTTAGACTATACTTGTTGCTCTACCCATAATGCAGCAGGTAACTGCATCAAATAGAAACGCTCACACGCTGAATGAGCATCTGGCTCAGACACCAGGGAGACCTGACCAAGTCTTAGCATATACAGCTCTGGAAAGAAATGAAGAGACCACTGCAAAATTATCACTTACTCCTATTTATAGGTATGTTTTAACATTTTTGCTTTATTCTATAAACTACTGACAACAATTTTTCCAAAATCCAAATAAAAAAATATTGACATTTACAGCATTTAATATCTATTTGATCAAGAATATATATTCTTTATAAAATTAACAAAAAATGCTGTAAAAGTCAATATATTTTTCTTATATTTTTACACACAGGAAGTGTTCTGGCTAACTGGCAGATACCCTGAACGTGTTGGGGCTGTCAAGAAGGCCGATAACTGCTCCTATTTGTGTGGATGCCTCTCACTGATGCTGTGTAACTGTGTTACCTGGATGTCTATGGCAGGAGCCAACGTTTTGGTGACCTTAGCGGCCATGGAGAAGTCCCCAGTGGTGACCGTCCTGTGCACTATGTCATTAGAGTTCACCATGGCAACCAGCTTCAGGGGCAATCCCATCTGCTTTACAATGTAGCCAGCTGGGACACAGACACACAACACATTCATTACCTTTTGTTGAGGGAAACCTGTGCTGCTAATGAGGAAGTGAAATAGCAGAAATGAACACTGAAACAATTAGTCAACAATTCAGTCTAATTCTGATCAATTAATAAAAACCTGATAAATCACATAATCACAGATATATCTGTATCTAAACAATTGAAATGGGATGAATAATGAATTGTCTCTCACCGTTGACTAACGTACATATTTTTTCCAAAATAAGGTCCCAAGTGGAACACAGGAAGGGGCGGGACTTACCTTCCCTATATCTAGTATGTTGGCTGAGCACACGTATGCACATTTGAGTGCTGACATATTTGGTTTGGTCTTGCATGTCCTTCAATTCTACAGTTGTATAATATTGTAGGATTTAAGAAATATTTGTATAATCTTTTTCAATGATTATTTCCATTATATGACGGATTATGACGGATTGTAAGGATTGTCGCCTTGTAAAATAAAACGAAACACTACACTAACAAATGAATTCACATCAATTATGTTAATTGGGAACCATGCCATCCAATAATCAGCGATCAATCACATTATTTATAGGCCAGGTCATGGAATTCACTGCTGCTGCCAGATGTTGCAGATCGTGAGGAGGGAACGCGTCTTGCAAGACCATGTGGATCTATTTGCAGACGAGGACTTTTTGGGCGTTTTAGGCTACCAATAGTTACCAATTTGCCCAATATCTCCATTACACAGCCTGTGTGCCAGAGACAGACAGACACAATGACATCATGGTCACAACTCTTTAATAAACACATTGTCACACCCCCACCACACAGGACCATCAGCTGGTTGATGATGTCACACCCCCACCACACAGGACCATCATCAGCTGGTTGGTGATGTCACACCCCCACCACACAGGACCATCAGCTGGTTGATGATGTCACACCCCCACCACACAGGACCATCATCAGCTGGTTGGTGATGTCACACCCCCACCACACAGGACCATCATCAGCTGGTTGATGATGTCACACCCCCACCACACAGGACCACCATCAGCTGGTTGGTGATGTCACACCCCCACTACACAGGACTATCATCAGCTGGTTGGTGATGTCACACCCCCACCACACAGGACCATCATCAGCTGGTTGATGATGTCACACCCCCACCACACAGGACCACCATCAGCTGGTTGGTGATGTCACACCCCCACTACACAGGACTATCATCAGCTGGTTGGTGATGTCACACCCCCACCACACAGGACCATCAGCTGGTTGATGATGTCACACCCCCACCACACAGGACCATCATCAGCTGGTTGGTGATGTCACACCCCCACCACACAGGACCATCATCAGCTGGTTGATGATGTCACACCCCCACCACACAGGACCACCATCAGCTGGTTGGTGATGTCACACCCCCACTACACAGGACTATCATCAGCTGGTTGGTGATGTCACACCCCCACTACACAGGATCATACGAGAGGATAGGGACGTCCAGTCTGTTTTTGAAAATGAAATGTGAAGTGTATCCATGGACGAACCTGAATTCAGTCAATTCATCCAGAACAGTGGGCACACAGTGTCGTGGTCCATTGAGCTTAATGAACCCAGCTAAGCAACTAGCATGATACAACTAACAACAACTAACGTGCTACCAAAACTTTACGGGTAAAACTTGCACTCCAGAATGAATTTCCCGCGTGTGCGAGTAGTAAAAACAAACAGCTGTGTGGTGACTGGCTGTATCGAAAGGAACAAACAACCTGTACCAAACGTTTCCAGGACACATATATGTAGGGTTACACCCGAATCATGCAATTAAAGAAGCAATCACCTCACCTGCAATGTTCCCAGCCCCTCCAGTGGGCACCACCACCTCCAGCTCAGGTAGCTCTCCGTCAGCCTGCTCCATACCACTGAGCTCCAGGTAAGCATAGATGAAATGGGCCAGCTGGATCATGACTCGAGACCAGTTGACTGAGTTGAGGCTCATGAGATTGTGAGACCTGACCAGATCCTGATCGGCAAAGAGACGCCGCAGAGGCTGATCAATGTCATCTGAGCTGCCGTCGGCTGCAGAGGTAGAACCACACATTTGATTGTGTTTGTTTTATTGTGAAAGAACAACCTTTATTCCTGAAGCCTCGTTAGATTTACCTGCAAACACATGGACATTATCCTCCAGACAGGTGATCATGTGTTTCTCTTGGACTGGAGTGATGCATCCTCTGGGGTAAACCACCAGCACATCCAACCCACTGAGACCTCTCACGCTCTGGATTGCTGATCCACCTGTGTCTCCTGATGTACCTGGAGAGGAAAAACACAAGTGACAGGGCTTTTAATTTGAAATGGGAAAGTAAGTGTTGAAAAAAACGTAACATGGCCAATGGGAGCAGATCAGAGAATAAGGCTTGCTGATCTTCCTTGGAGGACTGTTTCAAAGCCGTAAAATAAACAACACAATGGATTTGTTTTCCATGAACCGGTCATAGATCGAGCAGCACATGATGAGGTAGATGATTCTCTCATGGTAAACGTGAGGATCTTTGAAGGCCTGTCATTGATTGGTCTCGTCACATTGGCTGTAAAACCTTAACTTACACTCTCTGTCATAAACATGAAAGCTAAATGGAATAAAGAACACTGAATATGAGAGGTGACTGAAGAGGATTTTATTGAAGTTTTAATCGATAGAGTGCACATTTAAAACCAAAGTTAAGTCAGCCTGAGAATCACGGAATCAAACAAAAAGAAGAGTTCGACTCCCACTTGCTGTTTGCTAGAAGGGATGGACAATAAGCCCTTTGCTCCTCTAGGGAGCATGCCATTGATAAATATCCTCCATTTCACTTGGTTGTTGGTGGTTCTTTCTAGATCTCCCCAGCTGAGCTCACTCCTAGACATTTCTGTCTGGACACTTCTCCGAGAAGGGATGGGTTGTGGTGAAATGATTATTATTACAAATTTCTTGTTCACTGACCCTGGATCCATCAGTCAGAGAAAGTGTTGCTGCACATCGACTGGAAAAGGGGAAACCTGGACCCTCTTGTTATCTCTGTTCAGCTGCAAGTATCTGAGAGGAAGTCTCTGAGCATTGTTTGTGATTATGCACTGAACAACATAGAGGACCTGGACTTCTTCATCGATGGGTATCGTCCTGGAAAGGGCACCAACTAGGGACTCTCTAGTTCTGCTGGGGGACTTCAGCGCTCACATAGGGAACAAAGGAGAAACCTGGAGGGGATTGATTGGGAGGAAGGATCTACCTGATCTAAACCCAAGTGGTAGTGTTGGACTGTGTAAGTCATGGATTGGCCATAACAAACACTATGTTTGAGCAAAGTGCGGTTCAAGAGTGGACTTAGGACCAGAACATTAAGGCCAAAGGTCAATGATCGACTCTGTGGTAATCTTAAGATCTGTGCGTACACTCATGTAAAGAGAGAAGCAGAGCTTTTAAAATGATCACCACCTGGTCGTGAGTTGGATCAGATGGTGAGGGAGGCTGCCGGCGTGTCCTGGTCAACCCAAACATGTAATGAGGGTGAACTGGGAATGGCTGAGGTCCCTGTTCATATCTACAACTCCCATCTCCAGAAGACGTTTTTGTGCATCCTGGGGGGAATCTGGGGGCATAGAATCAAGGCTGACAATATAAAAAGCCTTGATTGTGGAAGTTCCTGCTAGGTGTGGTGTGAAGAAGGTCATTGGTGTTTGCTGTTGCAGTAACCTAATAAACCACTGGTGGACACCAGTGGTGAAGGAGGCCTTCAAGCTGAAGAGGGAGGCTTTTCAGACAAAACAGTACGACTGTAGCTGTAGCAGGAGGGAAGAATGTTCTGGCAAAACGACAGAAAGGAAAACAGGGCTCGTCTTAGGCTCTTTGAGGAACTCCTGAACCTGATGAGCACATCCTCTGTGGAAGAGTTATCTCAGGCAGACTTCACTGAAGTAGTCAAAAAGCTCCTCATCTCCACACCAGGGGTGGATGAGATTCACCCTGAGATGCTGGGAGCTCTGGACATTGCTGGGCTGTCTTGGCTGACAAGCCTCTTCACATGGAGGACGAGGACAGTCCCCGTAGAGTGGTAGACCGGGATGGCGGTTCCCATTTTTAAAACGGGGGACCTGGGAGTGTGATCCAATTATCGAGGTATCACACTGCTCAGCCTCCCCAGGAAAGTTTAGTCCAGGGTGCTGGAAAAGGGTTTGTAGTGGCCATTTGTCCAGAAATCAATTTAACTTATAACTGATCAAATCAAAGAGGGCCACTTCGGCACCATGGGGGTGAATCGTACGCAGGCAAGAAGTCACTGTCCATTCAAAGTTCTTGGTTTCCTTTAGATTATTTATTTATCCCAAAAAACAAGCAAGCAAAACAATAAAACAAACAAATCCTGTTTCGTGTTTGCCTCTCTTGCGCTGGTAAAAAACCATGTGCCCACCCAGGTGCATTCTGGTCCTCCACCTGCGTTCATACCTATATAATTTCCGGTGCCCAGTGCTACCCAATTTACAAAGAAAACAAAAAACTAAATTACGAAAGACAAACCAATAATATTTACCTTAAATTACTAATAATAGAAAATAATGTCACAAATTGAATCAAAATAAAACTATACTAATCAAACATTATCAATAACAAACAAACAACCAAATAGCTCCAACAGGGTTTCCGACCGATTGTAGAGGAAAAATACGGAAAAGGATTATCAAATTATCAAGAAGAGTTTCTTGACCACTACCTTGAATACAATGCATTCCTGAAGATTACAAAAGCAAAATTATGTTTTTTTATTCATCAGGCTTAAAACAAATCAAGGCCTTTGTAAAGACTATGTCAGGTATTTCCATTAAAATGTACCTGTTTAGTTTTGTAGACCAGATTAAAAAAATCACGTTTTATGTTATGATCCACAATCCCTGCAGTTAGTTTCCTCCCATTTTGTTTTTCCTCTTCCTGCTGAGCGTGGCCAGACTCGCTTGCCCCCTCTCACTCCTGATGAGCGTCTGGCGAGACACACCTGGAAATGATCACCTCATCACTGCTTGCATATATAATCCACTCCTGCAGTTGAACCTTGCTGGATTATTCCTTTCACATGTGATATTGTGCTCTCTGGCTCCTTAGCGAAGTAGTGATTTCAACAAGCCTTTAGGAACTTGACAAACTTGATTTACCTGCTTGCCAGTTAGTCAACCTGTGCTCCGTTGTCCACCTCTACATCCTGTCTCTCTGCTGCCATATGATTCACCAGCCTGCCAAATCTCTCCTCTCCTTGTCTCCAACCTATGAACTTGCCACTCAACTAGCCTTCATTAGCTTCCTGGATTTCCTGGACCTCATAGAACCCACGGTACCCTGAACACTTCCCTTTAATAACAAATAAATCCCTTCCTGCTTTAGACTCCGTTCTGAGTCAGTTGGACCCAACCAACTGTTTGAATAAATCACAACATGGTAGGTCTTACCCACAAGAACTGTAGCTCTGTGTTTCTGTTTTTGGAGGAAATAGTTGAGAAAGCGCACAGTGCAGGTCATAGCCAGGTCCTTAAAGGCCAAGGTCTCTCCATGGAAGAGCTCCAGGACTGACAGACCCTCCTTCAGCCAGGCGATCCTCACCACCTCAGGCACTGAGAATCCAGCCAGAGCTTCACCCACTAGGACTAGGACAGGGGAAAGGATCACAAGAAAGAAAAGATCTTTAAAAAAAACTCTTCTTTTTGACAAATATTTAATATCATACACTTTAAAATTGTATATCTCTATGGAATGGAAACCAAACATTCCTGAGTATCTAATGACATATTTCAGCAGCTCACCCTCCAGGTCTTCTCTGGGGATCAGCTGAGTGGGGATGAACAGTGAGGCGACCTCCACCACCAGCTTGGTGTAGGTCAGCCCCCTCCAGCCCCTCACAGTGTCTGGGCTCAGCACAGGTACACTCTCAGGCATGAACATCCCTCCGTCTGGAGCGAAACCTGACAACAGCACATCCCTGAAGTCCCATCCATGGACCCCACCCCGAGTACTGCAGTACTGCATCGGACCAACCTGTGAATGGGGACCTGGATCTTATATACATACATGATCTTTTTAAAAAAAGTCATTTGAACCACATTTGCCATTAAAATATGAGTGTATGATGGGTCTAATTTGTCCAGCTTCACAATCAAATCTGTTCCACTTTATCAGTATGAGAATACCCCCCATCAATAGAATCCCCCCCCCCCCCCACACACACACACACACACACACACACACACACACACACACACACACACACACACACACACAAGTATCTGTGTGATGAGCAGCTACGAACAGAATCTCACATCAGATCCGTTCAGAAATCAACTGATTCACAACTGAAGTGAAAGTTAAAAAGCGGATCGACATGTGCTGACTTTAGACTCGGTGAGAGTCTGGGGGGTGTCCAAAGATGTTATTTTAAAAAGTGGGTGGTATATTGTGACATAAGTTATTACATACACTTACATATTTTACGAACATTTGTCTCTGAATGACAAGGGATTAGGATTAGAACTTCGAGAATGTTACTTAAATACATTTCTCATGTTTTCTAATTAATTGATTTCATATTTAGTCATCAACCACATGATTAGACATTTGATGGAAAGGATGCTCTTAAATTTTAAAACACCGAAATAAAACGGAAAACTTAAATAAATACAGAATCTGGAAGAAATGAAAACAGATTCATAGTTCATAGTTATCTTCCTGCAGAGCTGAGCTTAAATGTGTCTTGCAACATGTTGCATATTTGTTTAGTATTTGATGACTTTATTTTTTTATACAGAATCCCAAAGTAAACGTGCACAGAATGAGCAGTATTTTACTGTTGGGTCAATACGTTCTATTTGTAGCCTACTGAGTTAGGCTAATACATTGAGAACCACCGATAAACTATTCAAACTTCTTTTGTTGTTGTTGCTGTATGGTAATGGTGCTGAATGGGTCAAACAAAAAATGGGGCAACATTTTAGTTGCCCCACCAAATCTGACTCCAAGGTTCGTTGAGAAGTTGGCAGCCCTGCATTCGACAAACTGCACCAACGTGCATCAAGCACTGATCAGTAGACAACCTGCCGCTTCCTGGTCGCTGCCACAGCCGGTGATTGATCACAGACACCACGATCCGCTTGACGTTGAAGAGTCGTGTAAATATGCAAGACGAGCAGAAGCTCCTCGGCTGCAGTCGAATAGTCAAAAAATAAGGTAACTCCTTATAACTCCTATTCCTTGACCTCTGGGGAAAACGTCACGGGGTTAAGGAAAGGCGATAGGAGAACTGAAAAGGACTTAGGAAAAGTCTACTGCGGTGCTCAGAGAATCCGACCGGACTTTCTTTTTCTTCTTCTTATTTTTGTGATGTTTTCTGGCGGTTGACAAACAGCTTTTGGTGCATTACCGCCACCTACTGGTATGGAGTGTGGACCGGGACTTTCCTACATTCTATTAATAAAAAATAAAAATAAAAAAAAAAATAAAAAAAGGTGAGAGACCAAAATATAAATAATAATATCCCAAATTATATTCTCTCTATCAATTTTGTTCTTCTTAGGTACTGAAATAAGAAGCGATAACACTTTTCCCCAGTACTTCTCTGTAATATATCCCGTAATTCATAATTCACCTTGATTTCTTTGAGATTAAAAACCAGTTCTCTTCTCTCAACATCATATTTCTGACAATAAAGCATTACATGCTCTATTGTTTCTTCCTCCTGACAAAATTCACATCTTCCTGAGTTGTGTTTTCTCATTTTAAATAATGTACTGTTTAATCTTGTGTGACCAAAACGTAGCCTGGATATTATTGTTTCCTCTCTCCTGGTTCTCCCCGTGTTTCTCATCATGCCAACTCTCCTTTGAATTCTGTAAAACCATCTTCCTGTTTGCTCTTTTCCCCACTGCTTTTGCCACCATTCTCTCAATTTATACTTTATTGTAGTTTTCATTTCTGTTTTACTAAAAGGAACTTCCATGTCCGTATGATTCCTTTTTGTTGCTTCCTTTGCACCTTTGTCCGCTAATTCATTTCCCCTAATTCATATGTGCTGGTATCCATACAAGTATTATACTGAGTCCCATCATTTGATTTCTATATAATGTTTGTTGTATCTCTATTAACACATCTTGTCTGCCCTCTGACTTGTTATTCTTATACTGATTAATGAAGAGCTTGAATCAGAGCATATCACTGCTCTCAAAGGTCTCACCTCTTCAACCCACTGTAATGCTAACAAAATTGCCATCATCTCTCCAGTATACACTGACAATCCATCAGTAATCCGTTTGCATATTTTTATGTTGAATTCTGGAACTATAAACGAAATACCAACTTTGTTAGCTGAGTTCTTTGAAGCATCTGTATAAATTTGAATACAGCTATAATAGTTATTTTCTATGTATGTCTTTATTACTTGTTGGTGCAGAATGAATTCCTTATCTTTGTTCTTTTTGTCAAGCAATGTCAAGTCTACCACAGGATCAGGAAGTATCCAGGGATGTATTACTGAGAGTGGTACCGTTGGACAAA
The DNA here is from genome assembly GCA_029853015.1 of Chelidonichthys spinosus. Taxonomy (NCBI): domain Eukaryota; kingdom Metazoa; phylum Chordata; class Actinopteri; order Perciformes; family Triglidae; genus Chelidonichthys; species Chelidonichthys spinosus. The sequence continues at coordinate 2,742,004 of CM056840.1, forward strand.
TATTTATTTCATTTATTTCTAGCTCTTTTGCTTTCTGCTCAATTATCCATCCAAAACTCTTTGTTTCTTTTTTCTCCTTTCCCCAGCATTGTTTCAGTATATCTTGTGTTGGATGATCTTCATTATGACCTTTTAAATTGACCCAGTAATTTAATGACAGCTGTGTTCTCCTCAACTTCAGTGGCATTTCTCCCATTTCCACTTGTAGTGCTGCTGTTGTGGTTGTTCTGATAGCACCTGAACACAATCTCAAAGCCTGATATTGGATATTATCTAGCCTTCTCAAAGATGTTTTTGCTGCAGATCCAAACGCTATACATCCATAATCCAACACTGATCTGATTAATCCTATGTAAATGGTTTACAGTGATGTTCTATCAGCTCCCCATTCATTTCCTACCAAACACCTCATTACATTTAAAACTTTTTTACACTTGTCATTTATTTTCTGAACATGTACTTTCCATGTCATTCTCTCATCAAACCACAAACCTAAACATTTTAATTCCTTTACTCTCTCCAATTCTTGATTATATAATTTAAGTTTTAAATTACCGACAACTCTTTTCTTTGTAAAGATCATTGTCTTTGTTTTGTCAACAGGACATTTAAATCCCCACTTAAATGACCACTCCTCTATTCTAGTAATAGCCTCTTGTATTTTTCCCATAATAAATTTCAAATTCCTACCCCTCTTCCAAATTGCCCCATCATCCGCAAAAAGAGAAAATCCCATCCCATTTTCTAAACCCATAAAAACATCATTTATCATAATAGAAAATAACAAAGGACTCACTATACTCCCTTGAGGCGTTCCATTTTCAATAACTGCTTTATCTGAATAACACTTTCCTATTTTAACTTGTATAGATCTTCCCAACAAAAAATCCTTTATCCATCTATACATTGGTCCTTTAATTCCTATTTTATGTAACTTAATTAATAACCCTTCTTTCCACATCATATCATAAGCCTTCTCTAAATCAAAAAATATGGCTACTACACTTTCCCTATTTATTTGTGCTTTTCTTATTTCATGCTCTAAACATAAAGCAGGATCCATGGTATTTCTACCTCTTCTGAATCCACTCTGATATTTTGATACATATCCTTTGTTTTCTACGTAATATGTTAATCTCTCATTTATCATTCTTTCCATTATTTTACATACATTAGATGTTAAAGCTATAGGCCTATAACTCCCTGGGTTTTTACAGTCTTTCCCTGGCTTCTGTATCAGAATTACCACTGCTTCTTTCCACTTTCCTGGTAATTTTCCCTTCTCCCAAACCTTATTATATAGCTCCAGTAGTATGTCTTTAGATGATTCACTGAGATGGTTTAGCATAATGTAACATATCTGGTCTTTTCCTGGTGATGACATCTTTGTTTTCTTAAGCGCACGCTTCAGTTCTGCCTTTGTGAATGAAACATTTATTAAATCATTGGCATCTTCTTCTTGTAGTAACAATTCTTCATTCTCATCTAATGTAGCTTCCCTTCCTCTTCGACCCTCTTCACTAATATTACTTGAGCTATGAACTTTGATGAAACTCTGTACCAACATCTCTGCTTTTTCCCCATCTGTCACTGCCACGTTTTCATTTTCAGTTAATACTGGATATCCATATTCTCTATTAATCCCATTCATTCTTTTAATCATTCCCCATATTTTACCTATTTTGGTTTCTCTTCCTATCGAATTACAGAATTTCCTCCAATAGTCCTTCTTTGCATTTTTAATTGTTTTCCTCACATTTGCTTGCAACCTTTTAAATTCAATAAGATTCTGGAAATGATGATTTCTTTTAACAAGTCTAAATGCTTTATTCTGAGACTTTATTGCATTATCACACTCCTTTGTCCACCAGGGTACAATTTTCTTTTTATTTCTCCCTCCATTCCTTTGAATTATTTGTTTTGCTGCCCCTAGAACAGCTTCACAAATATCATGATTTAATTCATCTACATCTTGACAAACATTAACTTTTTCCATTTCCTTATCACTATGCTGCTTCAATTTTTCCCAGTCAGCACTCCTGAAAACCCATCTTTCTACTCCTTCAGTGTCATACCCTTCCTGTCTTATGCCTACTTCTGTTATTATTGGATAGTGGTCACTTCCTACTGTTGTTTCTTTAACAATGTCCCAAGTACAAATACCTGCCACAGTTTCTAACACTAAAGTAAGATCCATGGCAGATTCCCTCCCATTTCTGACATCAATTCTTGTACCCTCTCCATTATTGAGGCATACCATGTTTTTAGACTCCATTAGTTCTTCAATCACTTCTCCATTCCCATCATTATAACTATCCCATAATGTACTATGTGCATTAAAATCTCCACAACAAATAACTTTCCCATAAGTTTGTTGCCAGTTCCTCAAGTCCTTCCAATGATAACTTTTTGCATGGGTTGTAAAAGTTGACTATTTTGATAAAACCATCCTTTGTCCATACTTCAATCACTATCATTTCCCACTCTTTCCCCTTCTTTAATATTCTATATTGCATTTCCTGTTTTACCAATATTATACAGCCTCCTCCATTACCCTCTTCCCTATCTCTGCGTATACTTTTATAACCTTTAATTCCAAAATCTAATACTGCTTTTAACCAAGTTTCTTGAATGCATATTATTTCAGGTTTCCTTCTGAGATCTTTAATAAATCCTTTAAATTCCTGACCCGACCGTACTTTCACTAAGCTACGTCATTATAACGCGGCCGCTGATGATGGACAGCTGATGATCGGCACCGGGGATTGACGTGCGTCTGCGCTGGAGAAACTACAATAATGAACTACAAAAAACGTCGTCCACTTCTCCACATGTTGGTTTTATAAACAGCTGGTTCACTGACCGGCTTCAGGTCCAGCAGCTCCTCCTTCCTGTTTATTTACATTTCATTTGTAGTTTTAGTTTCGTTTTTGTCAAGTTTGTAACATGATTGAAATAAATAAAACAATACCATTCAATTATTATCACTGTCCACACATTTATCATCACTATTCCAATTACTATGTCTGCATGAAAGTAACTGTTAAATATGTAAATGCACATATCGTTTGTTTTCATGAACGGCCGAGGTGTACGGCACTATAAAAAATCACTGCAACAAAATGAGGCAAAACACCCTCCCAGTTTGGACCTAATACAAGTTGGACAAAGATGTGTTTACTTCAATTTTTGAGGCTTAATATCTGTGAAACTAATCATCTAAGAGAAACCATATTTTGTAGAATGTTTAAGCTAACCCCAGAGATAGAGACAGAAGTGATAGAAGTCTTTTATCTGTATAAATGGGAGCTCAGCCACTCTTCAAATTTGCTACTTCATTTTTGAATATTTTGGACTTGTCCTATTAACAAGTGTGTCTTTTACTAGAATTTTTACAGGACATTCTGAGATGGGGGCTCCACGGTGGTGTAGTGGGTAGCACTGTCGCCTCACAGCAAGAGGGTCCCGGGTTCCTTCTGTGTGGAGTTTGCATGTTCTCCCCGTGTGAGCGTGGGTTCTCTCCGGGTTCTCCGGCTTCCTCCCACATTCCAAAGACATGCAGGATGGGGATAGGTTCATTGGTGACTCTAAATGTCCCGTAGGTGTGAATGTGAGTGTGAATGGTTGTTTGTCTCTACATGTTAGCCCTGTGATAGACTGGCGGCCTGTCCAGGTGTACCCTGCCTTCGCCCAATGACAGCTGGGATCGGCTCCAGCCCCCCCGTGACCCTGAATACAGCGGTAGAAAATGGATGGATGGATGGATTCTGAGATGGTCAGGTGGGAGGCATTTGATGAAATGACACGGAATGACCCCTTTGTATGACACCCTGGAATGAAGACGAGGAGGAAGCACTTTGTTCACGCTGCTTTATTCATCATGGAAAGCTTCAGTGTGTCCACAGATCTCATCAGTGAAGTCTGTTAAAGGATCAATGATTTCATCACACAATCACTTTCTACGTGGGATTCTAGATTTCTTTACTAACGTAGAGAAAGAAAACAAAGCAGCTGGGATTAAGGAGGTCTGCTGGTTTCCACCAAAGAGCCACGCAGAGGAGGAGAACATAGAAGTACATCGCTAAGCAGAGGAGGAGGAGGAGAGGAGAGGAGGAGAACATAGAAGTACATCGCTAAGCAGAGGAGGAGGAGGAGAGGAGGAGAACATAGAAGTACATCGCTAAGCAGAGGAGGAGGGGGAGAGGAGGAGAGGAGGAGAACATAGAAGTACATCGCTAAGCAGAGGAGGAGGAGGAGAGGAGGAGAGGAGGAGAACATAGAAGTACATCGCTAAGCAGAGGAGGAGGGGGAGAGGAGGAGAACATAGAAGTACATCGCTAAGCAGAGGAGGAGGGGGAGAGGAGGAGAACATAGAAGTACATCGCTAAGCAGAGGAGGAGGAGGAGAGGAGGAGAGGAGGAGAACATAGAAGTACATCGCTAAGCAGAGGAGGAGGAGGAGAGGAGGAGAGGAGGAGAGGAGGAGAACATAGAAGTACATCGCTAAGCAGAGGAGGAGGGGGAGAGGAGGAGAGGAGGAGAGGAGGAGAACATAGAAGTACATCGCTAAGCAGAGGAGGAGGGGGAGAGGAGGAGAGAGAGGAGAGAGAGGAGGAGGAGAGAGGAAACATAGAAGTACATCGCTAAGCAGAGGAGGAGGAGGAGAGGAGGAGAACATAGAAGTACATCGCTAAGCAGAGGAGGAGGAGGAGAGGAGGAGAGGAGGAGAACATAGAAGTACATCGCTAAGCAGAGGAGGAGAGGAGGAGAGGAGGAGAGGAGGAGGAGAACATAGAAGTACATCGCTAAGCAGAGGAGGAGGGGGAGAGGAGGAGAGGAGGAGAGGAGGAGAACATAGAAGTACATCGCTAAGCAGAGGAGGAGGGGGAGAGGAGGAGAGGAGGAGAGGAGGAGGGGGAGAGGGGGAGAGGAGGAGAGGAGGAGAGGAGGGGTGGAGGTGAGGAGGAGAACATAGAAGTACATCGCTAAGCAGAGGAGGAGGGGGAGAGGAGGAGAGGAGGAGAGGAGGATGTGAAAGGTGGTGGAGGAGGAGGAGGAGGAGGAGAGGAGGAGGAAGGTGAAGTCATTCAGCTCTTAAATGACTTCTGTCTAGTTGAGTTTACAGATCTCACCACTACTTCCACCATAATAAACACCAATTCCAGCATAGAGGGTCTCAGTGAACGTGGTCTGGACTCTGTGGAGGAGAGTCATGGTCTCAGAGACGCTGTAGAAGGACAGAATACCTGCTCTGTGATCCAGGAACACTCCTACTCTGGAGGACTGAGGACCTGAGACGGGAGTTTTAACATCGTTGTACCAGAAGTTATAACTGTTATTGTTACAATATAAAGACCAGGATTTATCATTGAATCCAAACACACATGGATTCCCTCCTCCTGCTCTGCTGATACTCTTGTATGCGACTGATACACCAACTACACCTCCTCTCCACTCCACCTCCCAGTAACAACGTCCAGTCACACTTTCTCTACTCAGGACCTGATAATAATCAGTGAATCTGTCTGGGTGACTAGAATAAGGCTGGTTTTGACTGATAAATGTTGCTTTTCTGTTCCCCTCAGATAATAACAGACATTGTGTTTGCTGTGTTTGGATCCAGTGTGATTTCACGTGAATATTTCAAGAATCCAGCTCTGGTCTTGGGTTCTGGTGGTGGCAGTAAAACATCCACTTCAGTCACTGCCAGTGAGACGTTTGTCCATCTGTGTGTCAGAACTTCCTGTAGTCCATCTCTGACTTCTGACAGCGCCGCCGTCACGTCCTCAAAGTAGCGGCGAGGAGGACGGGCGTTGATGCTGGATGAGTGTGTGGACTCACTGAGTGGTGACAGTGACGGGTAGTCGTGTAGAAACTGGTTGTGATCCTCTGTGTGTGAGAGCTTCTCCAGCTCAGCGTCTCTCCTCTTCAGCTCACTGATCTCCTGCTGCAGCTTCTCCTGAAGCTCTCCGACTCGACTCACTTCCCTTTCCTGCTGGGATCTGACCTGCTGCTTCACGTCAGAGCGTCTTCTCTCCATGAGACGGATCAGCTCCGTGAACATCTCCTCACTGTCCTCCACTGCTTTATCAGCAGAGTGGTTGATGGCCTCCACCTCCTGGTGGAGCAGCTTCACATCTTTGTCTCTGTCCTGGATTCTCTGCTGGATGTTTAGTCGACTCCCCTCCAGCTCTCTCTGCCTCTCGGTCCTTTCTGCTGCAGCTGAGACTGTGTCGTGGCCTTTATGTTCGTCCACAGAGCAGAGATAACAGATAGACTGCTGATCAGTACGGCAGAACATCTTCATCACCTCATCATGACGAGAGCACACGTTCTCCTGGAGCTTGTTGGAGGGCTCCACCAGCCGGTGTTTCTTAAATGCTGCTGATTCATGATGAGGCTGGAGGTGTTTCTCACAGAAAGAGGCCAGACACACCAGACAGGACTTGAGGGCTTTCAGTTTCCTCCCAGTGCAGGAATCACAGGCCACATCTTCAGGTCCAGCATAGCAGAGACCAGGAGGAGCAGCTTGGAGTCCAGTCCTCTTCAGCTCCTCCACCACATCTGCCAACATGGTGTTTTTCTGCAGGACAGGCCTCGGTATGAAGGTCTGCCTACACTGAGGGCAGCTGTGGATCTCCTTCTCATCCCAGAAGCTTCCAATACACTTCATGCAGTAGTTGTGTCCACAGTGAAGAGTCACCGGATCCTTCAGTAGATCCAGACAGATGGAACAAGACAAGGTCTCCCGGTCCAGCTGAACTCCTTTCTGCGCCATTTCACCTCTCAGCGACGACGACTGTCTGAGTTTCACTTTGTGAGAAGTGAAACTGGTCTGAGGTCTGATCTCAACAACATGTGTGTGTGCAGTGAATGTGGCCTGTCAGCTGCTGCACTTCACCGCCATGTTGGTTACACTCATCCTCACACGGTAGATCTGAAGGGGAGGAACAAGGAAGTGTGTGTGTGTGTGTGTGTGTGTGTGTGTGTGTGTGTGTGTGTGTGTGTGAGCAGAGAGAGGAGGGAGGCGTTCTCAAGCTGGGGTTCATTCCAGGAAGAGGAGCGGCACATTGACTTTGTTTCCTCACTTCTAACAGAGCCTTCAAACTCAACTCAAACTTTATTTATAAAGCGTGTTTAAAACACCCAACAGTTGACAAGTGCTGTTCTGGACAATAAATAAAACAGTAGACATCATGCAATAATATAAGACAGAACACATAAACATACAATAAAAGGATGTCTTGCTCAGTTTGAATCAAAAGCCAGAGAGAAAAGCTGAGTCTTCAATGAGGACATAAAAACCTCCCGGGTCTGGGCAGATCTAATGTCCCGAGGCTGTTCCAGAGCCTTGGTACAGCCCGGACTCCACCACACCACTGCATTTAGCTAGGAAGGTGTCCGCTGTGTGTCACCGGCATACTACAGCCTGATGTAATGTCAGCGAGTGTCCGGTGGAGGGAGAGAGAGAGATACGTCCCAAATACCAGACTGGAATCAATCCATCAATCCATCAATCCATCCATCCATCACCGCTTATCCTGTATTCAGGGTCACGGGGGGCTGGAGCCGATCCCAGCTATCATTGGGTGAAGGCAGGGTTCACCTGGACAGGTAACCAGTCTATCACAGGGCCAACATGTAGAGACAAACAACCATTCACACTCACATTCACACCTACGGGACATTTAGAGTCACCAATTAACCTATCCCCATGCATGTCCTTGGACTGTGGGAGGAAGCCGGAGAACCCAGAGAGAACCCACGCTTACACGGGGAGAACATGCAAACTCCACACAGAAGGAACCCGGACCCTCTTGCTGTGAGGCGACAGTGCTACCCACTACACCACCGTGGAGCCCGAAGAGAGGAATACTTCCCCCAAATAACACACACACACACACACACACACTACTGTACGCAACATATTCTGCTCATATATTTTTATTTTATTTGTTCATTTAATTATATATATAATTATGTTATCTCCTAATATTATTACCATTATTAGCATTTAATGTAATTGTGCTTTGGCAACACATTTCATGTCATGCCAATAAAGCCTTGTGAACTGAATTGAACAGAGAGAGAGAGAGAGAGAGAGAGAGAGAGAGAGAGAGAGAGAGAGAGAGGCGGTGGGTATGAAGTCAGTGTACAGCGTGAATGCAGCAGTGCAGTGTGGTTACCGTTTTCTTGTCCGTGAATAAATGCTTCCTGTCTTGTTGTCATCCAGCTGGTCATTAAAGTGAAGATTAGCCCTGAAGAACAACTCTTCTGGCTGTTCCAGCTAAACAACACGTAAGGTGGACTGACCTTTAAAGGTGGACCAGCACTATTCTCCCATACGGGTGCACATTAGGGCCAGTTGATCAGTACCATGCCACCCCCACCACTGTCCCCCGCTCCAACCCTACTTGGTTTGCTCCAAGCCCAGCAGAGTGAGTGTAAGCTGCTGATCATGTGATTGTGCAATAAGAGACAGGCTCTCTCAGCTTTCATTTATTTTAACTGCAGAAGGTTAAACATTTGTTATTAATATCCCTATATATATGTATATATATACATATATGTATATATACATATATATATATATATATATACATATATATATATATATATATACATATATACATATATGTATATATTACATATATATATATATATATAATATATATATATATATATATACATATATATATATACATATAATATATATATATATATATATATATACATAAATATATATATATATATATACTATATATAAATATATATATATATATATATATATATATATATATATATATATACATATATATATATATATGTATATATATTATATATATATATATATATATATATATATATACATATATATATATATATATATATATATATATATATATATATATATATATATATATATATATATATATATAATATATATACACATATATATATATATATATATATACGTATATCAGTGTGTGACCTCACAAGTACACTTCTGGAAGAATGGTCAAAAAGTCCCATAAACACTCCTAAACCTTGTGGAAAGCCTTCCAGAAGAGTTGAAGCTGTTCTAGCTGCAAAGGGTGGACCGACGTCATATTAAACCCTATGGATTAAGAATGGGACGTCACTTAAATTCATATGAGAGTCAAGGCAGGTGAGGGAATACTTTTGGCAATATAGTGTGTATATATATTCTGCTAATATTTTGTATATATATATGTTTATCTGTATTATTCTATTATCCCTTATTATTGTTAGTTATCACTATTTTATTGTATTGTATCCATTGTATGTAATTGTGCGCTAGCAACACGTTTCATGTCGTGCCAATGAAGCCTTATGCATTGAATTGAATGGACAAACTCAGGTCACTAACATACTGTCTAGAACCGTCAGTGACGTCTGGTCTTCCTGTAGTGGCGTTAGTGCGTCTCCTGGAAACAGGTGGGACTAATAACACATGACTCCAATGAAGGTACAAGTCAAAATGATAAGGATTCCATTCCATTGAGATGTTCACTACCACGACCTGTTGTCAAATGGAACGCCATCCATTACAATTACACTGTTTGACAATAAATATGTGTTCTACAGAAGAAAAAAGCAGCATGCACCACATGACTATCATTTGTTCAAATATCAATCAAAGCCAGTGAATATTTCCTGTCAGGTAACTGCTGGTCAACAACTGGCTTCATTCCACCACTTCAGAGAAAGAGGTTTGATTTATACCATTGTTCATTTTAATGCACATCTGCAAACATGTAAAAACATATATACAAGTATTAACACTGAGACATTACTACAAAATGTGCTTACAAAATCAGAACCATGCAAATAACTGACATGAGTATCTCACACACACACACACACACACACACACACACACACACACACACACACACACACACACACACACACACACACACACACACACACACACACACACACACACACAAATAAATACACGTGTAAAAAGAGGAGCAGGATGATGCCATCAATTAGTAACAGTCCCTCAAAAATATTTACCCAACACATTTGCACAAATTAAAAATACTTCCAAATTCTTTTTGGTCTCAAGAGAAGTTCTCTTTTGAACGGAACCTTTTGAAGAACAGTAGTGGTTGATGATTCAGGACTGGTGTTTCTGCTGTAATTGCTGCTTATTATGATACTCATATTCCACAAAGTCTGTCTCTCTGTGGTTTGAACTTTGGATCATTGAAGATGGAGCCTAGTTCACAAGTCAGTATTCCTCTCAGAGATCTATTGGATCTCCATGTCTTTCATCCAAAAGCTAGACACAATGTAGGAGAATAGCCTTTCAGTTACACTTTTGACAAATATATGTGTCGTCTGAGTGGTTTATGAACACAACCTCAAAGTATTGTATAGAGTTGAAGCCGAGCCCCTTCCTGCGTCCAACATGGGACTTTATAATGGAAAACATATCTATAGTAGTCCCGTTTGAATTGTGCCAAAAATAACACATATAATGTCTGTCAATTTTAAAGATGATTTTACACATCCATCTAGTCTCATGTTGTGTTCTACCTGAAGTATCAGACTGTAAATCCGTCCTGGTAAAGACTTTCACCACAGGGAGGTAACAGGATGTAATGTTACTATAACAACAGGTCTCTCTGTGTGTTGGGTACCAGGACGTAAGGTTACTATAACAACAGGTCTATCTGTGTGTTGGGTACCAGGATGTAACGTTACTATAACAACAGGTCTCTCTGTGTGTTGGTACCAGGATGTAACGTTACTATAACAACAGGTCTCTCTGTGTGTTGGGTACCAGGATGTAAGGTTACTATAACAACAGGTCTCTCTGTGTGTTGGGTACCAGGATGTAACGTTACTATAACAACAGGTCTATCTGTGTGTTGGGTACCAGGATGTAACGTTATTATAACAACAGGTCTCTCTGTGTGTTGGGTACCAGGATGTAACGTTACTATAACAACAGGTCTATCTGTGTGTTGGGTACCAGGATGTAACGTTACTATAACAACAGGTCTCTCTGTGTGTTGGGTACCAGGATGTAATGTTACTATAACAACAGGTCTCTCTGTGTGTTGGGTACCAGGATGTAACGTTAATATAACAACAGGTCTCTCTGTGTGTTGGGTACCAGGATGTAACGTTACTATAACAACAGGTCTCTCTGTGTGTTGGGTACCAGGATGTAACGTTACTATAACAACAGGTCTCTCTGTGTGTTGGTACCAGGATGTAACGTTACTATAACAACAGGTCTCTCTGTGTGTTGGGTACCAGGATGTAACGTTACTATAACAACAGGTCTCTCTGTGTGTTGGGTACCAGGATGTAACGTTACTATAACGTCACTCACACTAACAACAAGTTAACTTTAAGTTAGTGACAGAATGGAGCTTAATTAGCTAGCAGGCCAAGCTGACAGTGTGTCGGTGACGTACCTGGCTATGTAAGCTAGCTAGCTAGCAGGCCAAGCTAACAGCTGTGTTGGTGACATACCTAGCTAAGTAAGCTAGCTAGCAGGCCAAGCTAACAGCTGTATTGGTGACGTACCTAGCTAAGTTAGCTAGCTAGCTAGCAGGCCAAGCTACCGGCCGTGTTGGTGACATACGTTGTGTGAGACCAGAGATGTAGTTTACTGAGCGGTTTCACACGAAACAAACCTACGACTTTCTGGACCTGAAACATCTGTTAAAGTGACAAACATCACATCCAGGGAACAATCCAGACAGGATCAAAACATCTTTATCTGTTGACTATCGTATATATTTATTCAGAAATAGGGTCCCACGAGGACACAGGAAGGGGCGGGACTTAGCCTCTGTATTGTTCCTTATACAAAGCTCACCAATATTAAAGAGAATATTTCAATAGTGTGTTCTGATTGAAAAAACATTTAGCAGAAAAAAAGACAGGGAGAAGAGGTTTAATGCCCCGTCGAATTGCCTATAGTGCCTTTAAATGGATAACTACAGAAATACTTCAGTTGCTATGGTAACGCTGTCGGTTACCATTACGGGCAGGTATAAGAAGGCTCATATTAGAAAACACTGCTCTGCAGCTTCACACTTGTTCATATTAACATGTAGAGTTCCTTCATATGAAATGCATGAAATGACTCAATAAGCAATAAGTATCATCAACATATTTGGATTATTCTCAAATGGCATCTTGTCAGTTTCACCACCAGTTAAACTCATTAATAACATGATTTATATTTTACATATTTACATTCAAATGATAATACAGACTTAATCAAGACATTCCCAGACTGCCAAACAGATCGTTTATAGGATGAGCATAACACAGGACCAAACCCGAAGAGAGGTTCTGGTGTTCACACTGAACATTATCAGTCGTTGAGTCTGGAGTGAAGTTAGTCTCACAATGGTCAAATGGGTGACAGGATCACATGTGAAAAATATGATTTGCAAACAACAATGTGGCGTCATTCCTTAAGATCTTTGTTCTAATCAACAGACAAATACCAAGCAGTTTGAACACATGTAAGACTGTTTAATAAACAGCACTATGTGAATATAGGTTTATAATAAGCTGCTGGGTGGGGGGCATGTTCTTCAGCTCTAGACTCTCTAGAGCAGCCTGTCCATGTAAATACAGGTTTATAATAACCTGCTGGGTCACATCTACCAGCTTGTGGGCCAGAGAGTCTGGGTCTGCTGTCTTTTTAAAGCCTATGTGTGGGGAACACTGAATGTGTATAATGAGCTGCTGCTGGCTGTCATCTCGATATCTGGATCTGATAATGTGTGACTGTAATTCAGTTTGCTGATGTCAGCAGTGATGTCACTGAAAACAACTGGTCATACCACATACAGTTTTAGATGTCTGTATCGTTGTGCATAGCGTTACCCATGTTAGGCTTCCTATTGGATATGAAGGACTATCAGCAGAAGCAATTATTATTTGAGCAGTTTCTTCTGCAATAACTACAAATATCTGCAACGTTTACCATTCATGTGTAGAAGACTTTCATTTCAGATAACCAGTACTGCATGTTTCATATCCAGAATGAACATTCTGGATGTGGACAGAAGAAATCTATATTTGAAAAAAAGATTTCAGATATCTACAATACAGTTGTTTCTAATCATTATTTTCATTCCAGGTTTCGAAAAAGAAAAATCATTCAAGATACCATAATGTAAAATACATTATGACTGGTAAAGATGTTATTTCACATATCAACAATTGTCATGACTAGAAACAATGCACCTGCAGAAATCCATAAAAGCTATTGTGGACATCTGTTCTACCTGCTCATGATGATAATAATAATAATAATAATAACGTGTCAAAATGGCTCACTTTCAGTTATGAGTTCCACTTTGTTAACATATTGGTATTGCATCCTATTGTATTAATATGCCATTATATTCCAGCACATTTTACCAATCAGCAGCCTTATTTCTGCCAGCTGGTAACCGATGGAAGATAGGAGTCACCTCGTCACCATAGCTGTTATGGAATGTTGCTACTTTACAACAAATAATGTTCAGTGTGAAAAGCAGCATAACTTCCTCTGTCTTTACAAGGAGCTTCATCACATTACATTTCCAAAAGGGACAAAAGGCATTATGCAGAGATGAAATAATGATTTTCAGAAAATTACTAATAAAATAAGACTTCAGATTTATTTGATTCAGACAGAAAATTAACCTGGAAATACCGTCTGACATAATTAAACAGATAAGGCATACATGTTTCTCACATTAAAAACATTCAACTCAAGACTTCTAAAAGAAGAAACATGCAGTATTAGCTGGATGTGACTACATACGTGGTTGCCGTGGGGATCCTCGGCTCTGTTGTTAAACTCTGTAGTGTCGGACTAACGTGGCTCCCTCAGATGTTCAGTGCAATCATCATTATCTCCACAGGAGAGATGGCTGTGAGAGGACGACAACCACCCACCAACCTTGCCTTTCCCCCAGAATGCATCAAGAAGCAGGCAGGATCCTCGCTTCAAGAAAAGGAATAGTTTCAACATGTCCTCAAAAGTTTGACGGCAGTCCCCACTGCACAACATATCTGTCCAAGGTGTTCATGGATCACGTCCTCCCACGATACATGTTTGACACGACAACGCTTCATAGAGTTTAAAGTCTCACCTTCCATGTCTGAGCGGAGCAGGAGTTAGGAGTTCTCCTGCAGGTCTTTGGCCTTGGCCAGGATGGTGTGGACATCCGAGATGGGATAATCCTGAGAGGAGGAAATAAAACCACAGAATGGTTTGAATATTTTCTATGTCTTGAATTTGATGCCACCAGGATATCTTTGTTACTTTGTGTAGCCTAACTAGCAGACCAACTATGTTCCTATAAATGACTCATTTCTCTACTTGATGTCAAATAGTTTATGATGGAAACATGAAAGAAACAGCAGCTTTTATTTCACTGATAACCAACAAACAGAAATTAATTTGACATTCTCATTCGACCAGCAACCAAACTCTGTTCTCACATTTAACACTTTTACACTTTTACACTAGTATTACTAGAGGTGTGCATCTTCACTGCCCCCACGATGCAATGCGATTCACCAGTCTACGATGCGATTCACCAGTCTACGATGCGATTCACCAGTCTACGATGCGATTCACCAGTCTACGATGCGATTCACCAGTCTACGATGCGATCGATTCACCAGTCTACGATGCGATGCGATTCACCAGTCTACGATGCGATGCGATTCACCAGTCTACGATGCGATGCGATTCACCCGTCTACGATGCGATGCGATTCACCAGTCTACGATGCGATGCGATTCACCAGTCTACGATGCGATGCGATTCACCAGTCTACGATGCGATTCACCAGTCTACGATGCGATGCGATTCACCAGTCTACGATGCGATGCGATTCACCAGTCTACGATGCGATGCGATTCACCCGTCTACGATGCGATGCGATTCTACGATGCATCTCGATGCATTTCATCCTGAATTTTCTATATTACCACACATGGCTTTTTCATCAATTAACACAAACAGTCAGATAAATATGAACGCTTTATTTAGAAAGCTGCTTTTAAATTCAGGTTTTAACACATTTCATGTTTTGTAACATTAAGTTGTAAAGAAAAATATAATTATAGGCCAAGCCTACCAACGTGTTTTAATTCTAATTCCTCATTCACGTTAATGACGACGCTATAAAGCCGTAAGTCCTTCGCTATGAACGCTGCTACACACCGAGGTATCCTCTAGGCTCTCTCGGACTTGGATGGCACATTTCTCACGGACTTGTCGATCTTTGGCTGTGCTGGGTCAGTTTTCTTTCCGTTGTGACCAGAGGCTAACATTAGCTGAGCGGGCCATCGGCTAATGTGGTTCCTCATATTAGTGGTGTTACCAAGTATTTGATTTTAGCGTGGCAAGTTTTACAAATAGCATGGGTTTTGTCCAGTTGTCGTCGCGTCCCAGCCGCTTCATAAAATCCCAAATGTTCCCAGATATCCCCTTTTAAATTGTATGGATTTTTTTTTATCGCGCATCGGCTACCGCTACTGCGTTCCTCCATGTTATGATGGTGGCTTTAGTGTGTTCTCTCACTTGTCCGTCCTTCACCCACAATGCAACTTGAACTTCACAACTTTATTGTCCAGCAGAAACAGGAAACGCAATAAAAATCGATTATGTGACGTTTCTGCATCGATTCAGAATCGTCCCATTAAGCATCTCGATGCATCTTTGAATCGATTATTTTCTGCACCACTAGTATTATCCGTCCCTTTTCTAGATCCACATGAACGTCTTCACATCAGCACCAGTTAGAACCACCACACAGCTCTGATTAAACAGAAAATACATCTATTTTAAAGCTGCTTTGATAAAAGGCTGGTTTTTAGTCTGGTGCAGCGCTCGCTCCACAGGAAACACACTAGATGACATCACTTGTAAAGTTCCCGTTGAACAGTGAGGATGTGCTTTAACTGAATGTTCTCTGGTCTAGTTCCCCCCCAGCCCTCCTCAGGAGTGGGTCGGCACCGTTAGACCATCAGCAGTACAGTACGTCTAATACGAAGGTGTATCAGAAAAAGTCTCACCTGAAGTAATCTCATATTCACTGTGAAGTCTCCTGCTAGTAAATTATCTCGGATGAGTCTGTGAACAAGTCAACAAAAACCAAGAGTCACATGAAGAATCAATCTGTCAACCAATCATTACTGGAGGAGCAGAATGTGAAAGGCTCACATGAGCATGGCGCAGCAGACCAGGATGAGGAAGTGGAACCTGTCCTGGTCTGAAAACAGGGTGTCCCAGATACGGATGACGTCTGGCAGCAGGAACTCTTGAGACAGCAACAAGGTGAGCCAGCGGAACGTGAAGTACTGAGGTTTGATGTTCTGCTCTTCCTGTGGGGACACAACACAATGAGGGACACACTGGAGACACACTCATATATGCCTGTTGTTTGAAGACACACCTGTCCTTTAACCAGCTCAGACTGTCCTCCGCCTCTCACTCATTGATTACAAGAGTAGTAACTGTGCACACAGAGACGCAGCTGTAGTTTTCACCTCGTGTCTCCGAGTCGTCGTGGCAACATGGAGACCACATGCTATTGTTTGACAGCCCTATTTCAAATGTTTAGTTAGTTACATTATGTATTAAGTGAGGCCGTTTGTGTTGGTAAAGAGTTACAAGGCTACGCTTTGTATTTGAACCAGAAACAGCCATGACATTGCTTTCTTCAAAGCCACCGACTCTGTTAGATATTAGAAGTCAGAAAACAAGTATTGCTGGTCAATCGCTGCCTCCTTCAATGTCGTGAGTCAACATGTTATTTCAGATCTTATTAAACTGTGTGAAACACCAGTTTGACACAACATGAATGAACATATAATTATGTATAATGTGTCAGAAGTTCTGGAACTAAAATGTCCTACTAAATGCTTCTAATTCAAATATCTCTATGTGTGCTATCTTCTATGCAGCTCTCTTCCTTTTTCAGATCATTACGTCAGATGTTTACTGTTTGGAAGGAAACCTGTAAAATGTATGCAAGATTTAGTATAAATAATCTACATGGGGAGTAACTAAGTCACTTTTACTTTGAGCAACTTCTTACTTTATTTTTTACTCAAGTCATTCTACTAGAAGTTGGGTATCATTTCTATCAAGAATTGGTAATTCTGCTTAAGTAGGATATTTCAATAGTTCAGCTCTCTGTAAAAACACTGTATGTGTCTGTCTGTGTCTCTACGTCTGTCTGTCAGTCTGTCTGTGTCTCTGAGTCTGTCCGTCTGTCTGTCTGTGTCTCTGAGTCTGTCTGTCTGTCTGTGTCTCTGAGTCTGTCTGTCTATGTCTCTGAGTCTGTCTGTCTGTCAGTGTCTCTGAGTCTGTCTGTCTGTCTGTCTGTGTCTCTGAGTCTGTCTGTCTGTGTCTCTGAGTCTGTCTGTCTGTCTGTCTGTGTCTCTGAGTCTGTCTGTCTGTCTGTGTCTCTGAGTCTGTCCGTCTGTCTGTCTGTGTCTCTGAGTCTGTCCGTCTGTCTGTCTGTGTCTCTGAGTCTGTCTGTCTGTGTCTCTGAGTCTGTCTGTCTGTCTATGTCTCTGAGTCTGTCTGTCTGTGTCTCTGAGTCTGTCTGTCTGACAGGTTATCTCTGTGCTAATGCATCAACAGTACATGATGCAGACGAGCAGTTTAGGCCAAAATGAAGAATGAGTTTGAAAATAGTCTCTAGTTTGATATTCATTTAATAAGTAAAATGACAATAGGCTACATGTGGAGACTTTAATATCAGTATTAGTTTATATGGTTTATTCATTTGATTTGCTACAGATTTGTTTTGAATGTTTCATCTATAGTAGAGTTTTATGAGTTTTTAAATTTGACCTTAGTTTTTCTTTGCGTTTGTTTGCTTTCTCTTGTTATATTGCCTTTTGCTTTGCAAAATGGTGATTATTTTTATCATTATTATTATTGTTATTATTATTAATCAACAGAAAGTGACTCAACTATTTTGCCCATTAATTGTTTGAGTCATCTTTCAGGTAGAAATGCTAAACTTTGTCTGGTTCCCGTTTGTCAGATTTGCTGTATAAAAGTAAACAATGTATTTGGGTTTTTGGACGGTTGGTCAATTTACAAACAATGTATTGATTAATCCAGAAAATAACCCACAGATTCATTTTAAATTAAACTAATCTTGGTTGCAGGTTTGAGTCTGCAAATGTTGCTAGACTTAACAACGTGCCGTGTGATTCAGCTGATCCTCGACGGCTGATTGGAATCATTGATTTTTCCTGTTTTAAACACCCCCATAGCTCCCTGACAGGAAGAGAGAATGAGCCTACCAGCTTTAGGTAGAGCTCCAGATCTTTGTCTTTGAGCATGGAGTAAACACTCTCCATCTTGTATGTGATGCCACACTGGGAGTCGTCCAGGCTCTTGATGAAGTTGTCTCTGTTCTCGGACATCAGGTTGGTGAAACAGAAGAAGGTGTCTGCTTCAGCGTGCTCTGAACAATGAAGCAGACTTCAATCACAGAGGCCTTATATTTATATTCTACGTGTCAAACATCTTCAGCTTCAAATGTTACCCACCTTTCCACTGGCTGTTGGGGTCCGTGGCAAAGGTGTAGTAAATTGGCCCGACGATCTCATTCATGCCCTGAACGTAGGCGATCCCGGGGTTGAGTTTGGCGTAGATGAAGAGGATCCGCTCCACCACCTCCCAGTGTGCTTCACTCCCATTGGGCAGCACCTCATACTCATTAGATGGATACAAGTTCAAGGACTTTCCAGGGGAGCTGACCTGAGAGTACAGTAACGTTACCATGGTGAATATATGCAGCACGTACAATGTTTCTGATATTAACAAAGGAATAGATAAGATGTAGAGGAAAAGACCATCCAGAATTGAGACAGCAGCATCTCTCTATGAACCACGCTTCATCTTTGGTGTTGAAACGGTGGAGCCAACAGTAAGCCCCACCCGACAGGAGGCGGGGCTTCCCTCCACAGAGACCCCAACCAGCTTTCCTCCATCACGGCTGAAATCGCCACTATTGCCGTTTGTACATCATTGTTGGAGGATTATTCTAGACTTTGTATGAAATCGTGCCACGCGAAAAACATGCCTTGCGTTTGGTGTGAACACTGCAAAACACATGCATCTTCTCTGTTTTAAACAGCTGTTTGTCAGACTGATCAACTATCTAATATAATGGAAGCAAAGTCAAACATGAGACAATCATCTTTAAGATTTTGAAATTCCCGTGGGACATGTGATACTGGCGTACTGACTGCAAATGGTCATTATGGGGGAGCAATATTCTTAAATCAGTGGTTGATCTGCTTTCACACCACAAGAGTCTGTTTGGGACTCTTCTTTTCAGTCAGTCGTCCTGGTTGTTTGGTCCTTCAGCCCAGACCCACACACTCACCGGACAAACACACCAGGGTTCATTTCAACACACACACACAACACCTACGTTGGTGACTCCACTGCGGTTGCGGTTAACAGTTTGTGCCTTGAGTGTGGTTTGTTCCACCCGTCGACGCAGCGTCTCATAATCATTCTGAGGGTCCAGGATCAGTTGGCATGGATAATCTGTAGGACGCTGGAAGAACGCCATGTCTGGGTACAGCCGCCTGCAAACAAACACACCTGTTGAGGAGCACTTTGGAAATACGTGTTTTAAGTAATGCTTTTAAGTGCTATCCTCTGGTACTCCTCCTGATACTCCTGAGTCGTTTATACTTTTAAATTCCTAATAAACATCAAATCAAAATGTCATGCTCTGCCTGACAATGACAGGCTGTGATCTTTTTAACATTCACATATTATTGAGAACAATCTAAACAAAGTCATACCGTACATCCTTGTCAATTTGTAGTAGAATCTCATTATCTTTGAAGTAGTTATTCCACCTGCTGTCTGGATTCGGATTGAGAGGCTGAAAAACAAATTCAAATTGTTGTTGTTGTGCACATCCACCTACTGAACTCCTAAACATTTATCCAACATTTTGGTGAACTAACATATTTCAGTCAGTAACTCGAGCTGAACTACTGAAAGTACAGTCGTTGATGAGTGTGTGGGACAGATGGATTCTGGGTCGGGCTTAGGGTTCCGACTTGTGGAGTGAGCTACCGGAGCGGAACCAGAGCGGTACTTCTATAATAAAAATACCGCTGTGTCTCCGTCCAAAATCCACTCCCCGGGGTCGCACTGTTTACTAGAAATATGTGCAGACGGACCATCAGTAAAGTTCCAGTCATGTTCTCTGTGTTCTTCTCTCTTGTGATGACTTTGGGACGGCGCTCCTTGAAAACAACATCAAGCCATGTGTGTGTCGTTTTACGATGTGATGACGTTTGTACAACAGGCCATCGGGCCGAGGCCCGTTTGTGTGTGAGTGCAAACTGGCTGTGGGGGAGCATCGTGCCGAAGAACGGTATGGATCTAATGACCCTGGTGTGAGTTCACTCTGATACCCCTTTTCCACCGAGGCATTTTGAGGGCCGATTCGGAGCCGGTGCCCAATCGCGAACCAGTTCTTCCTGTTTCCACAGACAGGGAGCCGGCTCTCGGCCAGGAAAACTGGTTCCCGAGCGGCCCCAACCCTTTGCTGGGCTGGAACCGGCCCCGGCTTACGTTAGGGGCTGGGGGCGGGGTTAACGTTCGAGGCAACGGGGGAAAATACGCCGCTGCGTATTCTTTCACCTCGTTGCAAACCAACGACACATTTCTGTTTAGTTTACCAAGCTAGTGATTACGTTCGTAACAGCAGCAACTAGTGGCTTTGCTTCCTCGGGTAATGGAAGCTGACCGGCTAGCTAGCCAGCTAGCGGGATATTGCTAACAACAACGTTAGCATGCCATTTTCTGACTGCCGTTGGCTCACTAAACGTTACCAACTACCAACGTAACATAACATCTGTGTTCACAGCGTCGTGGACACGTTTGTGATTAAACCGCTGCTCTCTGGTTTGTGTTTGTAGAGCTGTCGGACATCGGCGATATTTAACGGAGGTCCAACCTGCAGATGACTAAACATCAAACACTCCGATCTATTGATCACACACTGTTCTACACTGTAAAAAATGTTGTGATTTTAGTATTTTATTGTTTTATTGTTATTGTATTATTTGCCAAAATAAACACTTTCTGAAGAGACATGTCTGCTATGCTTGAAATGAGCGCTGCGGGGAAACCTCAGACTTATACAGTGACGTAATGACGTGGCTCTCTGGGCTCTCTAGCCGGTGGAAACGCAAACAGGTTCTCGGACGGTTCGCAAATTGAACTAACTGCGAACCAGCACGGCACCGGCCCGGCTCTTGAACTAGGTTAACGTTGGTGGAAAAGGGGTATGAGAGTGAGTTTGGGCTTCTAGGGAGGGGGAGGGGTGAAAGCAGACAGCTGTAAAAAGGAAACGGGTGCGCTGGATTTATAACATGACAAAAGGAGCATCATTGCAAAATGGAATGTGGCAAAATAATCGTTTTATTTTGATTATCTTGTTTTCATAATCGTTGGAAGCCAAAATTAAGATTAAAATTCAAAAAATTCAAACAGCCCTTAATTATAAGTGACTTGTTGTTGTCCACTTGGAAGGAATGGAAGACATTCTGGACAGATGCACACTGTGTGTGTGTGTGTGTGTGTGTGTGTGTGTGTGTGTGTGTGTAATAGTATACCCATACTAGAAAAGTATGGCAACATCCTGCCGTTAAAAACGGTCTGACAGCCCGTTTTCTTAGCAGTGCTACTTTCAGTTAGACAGCTTGAGTCATGTGATCACGCTAATCAGCTCTCCCAGTGCTTCGTTAAGGCTTCTCTATGAGCATGCTGCTGCCCATTTCTGCAGCTTCATTGAATCAGGCCTCGTGTCAGTGAAACACTGCTGTGAGACTAAACTCACGTGGTCCTCCATAGTCACATCTTCTCTGGAAAGGCCCAGGTTGGCTTTGGCAATACCAGGCTGGATGATCATCTCTTTTAGGAACTGGGAGTACACCTCCCTATGAGAGACATGGGACAAAATGCAAGACATTAGTGAAAACTATAGATATACCTTGAGAATTATTGTGTTCATATACAGGCGTATACTGGATTAAAAAAAACACTCATTAGCAGAAGTATCAAGATGATAAATTGACTATTTGTATTGATAATCAAGTCATTGTTATGTATCACAAAAAAACACAAAAAATTATGTTTTGAGCTTCTAAAACATGATCTGAATTTATATGATTTATTTTTATATGAGTTTAAATATTTGGGGGTTTTGGTTGTTGACATGTGAAGATCATCTTCTGGGACCTTGTAAGGACTGATTTAACGATTCTCTGATATTTTACAAAGCAATTAATCAACAGCAAAAATAATCAGAGGTTTAAATTGTTTGCCTCGATGGATTAACAGACCGACAGATCGATCCACCAAATAAAATGTGCATGTTGTTTGATCCACATGATCTCCTTACCTCTGCTTTTTGAGGGAAGACTCCCATAATGTCTGATCATAAGGTAGATAATTAAGAAGGATCTAAGAAAGGGGGAAAACAATCATTAGTCAGGATCACAGATCAGAACATTTTGGAACAACCGGATGGAAATTTACATGTTATTTATAAGCCAGACCTCATTAGTGAATATTGTAATTTGAGGCATTCATTGTCAAACAAAGATAAAAAATTAAACCCTTCTTTATCTTTAACCCTGCTGAGGCCATCATTACCAACCCACTCAGCTTAATTTTAGTATGGTTGAGATCCCCACCAACATATCTGTTGTATAACGCTGGGTCTACTTGGACTGAAAAGTGCTAATAGAGGGTCTAAGTCCCGCCCCGTATGGCATACCCCTGGGACCTTATTTTGAAACATAATGTTGGGTAATCAACAGTGAAAGGCACATTATGTTTTAATCCAGTTTGATTTGTGAATGACACTGATGTCTGTCATTTTAGAAGATCAGTTTACAGTTCAATGACGCAGATGACGCAGCTTTAGTGATGACGCAGCTTTAGTGATGACGCAGCTTTAGTGATGACGCAGCTTTAGTGATGACACAGCTTTAGTGATGACACAGCTTTAGTGATGACGCAGCTTTAGTGATGACGCAGCTTTAGTGATGACGCAGCTTTAGTGATGACCCAGCTTTAGTGATGACCCAGCTTTAGTGATGACCCAGCTTTAGTGATGACACAGCTTTAGTGATGACGCAGCTTTAGTGATGACGCAGCTTTAGGGCCGGGAACTTTAAACACTGGCCACATTTTTTTGGTCTTACTGGATATCGAAAAACCGTGCCAAATGTCAGTGCCAAGTGTGAGTGTCTGTGTCAGTCAGTCAGTCAGTCAGTCAGTCAGTCAGTCAGTCAGTCAGTCCATTTAACAGAGGTTGGTGGTGTGGTGACTGGTAGAATGAGTAATTAACAATAAATGAAAAGCTCTTATCATTCACATTCATTATCATTTACATCATCAACTATCATTTCATCTTAACATCATAATCTATTTTACATTAGGATACAAGGTTTTCATTCATACAGGCATCAACAAAAGTACAACTGTTGCATTGGTATTGGATTGAAGGTATTAGATATTTTTAAAAGATTCACACAGCATTCACAGCAGTATTAATATTGTTCCCATTGTAACATTACCGACACTGCTGATTAATTGTTATTATGTATTTTTATCTGCTGGTTTCTGACAGCAGGACGCAAAACCCTGCAGAGGGAAGTTCTTTTTATCCTTGAATCCCACTTGTAACTCTCATATGAGCCGTTTAGGACAACAATACAAAATGTTCTAGCGTGAGGGCCAATGTGTCATGCACAAAAAGTTTACAACAACAACAACAACAACAACAACAACAACACAGAGGCAGGGCAACTTACTTTCCAGCAAAGTGCTCGAATGCCTCCTTCAAATGGGATTCCTAAAGAGAAGGATGATAAAAAAAAAGAACAATAATATATCCAACAAATGTTATCAGTATCACCAGAAAAAAAATCACAAAAAACTAAGGGTGTAAAAATCACCATTAAAGCAGAGCTCCCTCAGTGTCTTCACATTTATGTTTTCTTCACTCAAGGTTACTTTGAATTCCTGTATCCTGAAATAAGAAACAAGACAAAGTAAGAATTAACAAAATACCTCATAATAATATCAATATGATAGGCTTGGGCCGGTTCAAACATTTTAAAACCGGTTTGGTGCATGCGCGCGTGCGCGTGTGTGTGTGTATATATATATATATATATAAAATAATCACACTATAATCATATAATCACTTGTCATAATTGCTGCTTATTGCTCGTTGGCCCAGGTCACTGATGTTTTTAATTTTCCACATCATAAGGAGATCTGTCATAAAAGGACAAATGCCGGTTTTAAGCGGTTTGCACAAATTCAACCGGTTTATCTCCGTACACTGAAGCAGACTGGTGAAACTGGAAATCAACTCTACTTTGCACACTGAGTTAGTTTTTTCCGCGTGCATTTTTTTTTTTTTTCAAATTCGTTCCGCACAGAAAACTTGCACACCGAGTCCGATGGGTTTTTGATGAATATTCATTGGGGGAAATGCTCAAAATGAAAGCAGGGAGATTTTGTGATGGACTCATTATAAAAAAATAAAGAGCTGTGCAACAGTTGAATCGTGGAGGTTGGTGGTTCTTTCTGATGTGCGGTCCCAGTAGTGCTGCAAACTGGACCACCGACATTCTGAAGTCCACCTGGACCCGATCGGGATCGTTGCGCAGCTCCCTTCTTTTTCTTCTGTCAAGAATGAGACGACCACAACATCTTCCTCCTTCCATCCTTCCTACTGCTGGATGGCTCATTTATTTTCAACGATCCCAATCGGGTCCAGGTGGACTTCAGGATGTCATGGTCAGCTACATAAAACCAATTTAGAAGTACTACATCCTTAGTTATAGTCATTTAATTTGGTTCAGTAAAATTAACTCATATTTGACCATACTCATTTTAAGTTAAAAATGTTAACAGCAAATTATATTCATATTTTGTATAATGGAGTTATGAGACTGTCTATGTACATCTACATCTGCAGCAATGTGTACATTCATTTTCCTATTAACAATAAATCAAATTGAGAAACCACCTTCTCAGCCAGAAAAAAATTCCTACTCATTATTGACGTAAATTGCGTTTATTGTGAGTTGTGGGAAGATGGAACGGCATAGTATATTTGAGGAATAAATCATGTTTTTTAAGATGAGATGTGCAGTAAACAATTTTAAAATGTCTTACACAGAACAGTCGAGGTCGGAAATGTGGGTTAAAACACATTCTAATAGAGAAAACACTTGCAAAGCAGGGAAGAAAGTAGTTTCTCTAAAGGAAGAGACAAGGACGTTAATGTGTTATTTGCTGACGTCGCATTATTTTCCCACACTGTCAGCAAATGTACCTAACTGTTAGCTGGATAGCTCACAGTTAGGTATATAAGCTAACAGCTAGCCAGAGGGCTGAGCGGAAGTAACGTTGTGTGTCAGCTGATGTGCTAACAGGGACTTAGCATAGCTACTTAAAACAATGAAGTTGCATTAGTTGACATGTAAAGCACCTCGAAGCCTCGCTGTTTTCGACATTAAATTCGAAGCGATATTATCGTGTACGAATTTAAATGTTGCAAATATGGTCACGGCCTAGCTTTTGTTTGATTAGCTAGGCTGCTTTTGCTGCTAGCTTCACTGAAGTTAACAACAGTTTGCGGTTCCGGCGCTAGCTGCAACATTAACCACATTCACACCGTTGACTGCAGATTTAGATGTGTCCCACCTGTTTCTGTACGCAGTAGACATGGCGACGCGTGGACAGGCGGCGGCGGACTCCTTTAACTGTTAGCAGAGGACTGGATGCTGGTCCAGACTGGGAAGTCCTCCTCCTCACTTCCGTCCTCACGACAACATTGGACGGACACCACGCGCTGCTGGGATCCACTATTACATCAACGCTCTCAGCGTGACGCACACAAGATGTAGAATACGATCCGTGCGGAAGACCACTGCGCCACTGTCAGGGAAAAGACACGAACATCGTCTCCAAGTGTAGTAGGACTATGTCATTATTTTTGAGATAAGGAGGTCTGCTGGTTTCTCATTATAGTAAGAAAGTGCATTAATGTCTTGTCATCTATGTCATTTTACAGATTTACTTCTTTCAGTGATCACGTCATTTGTTCAATAAAGAAAATATTTTATTATAAATCTTTTATTTTCCTGCTACCACACCCACAAATGCAGATCCAATGGTTCTAAACATTTCTGTCCTATTGAATGAACTCAGTGATCATGCGGATGCCATACAATAATCAATGAACTCGAGAGGCATTAACCTTTGTGAGCTCGCAGGACTGATGGTGGAGTATCTTTCACTGAACATGAACTGGACCCCTGGGCTTTATTAGAGGATCTAATTTTCACATTCCTTCTGACAACCACTAGAGGGTGGAAATGCTTTGCGTTATTCACATAAAGATATATCTGAAGATATAGCTAGTACTATTGATGGGATTGTTGTTGCCTCAAACACTACCGTAAGAAACAGTCCTCCCAGATCCTGTACTTTGATATATCCTAATATTACTACTACTGCCTATATTACTACTACTGCTTATATTACTACTGCAAAATGATCACTTTCTCTGTTTTTACTATGTATAGGTATGTGTACAAGTACAAATTACATTGTTGCTTTATTCTATTAACTAATGACAATAATTATCTCAAAATCCAAATAAAACTATTGACATTTACAGCATTTACTTTCAGAAATTGACAACTGGTCAAAATAACTTGGCATCTCTCATGTTGCTGTTGGGTGACATCATGCCTCTCCTGGTAAAGAAAAATTAAATCACCCTGGCTTTTTCATGGCATCCATCTTCCTCTTGATCACATTCCAGAGGTTTTCAGTGGGGTTCAGGTCTGGCCATGACGGGGTCTTGATCTGGTGGTCCTCCATCACACCTTGATGTTGCTGGAAGTGTGGCATGGAGCATCGTCCTCCTTGTTCAGTTCACCCAAGCTGCCATGTTCCATCCATTTGTAGGTCACTTGATGTCCTTGATGTTTTTATGCTTTTACTTGTTAAATAAGATCTGGTTCAGGTGATCACCTGATCACTACCTCATTAACCAGAATGAGGTGTGGCTGTGTTGGAATTCAACACTGGAATTTAATATCTGTCATACATGTAGAGATGCTGATAGAAGAACAAAGTGGAGTGGTCTCTTCTTTTTTACAGAGCTGTATACCAAAGATGGTTTCATCTCGGATGGGGATGTTTTCTTAAGAATGGCACAGTTTTTGTATAGAGCTCTTATAATTACAATGTCCTCATTATGGATTTTTTTTTTAAATGCTGCTCTGTACATTGCCAATAGATGGAATTAAACTTCAGATCTGTTGGAGATTTATACTTTGATATGGTGTCATAATTTAACTTTCATGTTGATATTACAAAGAAAATGTATAAATGGCATTTCATATTTAAAACATTGCCGACAGCTGATCTTGGAGCTTAGGGACAGCTGCCCATCTTAAATGTCTATCATTTCATAGATAAATCATGATCCAAACAATCACAACACAGAATTAACCATGGTGGTAACATTTGGCACATATTTGCATTAAAAGGGTGGAGAACATGGAGAGCATAGAACAACAAAAAACATGATCAGGTATAAATCAAATAAAACCTGGATGAATGTGCGTGCCAATAAGCAGGTTTGTGTTTATGGTAAAGGCGATTCATTTTGTATAATAAGAATAAACACCACTATTTCAATATTATCAATGACACTAATAAATAATATTATTTTGTTATCATTATTAGTTACTATTCAATATATATATATAGTTTCACAGTCACTTTAGCATTAGCAGGCAATGCCTTTGACTTCCTTACTTGCTCTTACTTACTTACTTTCTTACGTACTTACTTACTTACTCTTACTTACTTACTCTTACTTACTTACTCTTACTTACTTACTTACGCTTACTTACTTACTTACTTACTTACGTGCGAGTGGGTTGTGTGGCTCGTCATCACTGGACCAGACCAGTTTCAGTATGTGGGAGGAGTATGGCATTTATTGACGACATAAAGATCAAAATAAAAATATTGTAAAAACAGGAACCGAAGGTACAAGTGATGGAGTAGAAGAAGAGGAAGAAGACACACTGGAGGAGGAGATGGAAAAGGAGGAGGAGTAGGAGTAGGAGTAGGAGTAGGAGTAGGAATAGGAGTAGGAGTAGGAGGAGGAGGAGGAGGAGGAGGAGGAGGAGGAGTCTGTTTGTTGACATCGGACGAAAACGACAATCCGATGAGTGAAGACTGATGATAATAACTCCGTTTCTTGCCGTCATCGAGACATTCAGCCTTGGCGGAAGCTACGGTAAAGTCGCGGTTGATGGGCCATGCACGCGCACACGGTTGGCCACTGCCCGCCGCCTGTACGTCCAACACACACAGCTCGAAGCTAGCGCTAGCCCACTAGCTACGTTAGCTAACATCATAGCAGGGAAAGTCACCGTTAGCCACAAGCTAATTCAGACGCTGAAATGCACTGGAGACGCCGTAGCGGCAAGTTGACGCTTCACTTAGAATAACAAGTGTTGCTCTTTGGTGTTTCGGGTTCTCGTGAGTGAGTAGGCTTCTGCTTGTTGTCGGTTTGTCACTTGCTATCTGTCATTAGTGTTGTAAAAGTAAATAATTGTACGGTGTAGCTAGCTAGGGAGCTAGCTAACTTAACAGTGACAGTCTGCCGTGTCTCCAAGGGTTCGTTGCTGTGTGTTAATAACAAACTAGCACAAACCAAAAGACAGGGCAAGCTATCTTACTGGCTCATCAGCAGGAGACATTCAGCTTAATGTAGATAGGAGAATGTTGCTGGTGACGTTGTTGAAACAAGTTGTTGAAAAGTAGCCAACATTAGTTGCTAACAGCCATAGGCAGGACGGCTAACTTTCCTCAGCAGCAAATGGTCCAAAGATGGAAATATGGGCTCAGGTTATTATGGCAGTTACAGTCATATGTCTACCAGTTTATTCAGTACTCAAATATAAAAATAATACCATCACAGAACATTTTGCATAAGAGAAATATATATTCAGCAAAAACAATGTTTAACTGCTGGGAATGTCAAAGCTAGTGGAACAATTCTATTACTTTGTTCTGGCGGTTATAATGACAGTGACTTTATTCGTGCACTGTTTTTCACATTTGCTTCCATTCAAACCTTATATTGTAAATAGTTTCTTTGTTTCAACTTTATTTGTCATTTTATTGTATCTCTAAAAACACATGCAGGGGAACGAAACAGCTCAGAAATCCTGTGCAATAGAAACGCATTCAATCAGCTAATAGACAGAACAAATTTGAAAAGACAAGTGCAATAACCACAATTTAATTGAATTTTTCAAGTCAGAATGTCAAGGTGATCTTTGCTGCTTCCCTCTAGAAGCAGCTTCCTAAGAAAATTAACTCAGTTTGTACCCTTTATCTTGTTGATGAAAGCTTCCTGAGGTCCCCTGCACTGCCCCGTCTTTGATCTAAGCTGGAGAAGAAAAGGCAAACATGGCAGCCAAAGCAGGAGACAACCCTGACAGTCTCATGGCTCTGGCGACGATCTTCTGCCTGAGGAACCTGAGGAAGACCATGTGCTACCAGGGATTCAGGAGCAAGCTCAGTCTTCGCTCTGACATCTTCCTCCCCAGCGAAATCTGCGACAAGCTGGTCAACACGTACGTAACAGTATGCATCAATTCATGTTTACATTATGTCCGAGTTTTCACAAAATAAATCAACATTATAGATTCATGTTGATTTATTTTTTATTATTTAAACAGATACATGGAGTTGGTCCACACAGACAGTAACTTTGAACCAGAGGAGAGCTTCTTCCAACTGTTCTCAGACCCTCGAAGCACCAGACTGACCAGGGTCCAGCTGAGAGAAGACTTTGTACGTGACAGAGATCTGGAGGCCATTAAGAAACAGGTGAGTTATCTTAAGTCAAAGACTTCAGAATAAGCTGATGACATATTTCATTTTCCAGTTCATCTCTGTGAAACATCTCAACTCGAAAATGTCTCCTCTTGTATTATCTCAGTAAACATTGTAAACATGAGTTTATGTCTCAATCTCTAGTTTCAAGTCTTCTTCAATCCAGCATGATGTTCATTTAGTACATTATGGTCCATTTAGAGTCCAACAGACCAGAAAGCAGGGGATGCTTTAGGGGCGGGACTACATGCTGATTGACAGGTTGTTACCTGTCATTATCTCATCTGGGAATTGTCCCAGATAGTGACATTCTTACCCTCTTGGCTCAGTCCAATCCAGTATGCTATGTCTTCTGATTCAAAAATGACAGTTCCATATAATAGTAGATTGTGACACCAACCCTGTGTGTCAAAATGAGCGACAACGAGAACCCAACCACTGCTGCTAGTAAAATGAGAGGTTCTCTACAGGGACTCAGGTACTCCACTAAGTATGTACGATGTACTTCCCCATGATTCAGTGTTCAGTAATACTTGACTTTGTGTGTTCTGCCAGGACCTGATTGAACTCCACCTCACCTACTGCAACAGTTTGTCGTCCCGCAGCTTGAAAACACTGACCTGCTTCCGTGAGACCTTGGTGTCTCTTTGTCTCTTCGGCTGCAGCCACATCTTCTACAGGAAGGGCGGCGCCCCGCTCGCCTGCAACGAAGACACCGAGGACGAGGATGAGGAGAGCCCTGCTTCTAGGCAAGCATTAGAGACAGACTTTAACTTCCAGGGGTTCAACCGCCTCAGGTTGCTCAACTTGGGAGGCCTGCCTGAGGAGGTGGATGCTGAAAGCCTGCTAAAACCCCTGAAGTCCCTCACCTCACTAGATCTGTCTAACGTACATTTGCTGGGGACAACCTTTCTCACGCAGTGGAAAGAAAGACTGGCATCTCTTGTTCTCTACAATGTGGACCTGTCTGACGAGTTGGTCAATGCTGTGGTGGAGATCACTCATCTCAGGTGAGCTGGGAGGGTCTTTATGTACACGTTAACCTTGCTAATGCATTCCTTATGTGCTGCCAGTCCATCGTTCCCGCTTCAGAAGTGATCAAATCCGTTTTACTGACGTCCTGCTGTGGGTACAAAACTGCAGATGAACGTAGTCCCAAACAAAAGTTAGAGCTTCTTAACTTCTGACTTGCGCTTTGAAACAAGAGGACTGCTAATAACACACACACACACACACACACACACACACACAGGGGGCTGAAGTTCTAGAGTTGATCAAGTTCATGGACTAGTACAAGAGATCTGCAGCCTTTTTGTAGATGCATAATTATAATTAATTAATAAAAACCCAGCAACACATGTTATTTAACAGCACTTTATTGAAATCAGATAAACTACAGTTGGGTTCGTTCATATACTCTGAATAAAGTGCGACAAATTCCTATGTTGAAAATGTGTATTTGACCAATAGCACTAAAACAAATCATCGTAGCACATCTCAATGGAAGCAATCCCAATATTAAAGGCTCCCGGTGGAGTTTAACACCTGTAGTCATGATACAGAGCAGTTTGGGTCCCAATAGATTTTGTCTTGTTCATCCGCATGCATGACACAATACACGTTTGATAGTGACTATCAGCTCATTGTTCATCCGTCCGGCCCACAACTTCACTGTTTCAGCTCACTCTGTCTCTGCTTCATTTTTGGCCGCTGCTGTTTTCCACCACCTGCTGAGCAACAACCAGCAGACAGACACAGATAGAGATTAGCTGGAGGACATAACAGTGTAACTTTTTGACTAATGTAATCTGTTTACTGTCCTTTAATTCTGTCCTTTTAATGATATTACTATTGGATGCAGATATATGGAGATAATTTTTTCTGTAAAATCTCACCCACCACTTTTCATTTTTATGGATATACAATTTTAAATACTGGTGGATTAAAGGATTGGTTTGGATGTTTTCAAGTCCGTCCTAATAGTGCGTTCACAACAAACACGAAGCAAACTTTTCGTGCAAAAACAGGAACAAATGTCTCTTCTGTCTGTGGTCCCCCAGTGGTCTACGATAGTAGCTCACATTAGTCCAGAGACCAGACCAGACTATGTGGAGAAACCAGAGACTGTCTGTGGTCCCCCAGTGGTCTACGATAGTAGCTCACATTAGTCCACAGACCAGACCAGACTATGTGGAGAAACCAGAGACTGTCTGTGGTCCCCCAGTGGTCTACGATAGTAGCTCACATTAGTCCACAGACCAGACCACACTATGTGGAGAAACCAGAGACTGTCTGTGGTCCCCCAGTGGTCTACGATAGTAGCTCACAATAGTCCAGAGACCAGACCAGACTATGTGGAGAAACCAGAGACTGTCTGTGGTCCCCCAGAGGTCTACGATAGTAACTCACATTAGTCCACAGAACAGATCAGACCAGACCAGACTATGTGGAGAAACCAGAGACTGTCTGTGGCCTAAAACAAACAAGGTGTCTGCTGTATTAATGTTAGCATAGCCTAGCACCCATCAACCAGACTTTATTCAGAAAACCAGCATTTTAAAAGTTGTTGTCTTGTGGTCCTAACACAAGACCTAACAAAGCATGACTTGAGACTTGTTACTGATCACCATCATTATGGATTTATTTCAGCATCCTTTTCATTTGGTTATTAATTCACAGCTAAATAGTTTATTTAGGGTTCCTCCAGCTAAGGTAAACCATTAAATGACCACTAATCATCTGAACAGAATTTGTAACTCGTTGATAAAACTCTGCATTCTTCAGGCATCTTGACATCTCGAGAGAGAGCAGGCGGACCTCTAAGTTTAAGATGACCAGGAAGATCCTGACAGCCATCGTACAGCGTCTGGTCAACCTGGTGTCACTGGACATCTCCGGTCACATTATGCTAGACAACTGCACAGCTCCACACTTTGAAGAAGCTATGGGTCGACCAAGGTGGGCAACAAGTGTTTCAGAGGTTTTTGTCATTTACTTTCAGATGAACAATGAATTTTGGAACAAGCCTGTTTTCTCTCTTTCAGCATTGAGCCTTGCAAGAGCAGCATCTATCCTTTCCAGGAGCTGAAGAGGCCGCTGCAGTTTCTGGGCTTGTATGACACCACCCTCTGTAATGTGACACACATCCCTGCTTACAAGGTACTGCTTAGCATTATGCTTGGTAATGCTAATATTATATCATTATTTTGCCCATCACAACGAGTGTTGCATGGTATGCTAGAAAAGGATATACCCTAGATACCCCGTTTGATTAATAAGGAGTGTTACTAGGTGTGACAGTGTTTTAATAAGAGTTGATGTGTGACAGCGGGGCAGTGATGTGTGAGACTAAACTGATCCACAGAAGGACGGTTTAAACTTTGCTGCAGTCAGAACATCCAGCTCCAGGATTTAGCTATTCCATTTTAATTGAATTAAATTTTATTCATAGTGTAATAAGACAACCAAAGTTATCTCAGGACAATTAGAGCAGGACTAGAACACACTGATGATTTTCCAGAGTTACAGTGCCACATAGTGGAGAGAAAACACTGCTTAACAGACTGTCATAATACATAGGTTTTATATAGCGCTGTTCCAAATGCTCAAAGACGCTTTACAAAAACATACTTAACCAAAACAAAAGAGAACAGAACACAGATCAGGATGTGGGGTTCAGCACTCTCCACCTGTCTCATGTTGTCTTCTATTATTCTATTACTTTTCCTGATGTTTTAAATTCATAACATGGTTTCAGTATCCATAGTACGATATTTAGGGTATCGTATCGAAGTCAGGTTTTTGTCATCGTGACAGAATAATCTGAGCCGAAGCGACAGACAGTCCATTCTGACAAACAAATTAGAGCATTCTATGATTGAAATGGAAAATACATTCATCATGTGCACATATTAATAATACTTTTTTGCATAACCCCCCAATATATTAGGCACATCCTGCACAAAACACTACTCACCTCTTGAAAACGTACTTATAGATCGAACTCCCTTCTGATTCTGATTCTGAACCAGTTTAGTTTTGTGGGTTACATCTCTGTATTGCCGGTCTTTTTCAGGTGACTGGATCAAAGAATGAAGACCAGGTCCTGAATGCCATAGAGGCTTACACAGAGTTTCGCCCTGAGTTGGCCCACAGAGCCATCAATCAGCTGTTTGACATCGCCAGGATACAACACTGCAGCCAACTGCTCCGAGCTTTGCAAGTATGTTATAAGTTGTGTTGTTGTCTGAAGGAGGTGACACCTCCACGGTGATGACTGTGCCACTCTCTCATCCTCTCCTGTAAACTTCCTGTCCTCTCAGCTGGTCATAGCAGCATTGAAGTGCCATAAATATGATAAGAGCATCCAGGTGACGGGCAGCGCTGCTCTCTTCTACCTGACCAACACAGAGTACCGCAGTGACCAGAGTGTGCGATTGCGCCGGGAGGTCATTCAAGTGGTACTCAATGGAATGGAGCAGTACCAGGAGGTCACCGTAAGTCTACCATCCCTGCCGCATCCCCATCTCTGATAGACGACACTCAGCTTAAGGTTTATTTCTGAAGTAGTTTACGTTCAGTTTAACAGGAGATATTTGAAGGATATTTAATAGAGGTGGGAAATTCAGCTTCATTATTCAGTGGAGCAGTCTGCTACTAATAGTTACTAAGGCACCAGCAATCTTAATAGATCCAGTTGGGAAGACACATTTACACATGTAGTGAATAGGCCATAGATTTAGTTCTTATGCTGGTTCATACTGGACAAGGAAGTGCTGACTCTGAGCAAGAAGAAGGCAGCTACTATCCTGGAAATCTGGGAAACCACCCTCTGTTTCAATTTGCTTCAATGATGTGAGAAGATGACAATTATTTTTTTCCCAGATTTCCAGGATAGTAGCTGCCTTCTTCTTGCTCAGAGTCAAGTAAAGGCAAGGTTTGTGGGGACACACTGAATATGACTAGCAGTGGACGTGGTCGTGTACATATATGTACAGAAAGAAAGTATGCTGAAGACCAGAGATGTGTGGGATGTGCTCGGGGTCACACAGCATCACAACTTGGGTCAGACTCGGGATATATTTCCTCCAGGCTTTGCTGAAGTGGACTCTGTGAACACCTTTAAACCAGAGTAAACTGAGCCGTGCACATGTTCGATCAGTTTTACTCTTCAGACTAACCCTTAACATGTGTCCCACTGTGTCCCCGTCCCACACCAGGTCCAGAGGAACTGCTGCTTGACTCTGTGTAACTTCAGTATTCCAGAGGAGCTGGAGTTCCAGTATAGTCGGGTCAACCAGCTGCTGCTGAAAATCCTGGAGCCAACCAGGCAGGATGAGTCCATCCAGAGAATCGCTGTGCATCTCTGCAATGCTTTAGTCTGTCAGGTGGACAACCATCACAAGGAAGCTGTGGGAAAGATGGGATTTGTCAAGGTAACTTTCTCTTATAACGGTCCCATGTTTCTGACAGATGTCTACAAAACAACACCACAATTACAGGAGTTATGACACGCATAACTGTTCTGGAAGCCTCTCTCCATCTCCCTGCTGCAGTACCACTCTCCACCTGAACTATTACTGATTATTATACGCTGATCTCTGGGTGTAAATATGAAGTTAATTATCAAAGAAATTACATAAACTCAAGTATAGAGACATCAGAGTACTGCCTATCATGAACATTTTTGATTAATACATTTTTACAAAGGAAAACATGCTTTAAGTTCCATGGTGTGTAATCTATTATTCCATGCCGCAATTCCATGAGTGTGTGAGGGCTTTTACTTTGACACAACAGTGGAGACACATGGACGGGGCTCTAGAGTGTTTGGGCGACACGCAGCTAAGGAGAGACAGGGAGAGAGACGGGTAGATTTAACAAGCTAATGTTAAGTTGGATAGATTTTACAGCTTAAAAGAACATTAACCCTTCACATTATTCTTTACTGATATTCATGGCCAACTAATTATATCTAATATGATGAAATTATGGTCCAGATAACCTCACTTCAACGTTCGTGAACTCAGTGGGCCTTCATTTAAATGTTAAAACAACCACCCACCTCTATCATCAGGGTTTGAAACAACACTAGTCTAATATAAGTCGTTTTCAGTGAGTTTTTTCTCAATGAATATAGGCGTTTCCAGCCTAAACTGCCACCATGTGGACTCGAGGAGGAAGTGCGTTGATGTGTGTGTTGGCCTCTGCCCCCGCTGCTGAAATCCTAGAGAAGCATTCCGTTACTCGATTTTTGTTGTGGTATCGTTT
Organism: Chelidonichthys spinosus; assembly: GCA_029853015.1. NCBI lineage: Eukaryota > Metazoa > Chordata > Actinopteri > Perciformes > Triglidae > Chelidonichthys > Chelidonichthys spinosus. The sequence continues at coordinate 2,778,307 of CM056840.1, forward strand.
CAGTTTCGTTATCCAGATATTTAGGCACATGCACTTATCCACTTTGCACCCAATTTGTTATAATAAGCTTTTATAGCAGCCTTGTTGCTTTGTGAGACTGTGTTGGTAAAATATCTATTATCTGTAGCAACATGCTCACAGCAGCAGAGCCCACTGTACTGTTGGTGTGAATTCACCCCGACAGCTGATTATAGTTCACATTTTCTTTCCTTCACAGACAATGTTGAATTTAATTCAGAAGAAGCTACAGGACAGAATGGTGAGTCTGCTTTACTTTAAACTTCACATGTTATGTGTATTTTATAGACACAAACCTGACTATTCTAAGCAGTAAACATGCCTGCATCTGTGTGACATGTCAGGTAATAAGGGTGTGTGTTTGTTTCCCCGCAGTGTGACCAGGTGATGGAGTTCTCCTGGAGCGCTCTGTGGAACATCACTGATGAGACGCCCGACAACTGTCAGATGTTCCTCAACTGTCGGGGCATGAATCTCTTCCTAGACTGTCTAAAGGTGAAGCTGCTAAGAGTTCACTGCCTTCAAGATTTGGTCCTGGGTCTCTTTCTGCTCTCTATATGTACATAGTGGATAGACGATAGTGGTGACAGTCAACAGTCTGTGTGTTGTGTTTGATGACGGCTGACAGTGAAAGTCCCAGTCTCAAGTCCGACGGATGGAGGGCACTCTGTCCGATTTTGAATGTTTACAACTCTCACGCTCCTCCCCCACGACCACCAAGCTCCTCCCCCTAGACTTCGTGCCCTTTGAAATCCCTTAAATCACGCCACCTATCACGGGCACCGTCGCAATCTTTCTTTTTTTCCTTATTTTCCACCGGTGTTTTCTTTTCCTTGGTTGTTTTGGACCTCCTTGTTTTGGTTTTTAACCAGGAATTGGAAGCTTGTTGCTACTTCCCTCCGCCTCCCCCTTGTGATAGTGGTACGACCCGAGGGGGGAGGGGCTCTGTGTGTGCACGAACACAGCCCTGCATGCTGATTGGACAAGATGAGCTGGGCTCTGTCGATTTTTTGCAAAACAAACAACAGGCTCTACGTGCACGTAGAGGCACGTTTTTTTTTTTTCTAAAACCAGATGATTTATGTTTTTCTATTGTAGCGTAGAGTCGGCTTCAGTGAATATGATCAAAAAATGTTGCTGACTGGGACTTTAAGCTTAACTCCAACTAAGACGATCGCACAGCTGCGATGTCCATTCACACAGGATTTATTTGCTTACAAGCTCTTGTGGTCCAGAAGATACAAGTAAAATTATTCAGTACAAAATAAGAGTATATTCAGAGGAAACTTGCAATACCAATTGATGATTTGTTGAGCGAGAATCAACTATTAATCCACAATTGACAGCACCAATGGTCAAACTTACAAAGTGACTCAAAGATGTTACTGATCCAGATGGATCATCTCTCTTAGAGATTTAACTGGAGGACACGAGCCGGTCTGACGTGTCCCCCCAGTGATGGGCTTTTATATCTGCATTGTTACCATGGATATTGTAACCAAGTATTAAATATAAAATCAAATACAAATGTTAAAACACTGAAAAAGCTTAATTATATATTACAAGGTTTGTTCTATTAGACAAAGTACGAATTAAAGTTGAAAAGGTGAATTTAATCTGAAGAGGCAGATGTGTGTTCACACCAAACGTGTGGGTCTGAAGTCATGCTTTGTTAGGTCTGTCTGAAGACCACAAGCTAACTACTTTTAAAGTGCTTGCTTCTGAATGGAGTCTGGTTGATGGGTGCTAGGCTATGCTAACATTGTAGCTGCTCCATCAAAACTCCAAATAAGGTCATCTAGACATAAATACAGCAGAGAACTTGTTGTTTGGACCACAGGCCATCTCTGGTCCTCTACATAGTCTGGTCTGGTCTCTGGAATAATGTGAGCTACAATCTAGACCTCTGGTGGGCCACAGACAGTCTCTGGTTTCTCCACATAGTCTGGTCTGGTCTCTGGACTAATGTGAGCTACTATCTAGACCTCTGGGGGACCACAAACATTGTCTTTGTATACATAGGTTAGCATGAAAACAACTTTAGAAATGCTGTACCAGATATAACACCATGCTGTCTGTATATAATGTGTATAACATCCCCTCTTGTTGGGTGATGTCACTCCAGGAGTTTCCAGACAAGCAGGAGCTTCACCGCAACATGTTGGGGCTGCTGGGAAATGTTGCTGAGGTGAAAGCACTGAGGCCACAGCTGCTCACCCCACAGTTCATCACTGTATTCAGGTAAGATACCTGTTCAAAGTATGAGTCTGCTCTACCGACCCAGGGAACCATGTGGAATCATTTAGTAAACCGTCAAACACCAAACATCACACTCACATCATGGAATGCCCCATTTTAAGTGAAAATGAACAATTAGGTCTTGAACAAACTTCTCAACAGGATCAGCCTCTTCAAAAAAAGGCCTCTTTTCAAAGTGCGTTGATCAAACCTGATGATCTTGTGTTGTGGTGTTCAGTGATGTTTCACGACCCCCATGACCCCTGATGCTGTCGGTCAACTTGACCATGACCGGATCAGCCCGTGCATCGCTGGTGGGGGTGTGACATCATCAACCAGGTGGTCAGATGTGGCGCTCCTGATGTTGGTCTGCTGTTGGATGAGGAGGGAAAAAGATCATAATAATATATATAGTTCCTCCTAATGAAAAACCTTCTGTCCGACCACATTGATGGCTATCGAAACCTGAAGGAAGTGGTTCCGTAGTAATTTGATTGGCCGCCTGGGACAAGTTGACATTTGTGAGATGAAAAGATGAGAATGTTTCATTTATATTTAATACTTTGTGGGTGAGGCATCTCGGTGTGATCAGCCGCTTGAGGAGTTGTCTCTTCTTTAAAATCAAAGATGGGGCGTTACATAATCAACCTAGTTTTATAATGTCCTTCCATATATTTCAAGTTGGACATTTAATTTGACCTTCTACCAGCAATGTAATGAACTACTAACATACATAAGTTGGTTATTAACTTCTTCAGATTTCAGTCCTTGTTGATTTAGAATTTACATTTGAGTCAAAACCATAGAATTGTGCTTAGAGTTTAGCAGTCTGGATAGCTTTGTGCTGATGCCGGTGATCTCAGTGATCACCAATAGCCGATGCCTTCACCAATGTCAAGATGATATTTGGCTCGTTTTCCCATCAATGTTTTATTTTTATTATTTATTATTGCATTCAGAGGCTAAATGAGTTTGCCCTGTAGGTTGCACAGCACACTGACACAATCACACACACACACACACACACATACACACATACACACACACGCACACACATACACACACACACACACACACACTTTCAGTACATCCTGTGCAATCTAACTTTTTCTGGTGCTTTGACAGTAACCTGCTGGACAGTAAGGCCGATGGCATCGAGGTGTCGTACAACGCATGTGGCGTTCTCTCTCACATCATGTTTGATGGGCCGGAGGTTTGGTCCATGGAGGACCCGCGAAGAGACACTGTGATGGACAAGATGTGGGACGCCATCCAGAGCTGGGACGTGACCTCACGCCGTAACATCAACTACAGGTCATATATGTTTATGATTTCCTTATTAAATAGTCATATTTTCATTTATTTTGTGAATATTATATTTTTTTGGGACACTTTTGCGTAAAAAAAGTCACAAATTCATTGTTGGAATGAAAGAAACAAAGTATCAAATAGTTCAGACAGTCAACATTATTAATAGCAGCTGATTTCTGCCAATACATCACAAGTCATCAGTATCCAAATCTGTTTTTTAGACAGCTGAAGGAAGTCTCAGGCTCTTTAATAATAAAAACATTATTAATAAAAAAGGCTTTGCACTTCTGGTTTGACTGCATTTCGTTGTCTCTGTACTTGTACTCTGCAGAATGACAATAAAGATTAATCTAATCTAATCATATGTATACATCTACATAACAATACAACACCTATATGCTGATGCACATATATAAACATTAGAATGAGTTCAAGATCAGAAGTGTGTTTCCAAGTATAGTATGAACAGTGTGGGACAGATCAGATCATTGTTGGTCAGTAAGACGAGAATTTTCTCTGTAGAACTGAGTAACAACACATCAGTAGGGTTGGCTATCGTTTGACAATGTGCCATAGCTTAAATAAGGTACAGATATCACAAAATTATAATCTTGTTACTTTGTGTAGCCTAACTAGCAGACCAAGTATGTTCCTATAAATGACTCCAGCTCATTTCTCTACTAGATGTCAAATAGTTTATGATGGAAACATGAAAGAAAGAGCAGCTATTAGTTCATTGTTAACCAAGGAACATAAATTAATTTCACATTCTCATTCTACCGGGCTGCACGGTGGTGTAGTGGGAAGCGGGTTCGATTGTCACATCACAGTGAGAGGTCGATTCCCGGGTCGAGTTCGGGTTCCTTCTGTGTGGAGTTTGCATGTTCTCCCCGTGTAAGCGTGGGTTCTCTCCGGGTTCTCCGGCTTCCTCCCACAGTCCAAAGACATGCAGGATGGGGATAGGTTAATTGGTGACTCTAAATTGCCCGTAGGTGTGAATGTGAGTGTTAATGGACACCCCTAACATTGGAGAGGAAACACAAGTTAGCATGTTGTTAGCTTCACTTCTCCTGTCTGTAGAGAATGAATGGAGAGGAAACACACGTTAGCATGTTAGCTTCACTTCTCCTGTCTGTAGAGAATGAATGGAGAGGAAACACATCTTAGCATGTTAGCATGTTAGCTTCACTTCTCCTGTCTGTAGAGAATGAATGGAGAGGAAACACACGTTAGCATGTTAGCTTCACTTCTCCTGTCTGTAGAGAATGAATGGAGAGGAAACACATCTTAGCATGTTAGCATGTTAGCTTCACTTCTCCTGTCTGTAGAGAATGAATGGAGAGGAAACACACGTTAGCATGTTAGCTTCACTTCTCCTGTCTGTAGAGAATGAATGGAGAGGAAACACCGTCCACACTTTGACCACATGTTGAAACCTTCTGATGGTGGATGTTGGTTTCCTCCTCTTCTACTGCAACGCAGTAACTACTGTAAAAAACTTGGCTCTGTTTTCCTCAAGGTTTTTTGATACCAACATAGTTGGTGTAACTCTGCACAGCTCCAGTCAGTAGATACTGAGTTGAAGCTGTGGTCTAGCTGTGCAGCAGAGCTGTCAGTGGGTTTTCCTGCATTTTGAATTTTAAAACTGGCTTTGTTTCTCTCAGGTCCTTCGAGCCCATCCTACGACTCCTGCCTCAGAGCATCGCCCCCGTCAGTCAGCACTGGGCCACGTGGGCTTTGTTCAACCTGGTCTCTGTCTACCGTGAGTATACAGATAGCTTAGAATACACTTGTTGTAATTATCAGACCAAAAATGTAAACGTGTCTTCCTCTTCTGCTTCATTTAAAGAGTAACTAAACCCTCAAACAACTTTTTTTCTGTGTTAAAACCTGCGTTTTTGTGTAAATGAAAGGCCAAACTGCATGAAAATATGCATTTTCCTGTGAGTGTGATTATACTCTGGTTATGAAAATTACTTGACGTGTCCATCCTCCTGCACCATGGTGATCTTTTTTTTCGTGTTTTCGAGGCATCACTTCAGCCAAATCTCTGGGTTTTAGTTTCTCTTCAACATGAGCATTTATCACTTGTCACCAGGCTGCTTGTTGTTTTATTCATATAGAAACTCTGCTCCTCCACTTATTCTAACTGCTCACATGCCTCAACCATCATACTTCTCACAATTTGTGTCTTCACATTCATTTTCTTGCTACAGCAAGCAAGTATTGTCCCCTGCTGATAAAGGAAGGAGGAATAAGTCTTCTAGAGAAAGTTCTAGAACTGGAAAGCTCCCAGCCAGAGACAAAGGACATGGCCAGGTAAGACATGAAGCTCTGTGTTTGGAGGAATCTTCATCGGTTCTCGTTATGACTCCGTCGCAGGTTGAGCAGCAGCCAGAAGAAGTTGTTTTTCTGGTTTAACCTGGTAAAGAAAAATGAGATGTCCCAAATAATGTTTTACCTGCCAGAACTAGAACATCATCATTTCTGCAGCAAAGCCATCAAATAGTACAATTGGAAGCAATGAACTTATGTGTTAAAGATGATACCCTTTGTAATATATAGTTACAATAATAGTGCTAACAATAATAATCATTTCAGAAGTGAAGGAGCTGCTTTTGGATGCATTCCCTTTGACACTGGCCAAAATAAACATGTTTAAGTCCCTTAAGTTAAAATCTTTTTTCCGAGGGAGATCTGATTAAAACAACACACTAGTTACAGTTTAAATAGATAGAACTGCAATAGTCAAAAAACGCAAAAGATTTTAGGTGTGTATTATTAGAGCCACTTGCAGTACATCTGATGGAATAATTGATGAATTACTCAAGCAGTTGTTTACACTGCTGAAGCCTGGGATCCTGAGTTTCCTTGAATGCAGCACATGTAGCAGGCTCGCAGAGACAGAGAACCAACAGGGATGCAGCGGGACCAAACAAGCAACACCGGGGAGGCATTTCTAGAGTGACTGCAGTCAGCGCCGCCAGAACGCAGTGGAATCCTTTGTGTCAAACAATGGTCATGAACAGCCAAACAAGCAGCTCATACCAGGCTGGAAATCAAACCCACAACTGTACATTTTTCTTCCAGCAAGGTAATGGAGCAGTGTGAAAACTTCAAGGAAGACCCCATGGAGACAAATCCTGGACCAGAGGTAAACTATGGACAAAGAGGTTGACACGACAGGAGCCGTGATTCCTAGGAAACATCAAACACACCAACCATAGGCCCCTCCCACTGTCACCACCACCACCAGGGTCAACCGTATGCATTATTCTTATTCTTCTCATTCTTCTTCTTTAGTAGAAATGTGTCTCTGACCCTCTTCACAGCAGTTTGGACAAAAGCTTACTATAAGACACACGGGACTGGAGATGTGGTGCATGGTGTTGTGTTGTGAGGGTGCTACACATTTGTTCTGTTGGGACGGGTTCATGGGTGAATGTTATCTCTGTGTGTGTGTGTGTGTGTGTGTCTGTGTGTGTGTGTGTCTCTCAAAGATTTAATGGGCGATCAAAACAGTTGCAGTGATGCTTGGCTGTCAGCTCACTACTATTAACTGTGCAACGTAGAACAAGAGGCTGCAGGCCGCGTGGCGTCCTGCAGCGCCGCCACAGGCCTCACGCTGCTCTCACAGTCACTCTTGCTTGTGGAGCAACACCGTGAATGTCAGCGTCACACTGACGCTGATTGGAGGGAAGTCTTCCCAGACGTCGTGGCATAATGAATCCTTTGTTATATATGTAAATATTCTCTGTTTGTCTCTTCCTTTTACTGTGTGTATGTTTTATAATATAAACACTCATGACTTTACTCTATATTTAAATTTGTTTAGGTTTGACTGACATGGTCAGTGCTAAGTAACTATATACAGAACACCCTCTCATTCAGATGTATTCTGGCAATCCTGGATTCTCTCTTTAGATTTAGTTGCTAAATAGGTTTTAATTATCTGGCATTTTAATTGAATCACCATAAACTTCATTTGGACAAATGTTGGAGGACACTACGGTTACTTATAGAGAGGTGAAGTCCCGCCTCTCCTCATGTCCCCCATGGGACCTTTTTTCAGAATAAATAAGTACAGTCAATGGCGATGGACAAATATTTTTCATCCCGTTTGAATTGTTCCATGAATTACACATGTGATGTTTGTCAGTTTAAAGGCTAATAAAGTCTCATGTTGTGTTCAGACTGTAAATCTGTCCTTGTAAATAGTTTCACCAACAGGGAGGTAAGTGGTCTCTCTCTCTCTGTGTGTTTGGTACCAGGATGTAACATTGCTCATGTATTCAGCAGTTGGTGACGTACATAGCTAAATTAGCTAGCTAGATAGCAAGACAAGCTAACGGCCGTGTTGGTGACGTTCCTAGCTAAGCTAGCTAGCTAGCAAGATGAGCTAACGGCTGTGTTGGTGACATACCTAGCTAAGTTAGCTAGCGAGCCGGCCAGGCTAATGGCCGTGTTTGTGACGTTCCTAGCTAAGTTAGATAGCTAGCAGGCCAAGCTAACAGCTGTGCTGGTGACGTTCCTAGCTAAGTAAGCTAGCAGGCCAAGCTAATAGCGTGTTGGTGACGTTCCTAGCTAAGCTAGATAGCTAGCAGGCCAAGCTAACAGCTGTGTTGGTGACGTACCTAGCTAAGTAAGCTAGCTAGCTAGCTAGCAGGCCAAGCTAATGGCCGTGTTGGTGACGTATGTTGTTTGAGATCAGAGATGTAGTTCACTGAGCAGTTTCACACTAAACAAACCTACGACACTCTGAGACTTTCTGGACCTGAAACATTATCTGTTAAACTGACAAACGTCACATGTGGAAATCAGGGAACAATTCAAGCAGGATAAAAAAAATGTGTCTCTCACCGTTGACTAGAGTACATATTTATACTGAAATAAGGTCCCATGGGGGACACGGGAAGGGGCAGGACTACACCTCTGTAAGCACAAAGATATGGTTTATAAACAATGGTTTTCCCAGTTTGCTGTGGACAAACTTGACTGGCCCTCAACCACATCCATTAGATGAACTGGAACACCAGACCTCATCGCCCAACATGATGCTTTAGTGAGCGAATGGCAGCCATGATCCAGCATCTGGTGGTCTGACTGAAAGCAGACAAGTGCAGGCTGCTAAAGCAGCAGTTGAGTACTCGTGGTCTTGACAGACCTGTTCAACTATCACATGTGGGTACAATGTTCAAAGAAAAGACTCGGTGAGATCTGTTAGTGAGTTCAACACATGTAAGAACATCAATGCCAAAGAAGGTGAAGGAACCTAAATCCGTGGGTAGAACCGTTGGGTAGAGCGTCCACATAGAACCATGGATCTGTTGTGTAACGTTAAGAGTCACTAGATGATCAACTCGTTATCTGAGGTCATGAACACAACGTCACACACCAGCACAGAGACTCACAGCTTTACTGGCTTTTACCAACAGTCATGTTTATAGACATCACCAGTGTTTGGGTTCAAATGGTGACCGTGTTACCTGGTGACTCCCAGCTGCTGGAACACCAACAGAACATGTAGGAGTCCTCGTAGAAGCCTTCAATCTAGTTTAAATCCATCTGTGTTCATCATCTACACCAACCGTTTACTGAAGTTACTACCAGCTAACACGGTCACCAGGTAACACGGTCACTGGTTCCACTGGAACACCATCCTGGTCTGAATGCTGGAGAACTTGAGTTTGTTTGTTACGTGTTCATACCCCCGATTCCATGTGCAGACAGACAGTTAGATGCTGCCGACAGTTTGGATTCAGAGTTAAAGCTTTAACTGGAAGACTGTGATAAAACCGCGCTAACGATGACATCATGAATATTTATGATGACGTTACTGTAGAAAAGTCTATACTGCCCCAGTTTAGCATCACACCCCTTTTTTAAAAATGATTCCCAAACGTGTAGTCTTCATTCCCAATCAACGCTGTGTTTGAGGCAGTTATCGAGATTTTCCTGAGTCACAAAAGGCTTTATAGACGCACACACTCTGATGTGCGAACACGCACTTTGATGTGTGTACGTACACACATTTGCCAGTGTTTGTGCTCGGTGTGGTCAGGACAGTGTTAACCGTACATCCTGGTTGGTGGTCAGTCAACCAGAACAGCCTAATGACTGCTGTCTGTCATTACATTGAAATAATGGCAAGTTGTCATCAGAGAAGCAGCGAGTGTTTGATGACAGAGAAGGCGTCACGCTGTTGAATCCCAGTTTGATCTTGATCAAGTAGATTTCTATGAATGCTAAAAACAGTAACAGCTTCACTCAAACCAAACACTTGTTCTAGTTGAAGTACTACACTGTACTCCTGCCAACAGAGTCCAACTGACAGGCAGGAAGAACATCAACTTCGTAAAGCTAGGATAAGCTCCTCTTCCAATTCATGAAATGTGACTAACTGACCCTTCTCTAAGTCCCGCCCCTCTCAAACACATGCTGGCCAATCATCCTGCTCCGTCGACTCTTCTGCTTTCACATGTTCTTCATGTTCAGTTGAATAGTGATACTCCTGTTACCTGGAACCATTAGACGGACATATGTTTCCCTAAACCTGTGGACCTAGCATTAGCAGAGGAGAAGACTGAAGGTGTACTGAATGTTTACATGGGCTGCTTTGGCTTTGTTATCCCTTCAGAGAAAGACTTCTTCAGTCAAAGTGTAACATCCATTTTCTTTAACCATAAATGGCAGCGTCTCTCCCCAAATACACCAGACTCCATTGAAAAAACCCAGTATTTGCAGTGCAGTAAAACACACTTAATTCAAAGTCAGCGGAAAACCAATAAAACTCAGCAAACCACCTTAGTTCATCTTTCCACTTTGACGACACTCACCAGCTCAGGGAACATGTGAGGAGACACAATCCTTTCACACCGAGCAGTTCAAGGTTTGAGCTGGTGAATGTTGAAAAAGTGGAAAGATGAACCAAGGTGGTTTTGTTAGATTTGATTTTTTATTTATTTGTTTTTTCAATGGAGTCTGGTGTATTTAGATCGTGCTGTTCCTGGTTAAACAAATGTGATTTTCCTCTTTAACTAAGCAGTCTCCGTCGGGTTTTTCCATAATGTTGTGTCCTTGTGTGTTCAACCAACCAGCAGCTGTGATGTGGAGCTTCACTTCCACACTTTACCTTCTATCTTTATCTCTCCAACCTGTCAGACGTGATGTTTCCTTCAAACACAGATCTAAAATCAGTTTTACTTCTGTCTGCATCTTACTGAAGTCGCTTGCTGTTTTTCCCAAAAGGAAATGTGTGGTCTCCATGGTAACGTTGCCCTGACAGCTTTGACGGAGTAGCAGCGGGGGGCGGGGCTCAGCCAAGGGTCAATTAATTTTAGCTCTATACAATATATATTCAGTGAGGCAAATATACAGCAATGTACTCCTTAATAAGTGTTAATACTTTCATCATAAAATCATCATGTTGTTGTGATATGCATCAAATAAGGCAGGTTTCTTTTTCAAGTCTTCTTGCCATATAAATTTATTGAACAAATGATGTAGCGTTTCAATGGAAAAGACCTAATGAACTGAATATACATATACCATTCATATTTCAAAATGGTAAATGCTTTAAGTCTACATTCATTACTTTGTTCTACACTTCAGCAAACAATTATTTTCATTAATGATTAATCAAATACATTGTTGTGTCCAACCAACAGTCCAGACCCCACCGTTATTCAATTTACTATTTACATCAGTTCACTCTATGAGCATAGTTTAGTTCACAGGCTCTGTTTCAATCATTTGTCTCCACTTTGGTTTCACTCTCCCAGCGTTGCAGTTTTTCCATTTTAGTTTGAACAGCGACTCACTTCACCAGCTAATGTGGATTCATTGCGCTCCTAAACCAGGGACTGTCAGGACCATAAGGAACCTACATCACCACCCACAATGCAACATTCTAAAGGTTTTCCCCTCCACTGTAAACCGTGTTGGTTTAGGTGACCAGTTCAGGTATACAGCCCAGTGTGGAGCTGGTTCCCAGTGCCAGCGTCTGGACAGTGTGTCATTCACAAGTACAGTTCAGGATTATGT